>PYHX02000495.1:48299601-48580313 GCA_004302925.2 Cochliomyia hominivorax
GAGTATAATGTCAAAAATCCTAATTTTCAAAATGTTTTCAGAAGGCACAAAGTGATCTATGACAAAGCTAATATGTTCTCTTCACCACTTGTGGTGGAAGATGATATACAAATCGATTAGCCCACTGGTCTCACAGGAGTATTTGAGATGAATGAAAATATAACTTCTTGATTTAAGTGAAATCTCACACAGTGATAGTGGAGGTATAGAAAATTTATGTTCTGAATCTGGACCTAATGGACCTTATGTACCAGTTCTTTAATTTGAAGACTTTAGATAATAAAATTTTTCTTAAGTGATTTAAATTCATTCTAAGAATATAAAATAAGGGAATATAAAACTGAGTTCAGTACCTTTACCTTTAAATGTAGAAACAACTTAAATTATTAAATTTTTTTTTAGTTCTTTATCACTTAAAAATACACTTATAGCTAAAGTCTTGGGCATATCAGCTTCACACACATAATAGGCCGATTGAGTGCATATCCAATCGTTCATTTGATATTTAGGATTTTTATACCATAAATGTGCACAATTCTCACGACCTCCGCCATTGTCCGGTTGACACGACCAATCGACCAATCGGCATAAATAATAGGTTTACCGGTACGGTACCAATAAAAAGTCACCTTCGGCATGTAAATCAGAACCAGATATCCACCACCATTTATCAGTAGGATAATTTGCAATCAAATAATTGGATAAAGCGGTTATTTCTTCAGTACTATCAAAAGAGACCAAGAAACTACCCAGAGAACGACAAATTAAAAGTGCTTTATACCAAGAGGTTCTGAACGGAAACAGAGAAGGTGATTGAAAGGTGAAACGATTGAACTTTTTTAACTGACCTTATTCTCGCCAAAATGATAAAATTTGTTGCCGATTTCAACAAATCGCTCAGTTTTTAAATCCATAAAACCTTAAA
Organism: Cochliomyia hominivorax; assembly: GCA_004302925.2. Lineage (NCBI taxonomy): Eukaryota > Metazoa > Arthropoda > Insecta > Diptera > Calliphoridae > Cochliomyia > Cochliomyia hominivorax. The sequence continues at coordinate 48,300,527 of PYHX02000495.1, forward strand.
AAATTATTTAAAAAATGTTAATTTTAAAAAGTTTTGGAAAAACGTACCTTCAAAAAGTTTATTGAAAACTTCGGTAGCACGATGAGCTGTGGAGGCCGAGGACAATGTTAGGTATATAATAATATATAAAATATATCGCTGCATTTGTTCTTAAACGTGTGTTTTCTGTTGAATTTCAAGTGAATATAATTAATATATTTAATGAGTTCTTAAAACAAAAAAATATAATGAAATTTATAATGAGCGTATTTAATTAAATTTAATAGAGTGCGACCGTCAAATCATATTAAAATTTATAGTCGGTCAAGTCTTTCAAGTACATCATATGTAAGAATATAAACAGTGCCCATAAAAAGTTATGGAACGTTGTTTGTTTAACTTAATTTTCAAATTTCTGTTTAAATAAGATTTTTGCATTTTTAAAACTATTTTCTTCGGTGGGTTATACAGTCGCTTTTAGAAATTATCCTCCTAATGATGAAATTTTGAACCCGTTTCGGAAACCCTACCATTAAAGTTTATATAGTACTTTCTCTCACTTTTAACCCTTCTCCGTTTAAAAATGTCCCCATATTTTTCTGCTCTTCAATTCTATTTTAACAAAAGCCAAATATTTCTACACAGGCCTTAGCTTTGGACAGTCTGGAGGATTTGCCTCTTTTGAATCAAATTCCACATTATTATCATTGTACAATTTAAGAACTTGATTGCCATAGTGACAGGATGTTAAGTCAGGCCAAAAATAAGCGGGCACATTATAAAGTTTTCATGTAAATGTCGGTATTTATAGAGTCCGTTGCAAGAAATTATTGGCTTCTTTTGCTGCAAATACATATTGCTTTCCATACCAAGAACTCTTTGGGACATTTTGACTGCATTTGGATCTTTAACATTACCTCGAACATAAGCAACATATAATTTGTGAAAGATCTGCTAGAACATACGTTTCTTCATTCATTATGCAGATTTTCGTACCAAATAGTCTGAACACTAATCTAATTGTGATACATTCCTATCGAATGTGTTGGGATCTCTTTTGAAAACGATTTCTCTATCTATTTCTATCCAGTATCATGTTTACTATCAACGGACAATTTCTCCAGGTACTGTTAAATAACATTGGAAACAGTTTGATGGCAAACCTTTGAATGCTTGGCCAACTTTGTAGAACCTGGTTTGGCTTTGTTGAAATTTTAGTACGCACTTTTTTATGATCACGGATCAATATTCATTTCTTCGACATAAACATAATAACTGACATGTTTTGCAAAGTAAACTTGATAAAAAAAAACAAAAATCCAATAATTCTTTGTTTAAAAGTTTTAATGAAAAACACACGTTAAGAATTCTTCTATTTCACTCCTAATGCACTTCAACATGCTATTTGGAAGTAGAGGTTGTATGGGAGCTATGGAAAATCGTTATGATTAAGACTACTTTGTGCAAAATCAATCCTTTTTTATCCCTTAAAGCGAGAAGAGAATCTTCCAATAGTTCGCGATATTAATTTTTGTTGAAACAAAACAAATTTTAGATTTGTCAACTGTAGAAAATACTGCCCAAGTCACAACAGTACCACCAATTACTTTTCGGTGTCTTAACATCGTTTGGTCAGGACGGTCCAAAGAAAATTACCTATTACCACTCCTCTGTCAATTTTACTATTTTTGCTGTGAATTTTATACGATTTTCTTTACGCTGTTCTATAGCATTGACTTGCACTTTGGTTTCTCCCATTTTATGTTTTCATCTCTTCATAAAATCAGAGCATCGTGTTTGGAAGTCACAGGAAGATCTAGTATGTTCTTTATTTGGGTAGAATAATTTGTCTGTTTGTTAATTTTGTGTTTTCCTTGGAAGGTTTTCTAACACCATAATTCTCACCTTATTTAAAAAAATTTCGCACCACACTGTCGAAACGTTTAACTTTACAACCAATTTTTCTATTGGAAGAACCTTTCCTAAGGCATCTTTAAATGTTATGAAATTTATACATTAAATTAAAAAATTCTGCAGAGAGATTGAGATATTGTCATTGCGTTTATAGAAATATTCCACATCACATGAATGAGACATAAAAAAGCACTAAGAAAAAATCTTGTTTACATTAAAAAGGACCGTTAAATTAGCTTTCATCAACAAAATTCAACTATAATTTTGGATGAGAACAACAAAGATAAAAACAACAAATTGGAATGCATTTATAAGAAGATGCATCAGTGCAGCTATAATAGTTTTCTATCTGTGTTTGTTTGTCTATTTGTTTGCTTGGGACTTATAGACAGCCGAAAGTAACAAAGGCTATAAAAAATTTCTATGGGACCAGGGGATGAGGTTCCCCCTGTACAAAGCAAATACTGATTATCGAATATAAAAAGAAAGCAAGAATTTTCAAATTCGATTTCAATTACTTCTTCAAGAAACAGTTTTACTGGACCAAATGTAAGACGGGTAAAAATTTTATAATCGAATATCTAAAGAACTATAACAGCGAGAATTTCGAAATTTGGTTCCAACTATTTTTTCAAAGAACTTTCTAATGAGGCAAAATATGAGAGGGATAGGGTCAGGGGAAGAGGTAGCCTCCATACAAAGAAAATGTTGATAATCTTATATAAAATAAATTATTCAAGTAACTGTTCTACTGGACAGAATGAAGGGCGGATAGGATTTCAAAGAAATTTGTCGATTATCGAATATCTGGCATTATTTCTCTAATTGGACCGCAATCACTTCTCAAGAATTTGCTTCACTAATCAAAATATAGGACGGGTAGGATCAAAAGAGGAGGTACTGCCTCAAATATTAATTATTAAAGCAAATATTATTTATCGAATTAATATTTTCTTTTTTATCTAAAGATCTTTTTTAGTGTGAAAAATGTAGGACGGATAGGACCATGGGGAACGGTACCACCCACTTTATAAGGACAGCAAAGCGCACCGGATCTTAGCTACTAAAACTATAAACTCTTTTTCCGAATTTATTTTCTCTGGTTCAGATACAGAAATTCTGTACTGCATTTGAAATTCGTGTAAGCCGCGTCATATCTCCAACTCTCACTTGTATGTTTCGTTTTTATTATTTTTTATTTTGTTGTCATTTCAATTGGAAAATATAATGATCATTTACTTTACCTGTGAAAGGAGTGGTGTAATAATTGTAAATGTGTTTGTATTTTAAATATCTTCATATGTATGTGTTTCTCTGTGTCTGTTGGTTTTATTTTAAAGAAAATTGGTTTCTATCATTTGTTTATGTGGTTTCTTATTTTTTCTTTATCAGCTTTTTAACTAATTTGAAATGACATTGACATGTTAATGTTGTTTTATATCTTAACAATATGTTTTTTGTTGTTGTTGTTTTTGTGATCACATAAATAATTTTTTTCTCTCCTTTTTTAATTTTTAATTTCTACAATCATGTTATTTTTTACGATTATTATTATTAGAGTTTTATTATTAACATGTCATGATGTTTTCGGGTTTTTTTTATTATAATCAAATTTCTAATTTCTTCTTAGAAATAGAAAATTAAACTTATTTTGGGTTAAATTATGAAATTTGAAAATATTTGGGGGATTAAATTAAGACAGTAGCTTTTAGAAAAGGGAGATAAATTAAAGGAATAAAAGTAATAAATATGTGAATATTCGAATAATATATTCGAATATTCTATATCTCTTAAAGACAGGTGTAGATCAGATGTTATCAATAATTGTCTGCCGTTACAAATTTTCATAATTCATAACAATGAATTTATCTTTTTTGCACTGACCTATATCCAGCGGTATCTAATTTCTGGTTGAAATCCCGTATTAATATTCAACATTATTGGCTGTTGAATATTAATACTTTTCCAAACATTAAAGCGAATTTTCATTTAACATTTTTGCGAATTTTTAATGAAATATTGTTTCTGTAATTTAATATTTTTTTAATGATGAAATTTTTGTTGTTTTTTTCTAACTCGATTTTTTCTTTTAATTTTTGCAAAAATTTTAATAATTTTTAATAAAATACTTAATTTTATGAAATTTTTCTGCCATAAATACAATTTGAAGTGAAATTACTTAACAATAATTTTCGATCGTAATTATTAATTATTGAAATTCTTTTTTAATGAGACATTCGATTTTGAGTGAAAAATATGTGAAAATTTTTAATTTTTTCTAAAAAATTTAATTATTGGAACTCATGTAATAAATTATGAATTTTTTATATTTTGTTTCTTGTAAAAATTAAAGTTTTTTAATATAAAACAGATTTTTGTTAAAAATATTTTTAATTTGTTTTTTTTTTTTTTTTTTGTAAAAATCGCAATATTTATTAAAAATTATAAAAAAATCGAAATTCTGTGGAAATTTTATTTTTTTGTAAAAAATTAACTTTAAGTAAAAAATTTAACTTTTGGTAAAAAAATATATAATTTTTAATAAAAAAAAAAGTTTAAACAAAAAAAAAATAATTTTAATAAAAATGTTTAACTTTATAACCAATTTTTTATTTAGAAAACATTGGTCATAAAAAAATTTCACTAGGATCTTCTGTAGATCAGACAGAAATGTCATCTTAACGTTATAAAATTTATAGATTAAATTAGAAAATTGTGCAGAGAAATTGAGATATTGTCATGCGTTTATAGAAATATTCCACATCACATGAATAAGACATAAAAAACTCATGTAATAAATTATGAATTTTTTATATTTTGTTTTTTTGTAAAAATTAAAGTTTTTTAATATAAAACAGATTTTTGTTAAAAATGTTTTTAATTTGTTTTTTTTTTGTTTTGATAAAAATCGCAATATTTATTAAAAATTATAAAAAAATCTAAATTCTGTGCAAATTTTAATTTTTAGTAAAAAATTAACTTTAAGTAAAAAATTTAACTTTTAGTAAAAAAATATATAATTTTTAATAAAAAATGTTTAAACAAAAAAAAATAATTTTTGTAAAAATATTTTTTAGTAGAAATTAAATTTTTACCGAAGTTTTAAATTTATAGTAAAATAATATTTTTTAAATTAAAATATAATTTTAATATAAAATTGAAAAATTAAGTTTTTAGTATTTTTTCGTTAATAATTTTATCTTTTTTATTTTTTTAATTTTGTTTTATTATAATTATTACAATATTAAGTTAAAATGTGGAAGTTTAAGATTTTTATTAAATTTATTTTAGTAACATTTTGGAACTATGAAAACTTATAAAATGACAACTTTTTTATTTAAGATCATCATATTTATGATGGAACCATTCGTTCAAAAATTAAAATTTTAAAAACCATTTTGTTTTCCAAAAGAAGATTTTAAAAAGGGAAAGTAGTTTAATGATATTTGAAAATTCTTTATTTTCTGGAACAAAAATGTTCTTAGTTTTTTCCATCTGCACTTTGCATTACCAACAGTTGGTCCCACATAAGGGCCCTTATGTGGGACCTTTATGAACCGATCATGTAAAATCTTTAAGATTTATATGAAATACATTCATATCGAATTTCGAAATCGTAATCTAATTACAATTCAAATTAATCGAATTTATCTTATGGCCAAACTAATCACAACAAAAAAGTCCCATTCTTTCATTAGGAAAGAACTTTTATTAATTTTGGTCATGGTTTTCAAGCATTTTACTACATATATTAATCTTTTTTGAATATAATTAAAAATGTCTTATTAATTTTTATATACAGTTATGGCCAAAAAAATTAGGTCAAACTTTTGTTCTGTAATTTTGTTTATTTTCTCGAAAAAATTTGGATTGAATTTTAAATATTTTTGTACATGATCGTAGCAAATAATCTTTATTAAGTCACTATCAAAAGAATTTAGTTACAACAAAACCAATAACGGTACGTATAATCCAAGCTTAAAATTCGTTAGTGTAAGTTAGGCAATATGGGTGATATAGATCCATGAGATATCTATCGCGGTAATAATCTGATTTCATGGAATCTTTATCTTATCTATATCCCTTAAAACGATATAACAAAATTCCAATTTACCTTTAAGTATACTGTTATCCAATATCGAAAATAATTAAAAAAATTCAATGAGTTTTGAAAAAGTATCAACTCAAAAGAAATTTAAGAAATCACAACGCGTGTTAAAAAATTTTATGCAATGGAAATCTTGCCAAATACCCCTGGCCTTGTCCGTTCTAAAATTTTATTTAACCTTTGCATTGTATGGGAGCTACCTCTTCCCTTGATCCCTACCATCCTACATTTTGTCCAGTAAAACTGTTTGAACCAAATTTTAGAACTTTCGCTGCTATAATATTTTGGATATTCTATAATCATTATTTGCTTTGTATGGGGGGTATCCCTATCCCTCTCCCCTATCGGTTCTAGATTTTGATTACTTAAATAGTTACTTGAGAAAGTTATTGGGATCAAATTATTAACTCTCGCTGTTACAGTTCGAATACTCCCACTTTTACAGTTTTTTTTTTTTTGATATAAGATAATTAATATTTGCTTTGTATGGAAGTACCTTTACCTTTGATCCTACACGTCCTATATTTTGAACAGTGCAACAAATTTTTGAGGAAGTATTTGGGGTGGAATTTGAGAACTTTTGCTATTATATGTCTTTAGATCTTCGATAATCAATATTTCTATATATGGGGACACCTCTCTCCATGATTCTATCTGCCCTTCATTCTGTCCATTAAAACAGTTACTTGAAAATTTTATTGGGACCAAATTTGAAAACTCTTGGTATAGTGGTTTTTATATATTCGATTATCAATATTTTCTGATCCTTAATAAAGTGATCGGGACCAAATTAGAAAATTTGTTATAGATCTTTAGATATTCGATCATGAAAATTTGCTTTGTATGGGGTCTACCTCTCCCCCCGATTACATCCTTCCCAAGTTTTGTCTTGTAAAACAGTTCCTTGATAAAGTTTATTGGGACAAATTTGAAAATTATCCCTAAAGTGGTTCTTTAAATATTTAATGATCAATATTTTCTTTGTATGGGATTACTTCTACCCCTGATCCTATCCTTCCTGTATTTTGTCAACTAAAAGAGTTCCTTGAGAAGTGACAGAAACAAAAATTTAAAATTATCACTGTTATATAACTTTAGATATATGATATTCAGTATTTGCTTTGTACGGGGGAACCTCTATTCTTTCGGGTATATGGGGATCATTCTATGAAAATTTCAGTTCCAGTAGTTTACCTGTTTATAACTCCCAAACAAACAAACTAACAACAGGCAAACAAACACAGATTCTTTTTTTAAATACAGATTCTCTATGATCGTGCACAAAAGTATTTCACTTTTAATCCAAATTTTACCGAAAAATTAAAGAAACAAACAAATTTTTAACACAGTTTTTGTATTTCTTAACATTTAAATTAATTTTAGTTAACATTTTAATATTTTTTTAGTTTACATTTTTTTTCATGTCTGTCACAGTGTTCCACACATCAATATTTTTCATCTGTACTTCAAAGATATTTTCGCAATAAATCAATTTATTTTCAAAATATCCCTAAATTCAACTTCACCACACTAACACTTACACTTAAACATAAAATTTTCTCATTGTATCTAGAAGAGAACTTTTCGTTCTAACAAAAACATAAATATTTACTGAAGTATTTGAGTTCTATTTATTCTCTTTGAACACAAATGTATTCGAAATTCGTTTGCTTTGAAAACAAATCTAAAGACAATAAAGAATTATAAAGAAGTTGAGAAAGAAATAAAGAAATATAAGTAAAATAATATTCACCACTTCAGTTATTATTTGTATCTCAATAAACTTTGTATCTGTGTATCTGTGTCTGTATAACAAGAGTATTTAAACTCCGCCCCTTTTTTACTTTATTATTTAACCATTGATTTAGTGAGTGTTAAATTTCCGTTTTTTTCTTTTGTTATTTTTGAACTGAATTGTAAGAAAAGTACAAAAAAAGAAGAATAATTTTGGTCCAGCTGCTTAAATAAAAAATGCAAAACAACTTGAATTGTTACAGATGAAGAGTGCAAACTCTGGTAAAGAAAATGTTTGTTTTTCTTGTCTTTCTTGGGCAAACAAACTCTTGAAAAAATTAGGGGCATCTTAACTTCTGTCATGGCTGTTTGAATTTCTTTATACGTATTGAATGTCCTTCTCTTTTTTTGTTATTATTTTGGTTTTTTAGACTGTCTATTGTGCTCTTGTTCTTCCCTTTTCTTTCTCTTATCTTATAAACCAAATTGTTTGGGTCTTACGATGTGTCAGTGAGATAAATTCCTTAAGTAAATTATTAATTAAATGCTTTTTATTTGGCTTTTTGCAAAATATAAATTATTGTCATGACTAACAAAATATTTGTTTTATTCTTAGATCGATTTTTTCTTTTGAGAATTGTCTAGTTTTCATTTGTGTGGGAGGTTTGTCTGGCTGCCTGGGTGGGTGGTATGCTGGTTTCCTTTTATAGATTTTTATTATGAAATTCTTTAAAGTTTTTTTTTTTGAAATTGTTTTGGTTTCCACTGTATTTTGAGTGTATAATTTAGTTGTTTTGTCTAGTTTTCAGGATGCAGAATATTATTTAAGTGATAATCATTAAAATCCATTTTATGCCTTTTTCATCGTTTTATATTCACTTTTTAATACTCTCTGGCAACAAAAGTGGTGAAGAGGGTATATTAAGTTTGTCATTTCCTGTGTAACGCTAAGAGGGAATCATCTAATGTATAGATTCTTTCATCAAATCAAAATCAGAGTCGATTTAGTTATTCCTTCTGTCCGTCTAAGGTTAATTCAATTATAATTGCAGTTACATTAATAACTCTTCACTCCAATTTTTTAATGATCCCAAAATAAGTTCAAAAAATAAAAAACTACTTTTTTTGAAATGTTTTAACATTTGCGAATCTTTGAGGCTTCATTGAAAGACACAATATCTCTTTTTGTAAAAAAGCAAAAAAAAAACTAATTTGAAATAAATTTTTAAAATAAAAATTTTAATTTTGAAATCAGTTACAACTGACCCCTGAACTTATGAGCTCTAGTAAAACTTTGCTTTTGAGCAAATTTTATAGGAGTTTCAACACGTCTAAATGATTCCTCGAAAATCTTTCTCCAAGAAATCTTATAAATCCTTATGAAATGGCTCCTGGCTGAGACTATATAAGTTCTCTTATGAAGGCGTTCTGCATGATCAAAACAAGTGATAGTCAGAGGGGGCAAAAACTGGACTATAGAGTGTTTGAGCCAACAAAATTAGTTTTTTATTAAGTGTTCTCCTCAAATAAATTAATCGTCTTTGGCGGAAATCAACTGACTAGATTTTTGTATTTCACTATAGAAAAACAGAGATTTGATCCCTATAAATATACTGTGTTACCACAATGTCATTTCTTTCCATTATGGTTATCCAGCTTTGTCAATTTGAATAATGTATTATTCAAATTGAATAATATTTATTTCAATTAACTACATTTTTATTTACGAACTCAAAAAGTCATATTGAAAAATTTTCTTCAATTTAAAGAATTTACGAAAAATTCAAGAAAATTTTAGTAATGATGAATAAATTAAAAAGTTTTAATTTTTCTAAATATTTCAGGACATTTTTTCTGTTTAGCATAGACTACACACAGAAAAAGAAATAAAGCAAAATCAACATTGAACATTGTTGATTTAAGATTGATTAAAAATTTTTCATTTATTTTAAATAGAACGTTTTCACATTTGTGGTGAAATAATATTGTACATATTAGATTCTTTTGATATCTTAATATATAAAAATGAATCTGTATTTGTTTGGAACCAACCACATTGTCCAGGAATTGTTTAACTAGGGACGCATAGAATTAGGGAGAGAAAGAAGCCTCCACACAAAGACAATGTTAATAATCGTATATCTAAAAAAACACTACACCAAGAGTTTTCAAATTTGGTCCCAATAAATTTTTTATATATGAGTTGCGGATAGAATCATGGAGGGAGGTGTCCTCCATAAAAACGAAATATTGATTATCGAATATCTAAAGAACTATAACAGTAAATATTCTGTTCTCAAAACACTTCTTAACAAATTGTTCTACTGATCAAAATATAGGACGGGAAAGGTACTCCCATATAAAGCAAATAATTATCGAATATCTATAGAACTATAAAAGCAGGAGTGTTCAAATTGGTTCCAATTACTTTCTCAAGAATCTTTTTTATAAGCCAAAATGAAGGACGGAGAGGACCAGGGGGAGAAATCCCCCATTTCAAATATCTTAAAAACTATAACAATGAAAGTTCTAAAATTCGGTTCCAAACAATTTTTCTGGACAAAATCTAGGACGGTTAGAATCAGGGGAAGAGGTAGTTTCCATGCAATGCAAAGGTTAAATAAAAAGCCAGGGGCATTTGGCAAAATGTCCATTGCATAAAATTTGTTTAAAATCACCTTGTGATTTGTGAAATTTCTTTCAAAATCTTGAACTGAGAAGAATGTTGGTGCAGCAAAGCGGAACGTGTAAAAGCTAATTAATATATAAAATTATTCAAATTTTAGAAAATTTCAAGTAGTAAAAATTCAAGAATATTCTTAAGAAATTGTTTTTACTGCGAAACAATGTTAAATTAACATTTATTCTATGAAACAAAATCATAACTGAACAAAGTTAAATTTACATTACATTGATTTTTTTCTGTGTACAATCGTTATTACATAACTGGTTTACTTCCAAACTTATAAATTACACCAGTTTTTGAAGTGAAAGTATCGGTTCTTAATTGGAAATTTATCGAAAGTTCATTGCCTGAATTCTTGATGGTTTTAAATGATTCCTATTTTGTGTAAATTACAGGAAATGACAATATTTAATACACGAATTCATCAACTTTGGCGATAGGGCATATAAGTTGGTAAATGTTTGCGAATCCACTTTAGGATTAATCGTTGAATGTCATCATGGAGTCACCAAGTTGTATCCTTTCATTTTGACTAATAAGGAATATTTATTCTGACCCAGTTAATTATTGTATGATTGACTTGATCAAAAATAACTTAAACTTTTTGAATAAGTTTATTCAAATTATTTTCCTGAAACCATATAGAAATAACCTTTCTTCAACTGTTAGTCCCTTTAAAAAACGATTATTTCAAACATTTCCTCTCATCATTAGTAAACTGACTAAAAGACCAAAATAAGTACACAACATTTCATTTAATTCTCATTAAATATCTCATATTGTTACAATTGATACAATTTTTGGTCAATAAATAACATTAAATTTACGAATTTAGAACATAATTTTCGTTATTTTTTGTACTAACGACTTGTTGACAGCTGGAAGTAAAAAACTCCTTTTTTAACAACCACAAAATTACAAATAAATAACATTTGTTTACACATACATTCGTACATCATTGAAATGATCATAAAGGGATCATTTTTGATGATGAATTACAAACAAATAAATAAATTACAGACAAATGATATATAATTTGTGTTCTTTTTGAAAAATTTAAATTAATGTTGTTTTCATAAAATAAAGTTTAAAATAACATTTGTTGTTACAATAAAGAGAAACAGTGAAATACTTAATGATTATTTTTATAATTTTGCAAAATGTTTTTGAACGAAAATAAAATTGTAGTTTAGAGATAATTTTTTTTTTTTAATTTAAATTACAAAATTATAATTTACACAAATACTTATTCACACATTGGCGATAAGAGTTTGTGGACAGTGCACGACATAAGTAAGTATTTGAATATTTCGTGTAAACAAACATTTTGTAGACCAGTGAATAAGAGGGCTGGGTGATAAATTTTAGATGTCTGGCAATACAAGCACATTTTTTGGGGTGATCTAATGTATTTAACATTTAGATCTAGAAATTTCCGAGTTCAATAATTTAGTTTTGAAAGAACCAACCGAGGTATTGAAATGCAAAAAATATTCAATTTCATTTCAACTATGTTCAAGGTTGATTTTGCTTCTTGTTTCTTTCTGTGCCACATAAAAAAGATTAACAACCTTTTAAAATTCCGCTATGAATTTTCGAATGTTTCGTATAGTCGATTGTGAAATATATATATATGAAATTATCAAATTCATTGGATGATCAATTTAATCTTTTAGAAGCACTTGACGTAAAATAAACGATACTGAGAATAAGTGAAATTATCATGTTGCTTCATAAAACGCTCAACCTGATAAAGCGGAATATAATATTTGGGTTTACAAATCTGAAGGAGTATCAAGTTTTGAATATTGAATTGCTTGAATTGCAAGAGTTTATTTCACCAATTGAAGGGTTTAAAATTGTATGCTCTTCTGCGGATTATAGGATGTTGAAAGAAAAATATTTTCTCGTTCTTAGTAAGAAGGAAAACCTAAATTCCGATGTCTAGTAAGTTCAGGACATTAACCAGATCTCATTATGACTAGTTAATGTCCAAGTTTAATTAATTGCCGAAACTAATGATTTGCAATGCAATTCAAACGGTTTGGTCACTAATTGGATGTAAATGTCAATAATGATGGAAGCAATTTGTCATTTTATTTCTTGGATCGATAGATGCCAAAATATAAACGCACATTTTCTTCAAGGTCTTATCAAACGAATTAAATGTTAAAAATCATCGATTGTTGGTATGCTAACAGAGCACATTGAAGCCCGGTTTGATTGTGAAGATATAGCAGTTCTACTCGAAGAAAATTTTATCAGACACAGAAAGAACTTTTAGTCACAAGGGCTGCCACTTAACCAATAATTTATCTACGATTAAAAGCCCTGAGATTTATTGAAACGGAGAGATATTCATTTATACAAATTAAATCCCAGGACACCGAAAAGTGGTTGTCGAACAGCACATACATTACATTAACTCGAAGTGCAAAAACCACTGACACCAAGAGAACAGTCTGTATTTGGTGAGATCAGAAGTACTATGAGCTGAAATCGATCATACTATCGCATGAAACTTAAATCGAAAACATCTGTATTAATTCATCAGAAGGGAATTAACCTTGAAAAAAGGACTAGAAACGCTTAGCAAAATGTTGTAAGACCCATAAAAATCTATTTGAAAAGAAGTGGATAGAGGGTTTTGGTCACCGATTTTATAGCCCAGATACTATCGTTTCTGATTGTCATTTGTTTCGATCGACACAGAACACCATTGCTGGAATGCGCTTCACTTCAGGATAGAATGGTAGAAATTGGTTTGATTCATATTTTACTTCAAAACTGAAGTAGATCTGGGCAATAATTTGAATAATGAATCTAAAACTAGGTCAGTAGTGAAAGGAGTACAAGTTGGACTATTTAGAATTTGGACTAAATGATTTTTCAATTATGCCATTTAACAACGATTTAGACTGAAATGAGAATGATATGTAATGATCTTTAAAAACGGTATCATTCAGTCAAGGAAATGAGAATTTTACACAAGAGCCAAACAACTAGAAAGAGTTCCAAGATCTTAAACGTTTATTCTTAAGAATTTTTTTCATAACCCTCGTATATTTGTTGCATGTTAATTTTCTCTGTATTACAGGTTTCGCTTTAAAATGTATCTAAGTACATTTCTGCATCTTTTAAAACGCGTTAGTAAATATTTTAACACAAATTGTTTTCATAAGCCAAGTATCGGGGGTATTAACAGCTGTTTTTTTTTTCTCTCTCTTAACCGATCAGACTCAGTATTTAATTTTTACTCTTAGAGTAAAAACGATCATACACATATTTGTATAGTTTTTATTTTAAAGTTTTTGTTCGCTAGCTGGCTGCTATGTGACTGCAGCGACAGCAGCGGGCAGAGATCGATGTAGAGCTAAAATACAATAATAATAATAATCATTTTCTTGACTGTAGGTGTGAAGAATTCTTATGTCTTGCTGGTCTTATCTAAATGGTTTTTTGAGTATCAATATTTTTACTTAAGTGTAATTTACGACTATATCGTTGTAGCTTGTCTGTCCTAAGGAACGATGAACGTTCAATAACCACATGAGAGTGCGAATGTTTAACTGATCAAGTATGTGTGTGTGTGCAACCATAACTCTCCATGTGCACTTTTTGTTTTATATTTAGTTCAATTTTGTTTTTCTTTTTTTTGTTTCTGGTAGAATTTGTTGTAAGAGGTGCGTATATTTTGGTCGACTTTGCCACAATTTCTTGTTGGAGCTTTTTTGTTTTTTTAGTCTGTTTATTTTGGGAATAATTTAGTGGACCTCTCAGTCATTTACATGACTACATGTGTATAAAGAAACACTCACATTATTCAATACACTACAACAATTTACCAAAAGCGACTCATAATTTATAAAAAAATTGTTTTTAATTTTATTTATTTGAAATATTATGAAAATTAGTTGAGATATAAAGTTGTTTATTTTAAAATTTTATTTTTATGTGCGAAAATTATATTAACTTTAAATTTGGAAAATAGTTGAGAATGGAAATTTGAACTACACTCTAGCTGGATCACAGAATACTAAATTTCAACACATTTTGTGTTTTTATTTCAAAAAATCCCCACATATGATGTATCTAACGTCATGACTTATGTTTTGGTTCTGGCCTGGAGAATGTGTGTGAAGATAAATTTGCCGATTTACTTATGTTTTGACGTAACGCGTTACGTCATAATATATTTAGAAAACTTTAAAAATCAATTTTATACAATACTTAATACAGATTTTTTTATAAAATTAACAAATTTATGGAAATTTAAAAAAAATTATCTAAATATGAACAATAAAAACAAAAATTATAAAAAACTGATTTGACTTCTTTGGAGGACTTCCATCATATGGGGAATGTTTCCCAAGACTAAGACTAACATCTTTAATAAGTGGAATTCCTGAATTGAGTTTGTGAGATTTGAAACAAAGATTGAAAATTCATTTTTCCCAACTATGGGTTCTACGAAGGATTTTGGATATTGTAACCAAATGGGACCATCACATCGAATCCTACTATATAGAGAATATTTCCCAGGACTAAGGTTATCATCTCCAATAAAAAATTTTTTGAAATTAACTTTTGACCATTACGGGTTCTGTGTATGATAAATATTGTGACCAAATAGAACCATCGCATCGAATCCCATATGAGGAATGTTGAATTTATGAGATTTTTTAAAAAATTTTGAATATTAACTTTTAAGGGTTCTGTAAAGTCGTCGACAAGCCGAAAAATTTTGATAATTATTAGGAGTCACACAATAAATCGTTTCTCTTGGTTTAAAAATATTTTATTACTTACAAAGACAAGGAATTGTTGAGTAGGAGCCGAGATAGTGTACAAGGCGATTTCGAAGGTTTGAAATAACGCTTGATCTGCTGAAATTAAGTCATTTGTGCATCTTCATGTTACTGGTGATAAAAAACGGATACGTTATATACGTTATATAATTGAAGCTTTTTAAAACAGTTATCCAAGAAAATGACCACAAGAATTGAGAACCAGACAATGTTGGACCACATGTAAATCTGGTCAAAAATTATACTGAAAACAATGAATGAAAAGTTTAGGCTCAGAGGAACTTTCCCCTCAAACTACTTTTCGTTTGTATCGATGCGGAACGCTCTTATGGTTTATACTACACTTCAGAGCAAGTCTTCAATAACAAGTCTACTTCTTGGCTTGAGTCATTCGAATGTTTTATTTTTATTTTACACGAATTGAGCCCCTAAATTACAAGCCTTCAATTCCTAAAGTGCTTTTTAATTATCTAAAAGGTTTTCGATGTTCCTTTATTACATGACTGAAATTGATTTCTGAAAATCGTTCATGTCTCTGTTTTCATTCTTATCCCTAGAATCTCATATAGAGAATATTAATTATAAATTAAATTATTGTATTTTTATTAACTTAATTTCCCTTTCGTTTTTAAAATTAAATTCTACAATTTTCCTTTGTTGTCATAAAAACAAAAACTGTATGCCCTTTAACCTTCTCAGTCCTCAATTTAGTTTTAGCAAACATTTACCATATTTTTTCCAAAAGAATTTACTCACAAAAAGGGAATACATTTTCTTAACTTAAAAAAATAAAATCTCTCACTTTTCTTCATTTTCCTCATATCAAGAGAAGAGTATCAAAAAAACCTGCTATGAAAATTTTCCAAAAGCAAAAAAAAAAAAAAAAACGAACTGAAATATCATTTGAAAAAGTGTACATTTTTGTTAAAGTGCTCGTGTATACGCTATTTAAATATGCAAAAAGATACCAATTTACATAAATTTTCGCCAAATTTAGAGCAATTTTAGCTCATCACAAAACCACCCCCTCTCACACACTTTTACAAACAACTTTTTGTATAAAAACATAAATAAATGAACTTCCATCCAACTCATGGCAACTTTCAGAGCTTTTTCACAACCCTCAATTATCAAAATGGGGAAAAAGCAACAATTCAGAGTTATTTTAACACATATACAAACAAACTTTTTTACTTTTTAGCGTTTTTTAATACAACAAACTTTTAAAATGATTTTAACTTATTTATTAAACCTTCAGTGCTCTCAGAATGTTAAATAGGGAATATTAAGTTTGTTAGAGAATTTGTAACCCAAAAAATGATTTGAAAAATGTATATATACTTTTAAGGCATGGAAATTCTATGTCGCTAAAATGGCTCTAATTATGTGATATATGTGTACTTTATTTTCTGCTGTCGGTCCAGACCTACACCGCCATTTGGCAGTGGGGCAGAAACAGTTTTTTTAAGAAATAAATTTATAACTTTTGATCGACTGGAAAATTTGCATAAAATGTAACGTAATTATTTTGGCCACGTTGAGGAGCTTTATAAATATATGGATTCTCAATTGGGTCCAAACTATCGAAATTATAACGCCAGGTTCCTATTTCGCACAAGAAAAAGAAAAGCTATACGTACTATTCCATCGTACCAAAAATTGTAGAAAATGTATTAACAAAAAAATAAAGTTATCGCCAAAAAATTTGCAAAACTTTGCCAAGCATTTGACTAATATATGTACATACATGGTATAGGTGCCATATAAGACCCCTTCCCGAATATCGGAATAGGATTTTAATCCCATAAAACTATTAAACATTTTTATTAAATTCAGCAAAATTAATTTTCTAACTGTCCCCATATAAGTTACTATATCCCTATTAGGTTGTAGGTTCTATATAGGACTCTTTCTCTGAATAGGGATTTTTAAAACTTTTCAAAGAAATTGGGCAATAATCAGTTTGACTTGGCCTAAATATATATAGTCATATGAGGACATGATCCCGGTGATTCATACTATTAGAATTAGACACAAATATTTTTCCAAATTCAATCCTTTGACCTCTGCTATTCACGTACATTTGGGGTAATAAAACTTGTAAGACGTGTAATTATTTATTAGCACTATAATATGTGACGAACTTACAGGTCACTGAGCCACATTTGGCTTCAGCTTCAACGTAGTTTCTTTCAAATATGTGATACGATACAATCAAATAGATAGATTTACTGTGCGATCGTTTTATAAGTTCCGTACATATGTCGGGTTGATACCATTCACTATGTCTTATAAAATGTTCACATTTATGTAATAATCGGTGTAACCATGATCCAAATTTTATGACATTTGTAATCGGTGAAACCTCCCCTTCGTAGCCTATCCCTAATGCTATAGCTAATGGGTCACACTTCTTGCAATGTGACAGACGTATGAGATATAGAAAATTTCGTTTTTCAAATCATCGTGATATTAAGAGTATTTGAGGTGTTATTATACATATACGTTTCTAAAGGTGATACCACTGCCCCATGCCTTATCGAAATATGTTATATTGCGTAATGTCTCCAATTGAAGGAAATATTTACTTAATTTCATGACAATAAATTAAACCGTTTATTCAGAATTTATTTTTAAAATTTTCCTTTTTGGTGATTGTCTCAGATATCGGTCTAACTTTTCTTCTACTGAACCGATATTTCTGTTTAAATGGGTGTTATTATGGACGTAAGAATGTAAAAAGAAACAATCTTGCTCTATATCGACTCCGATTTTGATATGATTTGAAGGGTTTCTTTTTGGTTTTACAAAAGGATTTTGAAGGATTTCTTTTGGTTTTACAAAAGGAATGACATACTTAATATATCCTCTACTTGTAGTATAAAGAATATGGACGATAAATGTATGGTCGTAAATTTCTATTTAATGCTAAAATATTTTTAAAGAAGGGTATTTAAAATTTCTTATAGACCACTTAAAAAAACACATCCCCAAAACAGTTGTCATTGCTGGGGGGAGAGTATGAAGTACTTGTATTTAATATTGGTGGTGTTTTCTTTTTTCTAGCCTTTTATTTTGGGTTGTCATCAAGTAAATTAACAAATTTACACCAAACTTTTATTTCTCTCTCTCTCTCTCTCTCTTCCTCTCTCATTCTATCTCTTTCACTTCAAATAGACTATATGAATGACTAACTGACTGAGTTTCGCGTATTTAATTTAAATGATTGTTGTAAATGTATGTATGTGTATACATGTAAATGTGGGTTGTAAAAATTGTTCGAAATTTAAAACAAAATTGAACCCCCATCCAACAATTACCACCCTGTAATTTTATCCCCCTCCTCTCTCACTCTATCTCTCGTATAGTTAAGTTGTTTTTAATGGTTTTTGTCAAAGCTTAAAAATGTTGTTCATGCTCATGTCTTCTTTTGGTTTTTTTTTTTTTTTAATTCTGGTAAATTCTTTCTGAGTTAACAACATATTTTGTGGGGGGTTGTTGATATTGTTGTAATTGTAATTGTAGTTGTAGTTGCTGTTGCCATTACTGTGTGGTATGTAACCAAAGTTTATACTTGTTGGTTTCATATTTCGTTTCTTTGGTTGTGTTGTTTTCGGAAAGGGAAAAGGTAAATTGTTGGGGGTGTACTGATACATTAAGGTATTCGTTGTTGTCGATGTATGTGTTATTTTAATGTTTTGTGTAAAAATAAAGTACACAAAAAAAAATATTTTAATACATTTTCATTTGTAACAAATTAAATATTCTGACACCATTAGTGTTAAAAAATGCTCACTTTTGAAAACATTTTTGTTCACATTTATTTGACAATTTGTAGTCAGTTTTATTTGGCATTTTTGTAATTTATTTTTGTGTTAATGAACACATTTATTGCAGGAATGGGAAATTCGAAATTTTTTAAATAATTTAATTGAAAAGCGAGTTTATAAAGTTTCAATATTGTTAATGTGTAATATCATACATGCGAAGAAATTAGGGTTAGAAAATAAATATTGCCTAAAACTCTCTTTCGGTTTTTTCAAATCCAATCAGACATTTTCCTAAATGGACTTTAAAATTTTAAACAATATTTACTAATATATGAAATTGAGTTATATATGCAATAATATAACTCATTTAATGTAAAATCGTCATAATTCTAAATTCACAAGTTTCGATCAGCCGTGTTTAGTAAATAACGCTTTTTATTATCTGGAAAAATTTCATGAATATTTTTCTCAAATAATTAAAAATATGTCTCCTCTCCCCGGTTAAAACCAACTATTTATAACCCTGTATCGTATCGAAGACATTAAAAATTATGGACCGATCTTGTGGACTTTGGTTCTGTGATCTATTTTTGCCTAAAACATATTCATTTAAAATACAATTTTATTATTTCCTTGTATGATAGATTTATTCCTTGAAGGTTAGATAAAGACTACAGATAATTATGGACTGATCTTTGTAAAATTTGGTGCGAAGTATTCTGGTTGTTTAAATCCTGAATGAGCCTCTCTGTAAAAGAGGTACAGCGTCTGTTAAATTAAAATTCTTATAAATTTGTTCGTTTTCTTAAGTGAGTTGAGTTTAAAATCCCATTCCAGGAAAACTTTTTTATAGCAACTACCTGAAATTTAAAAAATAATAATAAATTTTTAATAAAAATTTTAATTTTTAGTGAAAATTTGAATTTTTAGTGAAAATTTTGAATTTTTAGTGAACAACTGAATTTAAGTGAACAATTGAATTTTTAGCGAAAAATTAAATTTTTAGTGAAAATAAATTTTTAGTGAAAAAATAAATTTTTAGTGAAAATTAAATTTTTAAAAATTTGAATTTTTAGTGAAAATTTGAATTTTTAATGAAAATTTGAATTTTTAGTGAAAATTTGAATTTTTTTGAAAATTTGAATTTTTAGTGAAAATTTGAATTTTTAGTGAAAATTTGAATTTTTAGTGAAAATTTGAATTTTTAGTGAAAATTTGAATTTTTAGTGAAAATTTGAATTTTTAGTGAAAATTTGAATTTTTAATGAAAATTTGAATTTTTAGTGAAAATTTGAATTTTTAGTGAAAATTTGAATTTTTAGTGAAAATTTGAATTTTTAGTGAAAATTTGAATTTTTAGTGAAAATTTGAATTTTTAGTGAAAATTTGAATTTTTAGTGAAAATTTGAATTTTTAGTGAAAATTTGAATTTTTAGTGAAAATTTGAATTTTTAGCGAAAATTTGAATTTTTAGCGAAAATTTGAATTTTTAGTGAAAATTTGAATTTTTAGCGAAAATTTGAATTTTTAGCAAAATTTTAACAAGTGAAGCGCTTATGTAAGTGATTGCTTATGTATCCTTAACCGTTCCACATTATAATCACATATTTTATAATTTTTTACGCAATTATTCGCCTTTCCTTGTCATACTAAGCAGTGATGTCAATTCTTGAAGAAGCACAAGTGCCTAATTTTTATAAAATAGTGTCTTTTGTTTAACACAATTTGATGAAATAATAGATATTAATTGAAAGTCGATCATAATGACTGTGTATAAATTCACGTCTATATTTCTTGTTGATTTAAGTTCGTAGTTCGCTGACTATTGATGAGCGTCAAAAATAATTACTCAGAATTGCATGTGGAGGCATATAGGTCATTTTGAAATATGGAATTGCATTAAGATACACTTAGAAACGCAAAATGGTTGCCCTAATTATAACACTTCCAGCTCCATCAGTTTATAACTTTCATTGAATTTTGATGATTTTAATTAGAGTTCTTGCCAACTTGTTATAATTCGGTCAGAAATCGTTCGTATATATGTTAGGGAACTATATAGTTCCATTCAAACTACAAGAAAAAATCTCTAAAAGCTTCGTAAATATTTCCAACAACAACTCCGTTCACATGCTCTCATTTATCGAACAATTTAAAACTTTTGTTTTGACTCTATAGCAACAACAAGTACAACAAAACAATCTACTTAAAGAAAAACTTAAAGATATAAAAATACCGAACTGCATTTTAAGCAGCATCATCTTTTCAAGCATTCAGTTAGTCATTTATTCATTCATTCATTCATTGACTTCATTCATACATCATATGAATAAAAGTTCGAGATAAAATGTCATAAATGTATCTTTTTATACATTTGACAGAGTGTTTTTTCATCTTCATCTTCTTGTAAACGAATGTGTGAATGAATGTTTGTTTTTGTATCTTTTTTTTTAATGTTTGTAATTAAATTACAATTATTTATTATTAAAAACGAAGAGATACAAAAATAACAAAAACTTCATCATCAATTTGATTAATTTCATTTTCTCAGCCATAAACTTTTGTGTAGCAACAACAACAATAATAACAACAACAATATTATTAATCTACATACATAAAATCTACATATTAATGAATGTAAATGAATTCATATGTAACGATTTTAAACAACTTCTTCACAGTGGATTATGTTTTATGTGGAAGAAGAAAGTAAAAATTTGTTTAAATGAAACTCCTTCATAATGGTGAACTAAAGGAGTGAATTCTTCAAAAGGGAAATAAGTGAGATTCAAATTTGGAAGTTATTGATTTTTGAAGAAGCTTATTTCGGCATATCAATAAAAACAATATGGAACAATGGATTGTGCGATGCAAAATTACGATAAATTTCTTCGGACGAACATAAAAACATAAAAATAATCCATAAAAATAATCCCCACTAACATTATGAACCACATAACTGAGCATTTCCCCAAGGTCAAAAGGTCACATTAAAAGCACCTACAACAAGCCAAATTAATACGAAATTTGTATAGAATATTCGACCGGAAGCAACGTCATAATTCTCCATCAGGACGATTGGCAACATAACGTGAAAAATCAGAAAATTACTTAGTTTATTCTTAAATTTGAAACCAAAAAAGTTCTTGATATCAAAGGGAAGGGAAAAAGTTGGATTTAAATATAGAGGATTTGATGTTATTAACGGCATCGACTAAGCCAAAAGCCTAAAAAATCTCTTAAATGTTTATTTTTCCAATTGTTGTGCATTGCTGAAGCGATTAACCTCCTTACTTTAGTTGTTGGGAAATGATATTATCATAAATGTTGGTGAGATCTTGAATTGCTGGCAAAACAATGAGTTATACATGACGGTTCTTATATAACGCTGACACAAGAACAATGTTTTCAATAGAATGTGGTTCTGTCCTAAACGATAACCTTATGTGGGTGCGATTTAAACACCCATTTTCATAGAGTGGGACTGCCAAATATATCAAGAACAAGATCATTTACCAGATCTCCAACTCTATGAGCTGTGCAAAACTCCATTAAATTAAATAACTGGCTGAGCACTTACACTTGCTACCATAAAACACTATTTATATTTTAAACTCTGCACTGCGTAATATGAAGTATGAATTTAAAGAAATTTTCCAAAATCCGTTCTTAATGGATTTTAGTGAAGACTTTCAGGAAGTCTTTCAAATGCATATTACATTAGTTACACAATGCAAGTGGGATCATCTGAGTACCTTCTTGATATAACATTTCAAAGAATAAATATGAAAAAAATTAATCAGTTTTAATATTAATTTTAATTTAACTTATCACGTTAGAGTTGCTAATATGTAACTCCATACTATGAAAATTCGCCCAAAATAAGAGATGAGCTTATTTCGCAAAATATTATGACAAATTTTCGAAGAGGATAAACTTTCGCTTTAAACTCAAATATCTACATACGTCACATGCAAAAACTTCCCAGTTCCTGTGATGTTGAACTTAGTTTCGATTTCACCAATTTTTCTAAATTAATCTTAGATAAAACAGTTGTAGCTTAAAGCTAAATTCGGCAAAGCAAATGAAGTATCAATATTGTACCCAACATCGTTCGATTGCAATGCATGCAATTTATTGCATGAAAAAAATACGGATAAGATACGTCGCATAAAGTCGGGTAATCCGATCTTAAATTGTTCCTGGCAATAATTATTGTACTAGAAATTCATCTGCATTCAGAAGAATATGAGAAGTGTTTTTAATAAATATCAGTAACTTATTCAAATTGGAATTTACGGTTCATAGCAGGAAGAGTGCAATGTTTTTTCATATGACTAAGAACAATGTTCCTTGAAAGCCCAAGTTCTTATAAGACGTTTTAATTACGAATTGTGAGAAACACAATCTTAGATTCTTCGGAGAGTATTATAGTAATCGAGGTTAAGACCTGGTTTAGATTCAAAAGCAGAATTTTAGATTTTATTCAACCAGATCCATGCAATAATAATTTCTCGTCAAATCCAAGATATATTCAACTTCACAAAGTAGACTTTGTTTTTTTTATCCTCCAGTGTAAGAAAGATCAATCGAAGATAATTGATGATTTCATACCTTTAGTTGACCCATGGCATCTGCATAAATGTTGGCTTCGTGTGAAGTGGAGTAAATTATTGGAATTGTATGTTGTTATTGTTGTTGCTGCTTGATGTTATTGTTTTTCTTGTTGCTTTTTGTGTAAATGTAAGTGGAACTTCTTACAAAGAAAATATACCGCGTTACGCATTAATAAACGCTTAAGTTGGTCAAAATACTTGCATTTCATTGAAAGGTTTTTCATACAAACATATTTATTTTCTCATTGCTGTTGTTGTTCTTTTACATATTTTTTTTCTTTTTATAAAGATCAATTGTCTTTTCCATCAATATTTACAACAAAAAGAAAAAACGTAGAAAACTGAACACTTAACAGAAATAAGTTAAATAATTGTTGCAAGTGCTTGTTTGGTTTTAGATATTCTGTTTTACTGTTGTTGTTATTGTTGTTATTGCAATTTTGCTCTTTTTCTTAAGTGACTTTATCAAATATCGATTACATTTTGTGGTTAATTGATACTTTTTTTTAAGTTACAAGTCATTTTTTTATAACTTAAACTTCTTTATTTTTTCTTCTTCTTCTTTAATAAATTATATTTTTTATGTTTAGAGTTTTTTTTATCATAAATATTTCTTTGGTTTCTTGCATTTTTGAAAGTTATTCATTTGGAAATATAGTTTTTTTCATGCTTGGATATCAATTGTTTAAAAGGTTTTGAGGTTTTATGAATTGAATTCCTCTAATGAATATAAAAAATTTTGGAATTTATTATATTCACATGAAGTGTGGGTAAAATATTGGAAGAATTTATAGAGAATATTACAAGGGAGTACAATTTTGAAAATATTGAAAAAGACTTTAAACAAATTAAAGGGCCAAATTCTTGATTAGTTTATAGAACTGAACTCAAATTGATCTAGAACTGAACTAGAGCTGAACTAGAACTGAACCAAAACTGAACTATAAATGAGTTAGAACTAAACTAGAACTGAACTAAAACTAAAGTAGAACTGAACTAGAACTAAACTAGAACTGAACTAAAACTGAACTATAACTGAATTAGAACTGAAACTGAACTGAAATAGAACTGAAATAAAACTGAACTAGAGCTGAACTAAAACTGAACTAGAACGGGCAAAATTCTTGATTAGTTAATAGAACTGAACTCAAATTGAACTAGAACTGAACTAGAGCTGAACTAGAACTGAACCAAAACTGAACTATAAATGAGTTAGAACTGAACTAGAACTGAACTAAAACTAAAGTAGAACTGAACTAGAACTAAACTAGAACTGAACTTAAACTGAACTATAACTGAATTAGAACTGAAACTGAACTGAAATAGAACTGAAATAAAACAGAACTAGAGCTGAACTAAAACTGAACTAGAACCGAACTAAAGCTGAACTAGAACTGAACCAAAACTGAACTATAAATGAGTTAGAACTGAACTAGAACTGAACTAAAACTAAAGTAGAACTGAACTAGAACTAAACTAGAACTGAACTAAAACTGAACTATAACTGAATTAGAACTGAAACTGAACTGAAATAGAACTGAAATAAAACTGAACTAGAGCTGAACTAAAACTGAACTAGAACCGGCAAAATTCTTGATTAGTTAATAGAACTGAACTCAAATTGAACTAGAACTGAACTAGAGCTGAACTAGAACTGAACCAAAACTGAACTATAAATGAGTTAGAACTGAACTAGAACTGAACTAAAACTAAAGTAGAACTGAACTAGAACTAAACTAGAACTGAACTAAAACTGAACTATAACTGAATTAGAACTGAAACTGAACTGAAATAGAACTGAAATAAAACAGAACTAGAGCTGAACTAAAACTGAACTAGAACCGAACTAAAGCTGAACTAGAACTGAGCCAAAACTAAACTAGAACTGAATTAAACTGAATTAAACTGAATTAAACTGAACTAAAACTGAACTAAACTAGAACTGTACTAGAATTGAACTAGAACTGAACTAAAACTGAACTAAAACAAATTATGAATTAAAATAGAACTGTAACAGATCTGAATCTTTTACAGAAACTGAATCTGCGATTAAATTTAGAAATAAATTTAGAACGGAATCTTGTACTGAATCTGGAATTATGCTTAGAACTAAATTTGGAACGGAAACCATAATTGAATATAAAAAATGCAGAACTTAATCTGGAACTGAATCTAAAACTGAATGTGGAAATAAATCTTGAAATGAATCTAGTACTAAATTCAGAACTGAATCTAGAACTGATACTGGAATTGTTGAATATAAAACTAAAAACACATTAAATAAGAAGTTGAACATTTTCAAAACAGTATCAGAGTCGAGTTTTGTTTGGATCTTTAATCTTTGTTTCTTCTTACTTTCAAATAATATTTCCATTAATTTAAACAAATAATTTATTTGAAGTTCATTCAACTAAATATTTATCTAGGAATGATATTTACATTTTCGTTATTCAAAACATTCATCGTTGGTGGTTTCTTTTGCATTTTCGCTTTATGATTTCAGTTTCTTTTGTTCTTTTTCAGAAATATTTCTTTTCTTTCACATCTTTTTTTTTTTGTTTTTGCTTCTAAAACGCCCACAGACTTGAAAGTAAAATAATTTATAACACACGAGCAAAACAAACATTCCACATCACAAAAAGAAAAGATATTGAACTCCATAAATAAATTTCGCTTTAACCTTTTTCTTTTGTGATCTAAACTCTTTCACAAATAAACCGAAGTAATAGCACAACAGCAGCCGTGTGTCTGCAGTTAAATTAATAAATGATCCCAAATTTAAAGAAAAAGTTATTAAACAGTAGCATTTAATTATTATTCGGTTACCAAAATAGAAAATAAAATGGAAAATGTTGTAATAACAAAATAACACTTTAATTATTGACACTTGAAATTGAAAGAAAAAGATATTTTCTCATAAAAAAAGGGAAAAGGTTTGAGTCACCGGCTCTGATGGCTAATGCTTTTGGTGGTACTATTTGATTGATTAATACAAAATGCTACATTCTCACTTTCTCCCTTTGGTACTTAGTCCCCTGAATAAAGAATAGAAATAGGAACTTTTCAATATTTTTTCATGAAATAGAATAGACCTTAAGATCTCAAAAAAGTACCATTTCTCCCCCTTAACTGACACTTTTCTAATAATTTTAAATTCGTATTTCAAACTGAATATTTTTAAAAATTTTATTTAATTAATAAATTTTCCTTCTACATCTTTTCTACCTACAATTCAATTTAAGCCAGAATTATATTCAACATCAGTAGCAACAACAACAATATCATCGTCATCATCGTCATTCATTAATGAAACTTAATCGATTTCATTCATTAATCATTGACGCCATATTAAAATACAATTATGTTTTAAGTGTTTCCAAATGTTTGACTGTCGGTAGCAATTTCTTTTGCTGCTACAACTTCCGTTTAACTCTTTGGTGTTCATTCTATTAAATATTTTTTCGTGAAACTTCTACAATTTTTATACCCTACACCACCACAAGTAGTAGAGAGGGTATATTAGCTTTGTCATTTCGTGTGTAATGCTAAGAAGGAATCATTTTAGATCCCATAATGTATATACATTCTTGCATCAAAATAAAATCTGAGTCGATTTAGCTCTATCCGTCTGACTGTTTGTCCTTCCGTCTATTTGTCTGTCTGTCTGTTGTTGACACGAAAACAGCACAGAGAACAAAAAATTCTGGCCTGAGTATTTGCTATATTCCAGAGAAGACTCCATCAAAATCATATTAAAAGATATAGACCGATATCTGAGACAACCTCTTTATCCGAAAGAAAAAACTTTCATAAACTTTAATAATTTGTAATTTTGCCATAACATTAAGTAACATGTACTTCATTAACATTCCAAAAATGATCAAAATCGGTTCAGTAGAAAGTTATAGCCAAAAATAAAACTAATTTTATAATTCTTTAAGTCTTTCGTGACATATTTAGAAAAAAACTTCTACATATTATATACATCTGTGTAAGTTTATATGTAAGAAACATAACGTATTTACTTCACATGCATTTGTGGCGGAGGGTATTGAAGATTCTGTATAACCGAATATAGCATTCTTATTTGTTTCCCTTTATTTTGGACTAAAAATAATGTTTATTCATTAATATTTAACACAAAACAGCTATAACGACAATTATTGAATTTTATTTTCTCCATAAAGTTTTTGGTGTGAATTTTTTTTTTTGGTTTCATGCTTCATAACTCTTTTTTCCTCTCTTGAACCAAAATTATTTTATTTATTTAATTTCTACACCAAAAGGGTCTATTAACTTTAATCGATTATGTTGTTTTTGCCTTTAGTCATAATATTTTCAAGTGTTGCAAACAAACCGCTTCTGTTTCAAATTGTGTGGGCCCAGAGTGGCAGTAATCAATTTTAATGGTCGCTACTTTACTTGGGTGTTCTTTCTAATGATGGACAAGAGGTGTTAATCAAATTTTTATTTTGATAGATTCGTCGCTTTATTTCTAAATGAAATTACCTAATTTGTCAAAGTTTCACCTTCTTTATATTAATTGAACTGTATTCGGTAATGATGATTTAGTAGAATTTCCAAAGAAATTAATTATTTATTTCCTTGATAATGAAAAGGGTTTAAATTATTATGGGAACGGATGCGAATGTGTTTTGGGGGGAAATGAAATTAGCTTAATTTGTTCAGAAAGAAATATAAATAATTTGGCAATATGTTCCAGTATAGTTTGAAACAAATTGGAACTCTTTATTAATAGCTGCTACAATATGATATGAGAGATAATGACCAATAACGGAATTTAAGAAAAAAGATCTTAAAATTTAAATATGGTGATCAACTTAACACAAAATGCTTTTTTTATTTGGAGGCCTCCATCTCTTCAAAGGCATAGAGACAAAAATTGATTTCAGCATTGCAGCAATGGAAACCTTTTATAGAGAGAGTCCTTATAGATTCAGCAAAATTCACTTACGACTGAAAGTGATCTTTTATAGATTTAGAAATTTTCAAATCGTAATTAATTTTGAATCCATTTTTAAACAATGTGTCCAAATAATGGAAATAATTCAGTAACATTTTAACCGTTACAAATATGTTTATAAAATTGTTTAGAACTGAGATGTTTCGAGTTGATTTGATTGTCGTTGTGGTCAGGATCGTAGTCGATGACCTTTGAATGGTGGTAAACTCGGGTAAATTTTTTTATTTTTAATTTCGCCAAAAATGCATTTATCAATTGAGACAAAAGAAAGTTTGTATATTGATAGACCTGGTAAATCTCTATAAAAACTACATTTATTATAGTTTCAGAAATATTCAAATATTTTAATATTCAAATATTTTACAGGTCCTAAATTTTTGTATATGCCAGATCCATTATGAGACTTTAAAAACATAATTGCAATAACCAATATAAATATTGGTACATTCCCTTTACTTTCGACAACGCAGCGTAACTCAATACGCTGAAATTCGGTATACATATTCACTATGACCAAATAAAATTTGAAATTTTCCAAAATTTTTAAATTCATGTACGTTTAGATTTTATCGAGGATCAAAGTTCGATTAAAAAAAATCATAACAACATAATTGATTTGGCATATTTTCTTGACCAGTTATTTGGTTTTCAAAATTTTGATCTTGTAATTGTAGAAAAAAAATATTTTTATTAAAGGATAATGACGAAAAAATTCGTCCTTCATTGCAGGATATTGAAAATAAACTGCTTTCTATTTTTATAAAACAGTTATGAAAATAATTATTTAAAATCCTATTACAAGAAGGGACCTTTTATGGCAGGTAGGTCAAAACCTAATCCCAGCATAACACATATTTTTATGTATTTTTACAGCAAAATAAATGTATGTGACAAATTTCAGAACATTATTTTTGAAATTGCTATCATATAGCACGATTTTTTTCCAAAAAAAATATTTTTATTTTATTTTTTCATATTAATTTGATTTTTGTAACTTTGGTATGCTGATGTGAATTTTAAGGTTGTCTCAGATATCGGACCATAACTTTTTTGTTTACCGATATACCTTGTTTTACCTGCTTAGGACAATAACAAACAATCTGAACAAACTTCATTAAATTAAGACAAATGTTGCCAACATACAGACGGACAGAGTGGGACATATGTAAATCGGCTCAGATTTTTCTTTGATGCAATATGTTAAAAGTTAATATACTCACGGAATATAAAAAGGTAATATATTTGTGGTGCTCGAGGGTGTAAAAAATTCAAAATCTTAAATCAATCTGTTTATATATTTAGATTTTTTCTGAAATTAAAATCATAAGGACCTGTTTCTTTTAGAGCTTATAAGGGATATAATTCAGGAATCTTATAAAATACTTAATATTTTCCTCACTTTTCCACAATGAAATCCTTTTTAACGGATATAATAAAGACGGTACTTGTATTTTGTCCCGTAAAAATGTTTCTGAAGTTCACTCACTTCAATAGTTCTTTAGATTTTTCGTAATTAATATTTACTTTGAATGGGGGCTTCCTTTCCTTCTGATCCAAACCAACCTTTAAATCCTACAATTTCAACGAACATAATAGAGGCGGTTGTTGTTTTTGGAACTCCTTTTAATATACTTTAAACTTTTTGTTGCACAAACGTCTTATGAACATGAATCAGTTAAAGATAAATATCATGGATTGATAATTTTTTTCTCAAAATTGTTGTCAACGGTTAACCTAGAGCAACTTAATGTTTCAAGTCCTTTTGGAGTTTGGTCCTTGGCTTTTACATAAAACTTGTATTCTATTTATTTTATCATTAATTTTTATTTTAATCGTATATTTTGTCATTATATAAAAAGACAAGTTATTTACACTCACATTCCCTCTTCTTCCAATTAACTTTACATAACAATATTTACAATAAAGCTTTTGAAAGCCATTTCCGTTTTTAATTCCTGTTTAAATATTTAAATAAGTAAATGTCATTTAAATTAGTCACATATTTAGACAACAAAGTATTGCTAACATTCACCATAAATACGTTACACATTTCGTGTCATTATCTGTGACAGTTATCTTAAATGAAACTGACAAAAAAACTAAACTAAATGTGAAAACAAATGAAAACATTTAAAATTTGTTTCGTATTTAATTTCTTTCTTTACAAAAAAAAAACATTTTTACAGCAATTTATAAGGTGCAGCTTTAAAATTATAGTCTAATCTATGTCTATAATGCATTTTCCTTTTTGAATTTAAACTCCAGCCTAAAACTAGACCTTAAAAAGGGCAAGTTATATAATCAAGTTTTTATACCCTACACCACTGAAGGTGTTGAAGGTATTATGCGTTTGTGCTGATGTTTGTAATATTCAGAAAAAATACGGTAACATCATCACCTTTGAGTATACCGTTCGACTTAGAATCACTTTCTGAGACTATTTAAAGAGGTCCGTCTGTCCGACTAGTTGTCCATGTAAACGTTGTGAATAGTATACAGGTTGCAATTTGAAATTTGGTACATATTATTTTGGCCTAAGAATGAAGTTTATTGAATTTTTGCATTTCCGGTACAATATTTCAGATACCTCCCATACAACTGTTCTTCTCGGAATGGAGTTTTAAGGCCATTAAAGTCCTAAATATGAAATATTTAAATGAAATTTGGCACAACTAAGACTTATAATATTCTAAAACGATGTGCTAAAATAAACGAGGATCGGTCTATTATTTCTCAGAGGTCCCATACAAACCCCTTCCAAATATCACTTTTAAGGACAAAAATCTCATATAAACGTTGGTATTGAAATAATAAATGGTCAAATTAAGTTAAATTTAAATAGAAATCGATTTGCAAAATTATACGAGGTTCGGTGCGTAATTTCTTGTAGCTCTCATATAAACCTCCCAACAAAAATTCATTTAAAACGCATAAATTTAACATAAAACTCAGTGTCACATCACACACTGAAAAATAATAAGAAATCAAACTAAACGAGGGTCGTTCATTATTTTTTTCGCAACTTCCATTTTTAATCGACGTTATGGTGGTAGGGTATTAGATAGTCGTCCTTGACCGACTATACATTCTTACTTGTTTTAGTAAATATTTACAGGTTCCTGTCTTGTTTAAGTAGTTTTATTGTCATTCCTTTTTCCAAGTCTTATGTTAAATATAATAAGAGAGCAGGTGTAATTTAATTATCCTTATACTCAAATTCTTTGTTTGTATATGTTTGTGTGTGTAGAAATTCAGCCCCTAAAATCATAGTTACCATATTAACACACACACACATACACTCAAATTTAAACCTCAAAATGTTGTTTCGGAATATTTATTTGTGAGTGTGTTTTTATGTTTTTCCTGCTTTGTGTGGTTTAATTTTTTAGAGGTTCTTTGTTAAGGTTCTTTATGGTGCGCGCGCATTTAAAAGTCCTCTTAATTTTAATATCCTGTTTTTATATTTAGTCTTGGTCATCATAAACAATTTAAATGAGACACATGAAATTATATTAACAACTAACTGTGCAACTATTGGGGAAGTGAAAAAGCTGTTTCTCATAATCTTTCATTTATTTTTTATGTAGTTTTTCTTTCAAGCTGCGGTATCCTCATTTCATTGTAAATCTGTTGAGGTCTTATCACTAGAATATAATTTTAACATTTAATTTAACTTAATCATCGTGAGTTATACTCAAATGTGTAGCGCTTTATAACTGATTTCTACGAAAATGGGAATTAAAATCTTAAATCGTTACAAATGTAAATAATTTTAACTTTGGTTGACACAATATACTGATTTCTTTAAATGCAAACCTTCACTGATGTTAATTTAGTTCATGTATGTTGGATCACACTTAAACTCGATAGTCGATAACGATCCGAAAAATTTTATTTGACTTTTATAAAGTTACTTTTTATTACACATCTTAGAATGGAATTAATGGTGGCAGTATAAAATAGAGACACATCAGGGAGGATCTAAAGCTTATGAGAATGCTTATCTCACTCTACTGATCCAAGAGCATACAAGTTTCATTACAATTGTTGCTCGTATACATTATTATTCTTGCCAAAGCAACATCTAACGAACAAGCTAAGCAACATTATTGAATTTGTCTCTAATGATGGTATTTCATTCTTTCTATTCCTAATCTATGATTCTTCTCGAGTCGGTTGAATTTTTGTCATAAATAAGAGTACTTTTAATATAAATTTCAGATTATTCCTCTATTCCTTATAGTTGTTATTGATTTGCATAGGGTTCTCTGAAGTGGTATTCGCTTTGCCGTATACATGGTCTATGCGGTCCTCTCTATATTCTTTGAACTCCTGTCTAAAATATGACCAAGCAATTACATAACGGTATCCTTTAAAAGTTGACACACCCCTTTTTTCAATGAAAATATGACCATACCATGGCCAATGTAGTCTATATTAAATTTTCTGTACCTTTCCTTCTTAAAGTTGACCTTGATAAGAGACTTATGAAAATATCAAACCTCTTTCAAAAATTTTGGAACTTATAATTTTTGTAATAGAACTTCACTTATAAAGTGAAACAAATTGAAGCTATATTTCCCCCTGATCGCATCCTTCCTATATTTTGACCAGTTTTTTATAACTCTCTCTGCAAAAGTTCTCTAAATATTCTCTGATAAATATTTGTTTGTATGGGAGCTACCTTTTCTCCCTGAATTCCTATTATTTGTCCAGTTTTGGCCCAACTCTTTCTTGGGGAAGAAATTTAGATAAAATCTATCTTTCAAAATTTCTTTCGATAATAATATGCATATTAATGGGGCTACCACTTCCCTTGATCCTATCGGAACTTTTTATAGGATATATTACTTTCTAAATAATGGATTAATTTTGTGAATATTTTAACAAAATCGGCACAATAGTTAAGATGTATATAAAATATATCAATCAAACAAACACAGATTCATATATGTAGATTACCCTGGATCTTTCCTAATTTCTACATAACCTCTTTATCTATCAGACGTCTGAGAAAATCCTAAATGCTCAATGTTATTCTATAAAAATTTCCAGTTTAAGCTACGAGAAAAAGAGAAAAGACTCATAAGCAATTCCCTCTCTGTCAATATTTTTCCCCGAAAAGCTAACTATGAAACACATTCATTCTAATTTTTCAGTCTTAATGCCTTTAGTCAGATCAATACCTTTGCCCTCTTATGTTTATATTTTAATAAACTAAATGAGAATTATTTTGTTACAATTTATTTCAACAAACTCTAAATCAACCTCAAGACACGAATTTCGGATTTGGAGCTAATTATATGGAATATAGTAATGTGTATCTATTTATTTTTTATAGTCCACCTTAAAACATTTTCCCCTACCCAATAATACCTAAAACCTTATTAAGAACTTTGTCCTCCACTTACTTTAGTTCTTTTTATACATTTTTTTCATTTGAATTTATGTTTTTTTCTTGTACCTTGTTTATGTTTTTCTTTTATTATTTTTATTATTATAATTACGATTATTTTTTTATATATTTTGCTTTCAATGGTGTTAACATTCACTCTCTTTTATTTATTTTAAGGATATTTATTTTTTTCCAGCTCTTATCAGGATACCAACTTTAATGTTAATGTGTGTGTGTGTGATAGGGAATTTATTTGCTTTAATACTTTGTAAAGTCATGTTTCTACACTTGACCTTATTAAATTTGTTGTTTATTTTTTATTTAGTATTTTATTAAAGGTTGTACTTGTTGTTTTTGGTTTTATAATTCACTTAACTACATACACATGTTGTTTGTTACTTTTGTTTTGTACTTATTTTTTCCTTTTGCAACATTTCCTTGTTTTCATTCCGTTTAGGTGTGTGTGTGTATGTGTGTATTTTGTTGTTAATATTTTTTAAAAAGCGGTTAATGTGTCTTTGAATGTGTCTACTAAGGCGTTAAAATTCACAATTTCTAATGTTTTTTTTTTTTTTTTTTTTTTTTGTGAGTATAAACAAATATGTTTGTATTTTTTCTTCTCACATTTAATTACTCTCAAAAAGTAGACATTTGGTCAAGAGAAACAAATTTATTGCTTGTTTATTTATTTGAAGAAAATATTCTCATGATAATTAAATAAAAATATTTTCTTTATTTTATATGTTTTTTTTTTGGAGTTTTTGGTTTAAAATGAAAAAATTAGGAAACAAATGTTGTTGTTAAACATAAAATTTCAAGATTGTTTTTAATGTTTGTGTTTAGGTAATTAGATCGAGATAAATGTTGGGTTAAGGAACATAAACAAAAATGTGTAGTAAATAAAATATAATTTTCTCAGATTCCATAAGGAAACCAATAAATTTTTTATAACAAAAAGTTGTTTAAGATTAAATCCAAACTTAATATATGTGGCGCCACCTATACTGTCTAATATCTACTAACATCCAGATGGAAGGACCATTAAAGCTAATAAAAATTATTAACTTTAACGTTATTATACTTGGTTCCGAAACTAATCTTTAGGTAAAGGAATATGTTCTTGGACTACCTATTAAAACAAACAGAAACCAATGGAATCTTCATTCAATCGCTATATTTTAATCGATCTATGTGCCCAGAAAAGGAGCTTCATAGGGAAGTGTAAAATCCATCATTCAATTTAAGAAATTGGACGATTGATGGTCCACTTACAAATCCAAAACATCTTATTTTGTTACTCAGAGAAGATTTTTGTCAAACGCAAAAAAGCCCATTATAACATTGCACAATGGTCCCAAATACGTTTTTGGAATTATTTTTCAATGAAATCCAAAGCAAAAAGTTTTTGATTATGTAACTAAATATGTTGGTTATTTACTCCAAAACTACGTAAAGGGCAAATTTTCTTTAAAGTGGGATTTTGGATATTTTGGAATGAAAAAGTGAGAATATTTTATTTCCTGCATTAAGGACAGCTTTTCCATAATTTATTTAAAATTCAAAATAATGTCTTTGGTAATAGTAGTAGCACCAAAGTTACAATGTTGTGCAGTTACCAAATTCGTCAGAGATTGCAATGAGCCGCTTTTAAAGAAGCGCATCTGCAAACCTCTAAAAGCAGAAATGTTATGAGGAATAGTCTCTTGCTCCTTCCCATTTCTGCAACTCTTGCAAAAGTCAATCGAATGAGGACACATGCAGGAACTTTATCCAATCTGGATTGGGTCAGGATATATGTATATATCTGGACCACATCATTCTAGCAATTAAACACGACAGGACGTCCTCTAAACGTCTCTACAAGTGGTGATTGGTAAACCACACAGACGATCAGTATTCTCATCTGTGAGGTCAGCCTCTGCTTTTGCCAAGGCATCAGCCAACAGGTTACTTTGGAAAGAACCATGTCGATGCACCCATACCAATGCAATATTCAAATACTCTGTCATCTTACTTAATGGAATGAGGACTAAATTCAATGTCATAAAGACTCCCATAAGAGCCAATTTACAGTCCTGTTTTCGTTAAAATCATGATATATCGACCGTATATCTCGGTCACTTGTCGGTCATTCAGCATGACAAATACTATTTGGAAAATAGTTATAGAAGTTTTTGGCTCAACCGCCTTGTCTCATCGAACTAACATTTGTTTCGATCGATCATGAGGGCACTTAATAGAAAAATGCTTAACTTCGGAAATTGATTCCTTTACATTATTAACTCGCATATCCAATTCATTTTTATGATTTCGGTCATTATTTGAAATACAACTGTTTTAAATTTTCTGCCATAAACATATCTCCAACTCACATTAACAACATCAATTCTTTGAATGTCTATCAAATTCATAACATATTTTATTAAGAAAAGTATATTTATCATTTGTTGTAATCAAATCTGACATAAAACGTTGATAATAAAATCACACCAGGGAATTAATTTTTACAAAAATGTTTTACACTATTTCCATTTAAATACATAGACATTTTTAAAAGGCACCAAAAAACTAGTACCATCATCGAAATACTCGAACACATACACACACACACACATTAACAATATTTGAATACTCTTAATAAGACTTAAGTTATCAAATTTCCACTTGGTTTACCACCGCAGCCAACACCCTGAGCTAATTGTTAGTAAATTAACGTATTACCAATAATGTCACAGCACCCATTCCCTGCCAAAAGAAATCCAACATACAAATACACAACCCATCCCATTTCATTATATGAAGGTACAATTGTAGTGAAATCAGAAAAAAGGAATTGAAAGAATTATGACATTTTTAACAACTGACAGATTCCAAATGTCAAAGAAAAAAGTATGAATGAAATAAAATTGACAATTTGACAAATTGACAAAAATTTCGTACATACATATTCGACTTATGTAAATTCATTAATTCAAATCATATTTAAATAATTCAACCCCCACAGTGGTGTTCTTGAAATCTCTGGATTTAAATGTTGAAAATCTAGTTTTCAATGAAAAAGGACTTTTATTCATGTCTTTTGTGTGCATGGAAGTATTTCTATTATTTGTTGTAGTTTTTTTTTGGATGATTGTTATACAATTAAGGTTTTAAATAGAGAAAAGTAACTCAATGTTAAACAGGATTATATTCGTAATTGGATATGGCAACTGTTTCTATTTCACTTTCAATATGAAGTTTCATATTCTTTTACAATTTGCAAAAAAAATGTATTTCTTTGTAATGAAAACATTTATTTGGAATGAACAAATAAAAACATAAACAGCATGATACTTTTATTGAATTAAATAATAAAATTACAAAGTGAATTTTATTTGAAAATTGTACTGAAGGGAATGAATTGAAATGCATCAATGAAAGCCAGAGCTTTAAAGGATGTATAAATTTAATTCGTTAATAAAGGTATTGCAACAAAAAACAGCATCCTAAAATAGATGATTTCATTTTAGAAAAAAACATGTTTGCTACAATCATAATCATATTATTGGCATCATAATATGTTGGAAAGGAATACGATGGCTGTGCCGCAATAATATGTTAAAATTGTGTACATGATAGTTTCATGAAGGATAACCATTATATGATATTCCTATGTGTGATAACCATAGTATGGTAGTCACAACCAAATTATGCTTGGGCCTAAACAAAATAAGGTTGTCCTACAATCATATTATGGTTATGATAAATGGTTCGGTCAATTGAACATATATTCAACAAAATAGTTTTCTTTTTTAATAAAATTATTTCAACTATTCACATGTTGGTGATAACAATAACTGGAACCAGAACGAACATATGCTCATCGCCTTTATGATTAATGGAGAAGTTCAAAGATAACATTATCTTTGAAATGGAGAAAGTCTTAATGTTGAGTTTTAGAAAACAATGACTTCTAAATGTCAAGATATAATAAAATTTCCACAATCGGGAAAAAAGTGACCCCTACCAAATCGGAACTACTGAACAATCAAGGAAATGTCAAATCAAAACAGCTACTTTTGACAGCCGTTAAAATTTATCCAAAACCTCAAAAAATCAACGTTTATCGTTGGTTACTATATTTTTCGATTACTATCGTCCGCTGTAAATAATAAGGGAATGAACCCACGATTCCGAATACCGGGGCAAGTACATCACTCGATGCTTTTCATAGTATTGAAAGGCAGGGTACAGGGGTGGGAGATGGAACCGCAAAGAACTATGTAAAATCAAGCGAAGAGTATAGTCTGTGCCAAGAAGAACTTAGTTGATCACGAAATTAAAAGGCATTCAAGATTTATCCGCAAGTAGAACGACACTCATTTTATAGCTTTGAGCTTGATAAATCCGAAGTCTTTCTTAGCATTAAAAGGCAGGATACAGGGGTTTGAGACGGAGTCATAAAGAACTATGTGGAAAACTGATAAGATTAGCTGAACAACAAAATAATATGGTGTGACCTCCACCGAGCATGTGTTACCTTAGCAAAGCTGATTGGAGAAAATATAAACACGACTCATAAATGTTTATAGAGTGGCCGAAGTGTATGTCAACCTCAACCTACCAACAAAGTATAATGTATCCAATTTTTATTTTAAAAATAAATTTCAAAAATTGAATCTTCTTCCAACGTCTCTTGGCTTCAATTGTGACAATATAAACACGATTGAAATATCCCAGTTAGTAGTTTTAGGAGTAGAAGTGTGTATATGACTGGAGGAGGAGTCCAAATACTTACATTTGAAGGATATAAAATGAAGTGTTCACTGGAAAATGCTTTGAACCGCATTCTAAAATAAAAATGTAAAAATCCAAAGTTGCTATTTTAAGAATTCACTCACTTAAAATTCTGCCCCTAATAAATACAAACGCTTTTTCTTAATTCAAATAATTTCATTCTAAATATGTATGTTTGGGAATGTATTTTATTTAATTTCAACTTCAACGCCTTCATTAATATAATTTAATGTTTTATATTTTGTCTTGATATTAGAATCCTCTAATTATTCCAGTAACTACAATAAATGAACAAATGTTTAAAAAAAATACATTTAATAATCGCATCTAGATGAAAAAGCCTCAAGCTAAAAATGTACAAAAAAATTTAGTTCCACTTGAACTAATCGCTTTGTGTGGAGGACGTTTATACTGCTAATGTATATTGTGAGTACTATTTTCACTGTAAATCCATAATATTGTTTAACTATTGTGGCCTCAGGCTAAAATTGCTTTTGATTGAGTTTGACTTGCAATTTGTACAATCTATTGTTGACACTCACTCAGTGCACGCACACATACACACTTTCAACAACAACATGATGAACACGTGACTATTTTTATGTTCTTTAGTGTTATGCTCCCTGTGTCCTGTATGTTTTCATTATTTCTCTTATTTGTTTGTTCTTAGAGTCAAAATAAAAGTTTTACATTTGTCAACATTTATTCGTAACAATATTTTTGCCAGTTTTATTTTATTTGTATCTCAGCACTGTTGTTTGACACTGTGCGTGTTGTTGTTGTTATTGTGGTGCAAAGGACACTTTCTTTAGTCTGCCCGGATAATTGCAGACTTGTTTTCCATACAATATTGTTGAGCTTGTCATGTAAGACGGGTCACGTGTCTTAAAGTGTGTTCACTTTATATGTTTCTTGTGAGCAAGTATTTGTTTGCATTTACAATTTGTTTTGGTAAATGAACACTTTTATGCTCAAAACATTGTAAATTATTGTTAATGAACATAAATGATTTTTTTTTGTTTGGTGGGAAAATTTTGAATCTTTCCAATAATGGGTTTTTTAATAAATGACTTTAATTACGAAAGTTAAGCTCTCAGCAATTAAAATTTTGTTGATAATTTTGACGACCACGACCACAAGGAGCTTTAACATCATGTGAAATCTAAATATGTTTTTATAAGACATAGCAGTAGGAGTCCATACATGATTCAGGATCGTTGCTATGAAAATTATTAAGTTTGAAAAAATTTTTTAAGGACCTCAATTAGTCCTTAAATATAAGCTATTCGCAATTTTAATATAAATTGGTACAATAAATCCATAGGCTGTCCAAAAACGGATATATATTGGCTAAGATTCGGCTACTTTCTCTTACTAGAAAAATATTTGAAAGTATGCGATTCAGTTAATTCTATTAATTTTTACCCGATTTTTCTACCAACATATGCTTCACTATATGTATGTAGGAATCATGAACAGCGGTATATTGAAAACAATAGGAAATAAGTAAATCTCGAACTACTGATCATCTTTGAAGTTAGATTACAATTAAACATAGCAGAGAAATGCCCACTATAATATTACAAGTGGTGCTCTTAGCGTCTCCAGGAACGGAGCTACAGTATCTCAAATAAAATATTACTAATTGAACCCTCTTAAGGATGCCTTAACTTTAATCACAAAATTCATCTGTCAGAGAGCTAATAGAAAATGTGAACAAAAACTGTGGAATAGAATGATGGAATCGTGTATGAGCAGTCCACCTTATCTCGTCTTCGTTACCCACAATCGAACATTTCACAAAAACTGCTGGGGCCAATTTTGAATAAAATTTGTTAATATTCATATGATTCAGTAGTCTTAAGAAGAAAATTTATTGATCATTTCGTCAATAGACTTAATCGATTTCAAATGAACAATCCTTCCATTTATTTTAGACTTCTAAAAATTTTACACCGATTTGTTCTTTTTTTTGATTAAAAAGTTTTTATACAGAAATCCATTACATCCATTGGTCACATATAAAAATGTACATAAATTCGAAAGTTTGTACTTCGAAATCCGTCCATTTGTCTCTTGATGGCACGCTCAGATCCACAATAATTATCAGAGCTTAATGATATTTATCCTGATTTTTTTGTTGTCCTCAAGAGATATTTGTCTATATCTGAGATAAGTTCAAGCGAAAAACTTTCGTAAATTTTTCAACTTAAAATCGACAGATTTGAATAAAATCTTACAATAACATATGTTCCTCATTATCATTCCAAAAATCATCAAAATCGGTTAACTAGAAAAAAGTTATAGTGTTATATTTAAGAAAAACTTTGTTAGCGTATTTGTCTATATACTTCATTTGCATTTCGCATGGTAGACAGTATTGAAGATTCGACATAACCTAATATTACATTCTTACTTGTTCAGATCTGTTTTTGCAATTTTGGAGATATCAAATGAGATTTTGCCTCATCCTGTAATATAATCCTAACTCAGTGTACTTTACCTAAATTGTAAAATCTACAAATTTAGATCAATAATATGTTGCATATAAGCATACATCTTTATCTCTGGAAAAGTTTAGAAGAAGAAAATATTAAATGAAATAGATTTGGTAGAAAAACTTGGATAAAACCAGCGGACACCAAAGCCCCTATTGTATTGCTAGTAGACATTATCTAAAATCAATAAAAAAATCCATAATAATAATTTTTTAAAATTCAAATTTTTATCTATTGTCTTATTCAAAATCAGTTTAATAAAAAAAGTCATTAATATTAGAAATAAAATAAAAAATCTAATCTGAATAAAGAAAATAAAAACTTAAAATCTATTTTCTTTGCTTAAGAATCAAATCAAAACCAAAAATTCCGAATTAATTTCTATAAATTTTCAAATAAAAATCTTAATGACTTAACTGATAAGAGAATTCAGTTTTTTTATTAAATCGATTGCATACAAATATTATTGGAGTTCATAGTTTATTACAAATTTGATTTTATAACGAATTTATCGACAAAATGCAACAAAATTAAAGAAAAAATAATAATAAATTCCAACAAAAACAAAGTGATAAAATTACACACTCACACACACTTATAAATAAATTCCTTAATTAACTCTCCAAAACAACAAAAAGGAAAAAACCGACAATAAAACGATCGAAAATGTTCAAAAGGACAGACTTTTAAATTTACAAGTATTTTCAGTCTTTTGGCTATAATTTTAAGTCAATAATACTAACAAGATTTTTATGATGATCGGTGGACAATATACTTGTTTTTAATAATGGCTACAATAACAACAACAACAGCAATAACAATAACAGGAGATACAATAATAAAATACAACAAAATCGGAAAATAAACAGATTAAATCAAAATAAATTTAAAATCCATTACATTAAACGACTGTAAAATAAAATAAAAACAGACAGACAGACGGACGGATGGACGTAAGATTTAAATGAACAGAGTATCGATCGAACTCTGGGACAGACTGTAGGACGGACATTGTATATTTGATTGTAGAGACTGTTAAACAAGGTGAGAAATTAACAAAAAATTAAGTGTAGTAAAACAAAAAACCTTTTAGTTTTTGTGTAATATTTTACAAAAAATGTTCAAAACAAAATTAAAATAAATCGGAAAATTAATTTGGATAAAAGTAGAATCATGTGGTACCCTATTTAAAAAATTGACATGACAATTATCACTAAATTTCGAATGCAGTGGCAACATGTTAAGTACTCTACGAACAGTGTAAATTTTGATTGGGTTCGAAGGACCATAAGCGAGTGGAAATTGATTTGATGGAATGCAATAATTATCATGTAATTTAATTTTCGAACACGAAAACAAGCTTATACGTCGTAAACGCTCTGAGCTGGACCTGTAAAATTTTATATACATTTTAACAAAATTAATGGCATCAATCGCTTACAAGAAATTAGTTTATATCTATCTATCTATCTATCTATCTATCTATCTATCTATCTATCTATCTATCGATCTATCTATCTATCTATCTATCTATCTATCTATCTATCTATCTATCTATCTATCTATCTATCTATCTATCTATCTACTTATCTATCTATCTCCATTTCTCATTAATTTAAAATATTATTCCTGTCTAATGGATTAGCAATGAGAGTTCGAATCGCAACTTTAAAAATACTATGCTGATGGAATTGATTTAATGGTGTCAATTTTATCGGCTGTTTAAGGCAAAAACTACAGATCTAAATGTCACTGAAGTTTCTGTAGCTACAAGAGAATTACCCCAACTCCATCAGTTAGTAATCTAGCAGACGTTTTAGACAAAGACGAAAGTGTGATATACTATTTTATGCTAAGGTATCCTCTAAGAATCTATATATTTTGTGATGGATGAATAAACCTAAGACACATTACGCAAGCAAATGATAGTTATGCGTTAAATGCTTATCTGGAAACTGATCATTAGAGAACTCAACGATTGTATTCCTCTAAATAAAATGCAATTTTTACTCCATTTTTTGGTTATAAAATGTAGATGCAAACTACACATTTTTATTTCTCTGCACCACCCACCAGTCCAGATAATTCAAGCAGAAAAATTAGACGTCTAACGTTTCTGATAGTCCAAGAAAGATGATATAAAATACAGATTGATCGATCGCAATAATTTTTCATTCAAAATATGGCACAATGTTCTCATCTTTTTAAGGGGCAAGTTAATCGGAATGGAGCACAACTATAAAAAAAGAAAGATTGAGTAATATGCAGACAACAAAGCTTGAGGGATTGAAATGGATACCAAATCGATAATCGAGGGAGATAAAAAACGGAAAAACCGATCGCAATGAATGTTTCTGCTACTGAAGCAGATACAGCCACCAAGTAGGCTTTTCATTTCAAAATGTCCAATCTTCCTAAGAGATCAAGCTGACATTGGTAAATTATCAGCAATCGGGCCCTGTAACTAGAAACCAACTGATTTGGCATGTCCTAATTGCTTAACTTAAACCTAATACGTCACCTCATGTAACTTTATTCCAAATTTGATTGAGCATCTTCGGAGCATGTGATCTACACTATAAGTTATTCATTCCAATATGATAAGTTTCCAGTAAATGACTTCTTTACTGAAACGATTTTGGTATTCGTGACATTTACATTTATACACAACAATACTTTTGCTGACTTTACCCTTCGAATGTACTATTTACTTTGGAAATTTATCGGATTAAAAGATAAATGTTTAAGCTTATCATGGGTACATGTCTCAACGCTTAATACCATAGAGAGAATCAGTAACTAATCCATATTACATATGATAACCTCCTGATTTGGATTTGAATGTATCGAATCTTCTGTAACATTTTGGTGACTTCTGTAGCAATGATGCTTTCGAACAAACTGATATGATAATCAACTTTTGGTTTTCGCCCCATCAGAGCGGTCGTTTTTGGTCAAACCGGACTCTCAAATCGGACTCTCCAGAAATTGGTTTGACATATTGGATCTTTCTGCTGTGAGGTAATCTGTACATAACGAGAAAGGTCAAAATGGCATGACCTCAAGAAGTTTTATCCAAGTTATAAACAAGTCTCTAAAGAGTTAATCATGTATTAAAACTTAATTACCCTCCTTCTAAAGTAGGGTATTCGAAATTATCTGTTTTGAAAATGTAAAGTCATAAACTAAAACAACAAAAACTAAACCGACCAAAATTAAAACAAGATCAAAAACTTAAACATACTCACACATACACACACTTACATACACTAAAAACAATTACAAATTTACAGATATGAATTGATAGAAACAGCAAAAACAACAACAATATTACACACATACATAAAAGGAGGATCATATTACACAAGAGTTTTGTGCCGATTAATGTAACTTTAAGGTATAGAAATCTAAAAAGAAATTAAAGTAAAGGTACTACGAACAATAAGACATGAAACCCTTTTACCCTATTTACCATAAAAGTACTTTGAAGGTGTTGATGTTTAAATTTTACAGATATGAAGACTTTTTTTATATTTTTACTTACTCTTATATCGAAGTATGTAAGTAAAGAATAAAAAAGTGTTTGTTTTTTTAGATGTTTTCTCTTATCGGTTTTTAAGTTAAGAAAAAAAAACAACAAAAACATTATGG
Source organism: Cochliomyia hominivorax (assembly GCA_004302925.2). NCBI lineage: Eukaryota > Metazoa > Arthropoda > Insecta > Diptera > Calliphoridae > Cochliomyia > Cochliomyia hominivorax. Next base: position 48,345,446 of record PYHX02000495.1, read on the forward strand.
GGATAAAAAGATTTTTATTACACCAACAAAAAAATAAAAATAAAGCGACAAAATTAAAAGACAGAAAAAAATATCTTCAAAATAAAACACTGATCGTGACTGAGTTTCATACCGGTATTAAGTGTATTGAATTGCCCTCGAATTGCCTTATGAAGTTGTTGTGAAAAACCTTAAAAATTAATTTTAAATAAAAACATAAAAATAATAAAAGCATTTTTGATTGCAGTTAAATGGGAAAACTTTGTTAAAATTGGAGGACCCATAAAATGACAGGCGGATTTCAGAATGAAGGTGTAGAAAATGTCATAAAAATTAGTTTTATTAAAATCAAAATGTCATTAAAATAAAATTCCAATAAATGACATAAAATTAATTGAAAATTTATGGAATATAATAAAAAGAATATTACCCTAAATTTGGAATTATTGCCGAAAATAAAGAATTTTATTATAAAAATTTGATAATAATTAAATATTAAGAGATCATAATCATTGTTGACTTTTATGAAAAGTCAATAAATTTAAAATTTAATTCAAATTAATTATTCAGTTATGTTATGGACTTAAATTTGAAACCAGTTTAAGTTCTGAAATTCATTCTAAAGTGATGGAATCAAGTATGGAACTCATTGTATGTAATAGAGTAGCAGTGGACTATTTCAATACTTCTGAAACTTTTCTAAAAGCTCATTACTGGAGAAGATAATTGGCGTTATGCATATGATAATTTAAGGCAGTCTTAAACGAATCTGTATAAGAATATTAGATGATAAAATGATGATTTTATGAGACTAAAAATGGAAACTTAAAAGATCAGTAGATCTGCTTTCTTTTCAATTTCAAAAATGTATAACTTATAGCACCAGTTTCATAAACTTATATTATTGACAATTAAATGAAGATCACAGATTGTAGTGGAGCTTAACAAAAGGAACGATTACGTCGAATCCACTAATTGCTACTGAAACACACAGTTGAAAGTTTTTCTTTAATAGAGACAATAATAGAGACTTTCATTAAAATTTAGCTGATTGAAATCACGTGATCCTGTGATTAGAAAATAAAGAAATTGGGAACGCACATATTGACTTTGAAGGGTCAGTAGGGCCCCGCTTTTGAATAAGTTATAATTTTCAGCGTGTAAATTCAAAACTTTATTCAATGTTCGAATCATAAAAATTTTGAAATATTAAGTTTTAAGTCATTTAAGTCATTTCTTCAAGATTCGGATTGCTAATCAAAGAATCACGGTTTTTTACGTGAAAGCCTGTTTTTCTATGATATTATTGCTTTGTTCAGTTATGTAACATTTACAGAGGTCCTTATGAGAAGTATACTTTGTCAAGATAATATTATTCGACTTTAGAAGCAGAAATATTCAAGATTAACATAGACATCTGGCACGAAACCACAGCCAGCACGAAACTCTCCGAAGGGCTTCATCAACAACCAACCCTAGAACGAGCAAGTCCTGCCTATCTGGGGCTACAAGTTCCCATGCTACCAGACTTAAGCCTCAGGTAAAACTTCAAAAGTACTTATATTATAATTTCTTTTCAAGAATTGGATCCAAATAGAAGTCTCTTGTACCACGTATGGTTATTGTCAGATCTTCAATCGTCAAAGTAACAAAAATTATGCAAACGTTTAAAGTTGTCAGTTAATTTAGCGAAACTGAGAATAAGAGAAGAAACATTAAGATAAGAAAATTTTGGAAAAGTATACAAGAGATATACAACACAACTACAAACAGAAAAAAACATGAAACAAAATCAATGTTGAACATAGTTGATTTTAGATTGAATATTTTTTCATTTAGTTTAAATTAGACGTTTTTACGTTCGTGGTGAAATAGCAAAAACTCAATAATATTCTCAAGAAACTATATTTACTGTGAAACAATGTTAAATTATAATTTTTTGTGTATGAAGCAAAATTATAACTGAAAAAAGTAAAATTATTTACATTTTAGTTATTTTTAGGACGTATCCTAATCTGTTTGCGTAATCATTTACCATGGACGAATAAAATGGGAAATCAGTTGGAATAGGAAAATTAAAATTTAGTTTTTAAGATGCCTATACTTATTGTGAGGCCTAAAATATCGTCCAGATTCAAATACTTCCTAAGTTGCTCTAAAGGTATAAAAAGTTAAGTCTTAAGTTTGTTTTAAAGGTATACAAACTTAGGTAATTTGTACATTATGTACAATTCTTAGTCGATTTAGCTATACCTGTTAGAAACATTTTTTGAAATGAGATAAGTTAGATATATAAAACTTCCACCGAAATTTATAATGAGAAAATTGCCAATTACTTAAAGTCTCAGAAACGGGGAAGATTCCAAATTCTTCTCGATATATACTACTAGCGTTTAAGCTAAGTTAGTTAAAGTCATCAAGCTGCTGCGAATAATGGTTCCCCTGTGTGCTGAAGATACCTTTATGTTACAATAAAAAAATGAAATGTAGAGAATGTGAATATATAATCGCCCAAAGGAAGACACATTCTGGCTGTTTATATTCCAAAACAACAAAGTCCAAATACCCCAGCAACTATGTACCCTAAGAAGGTTGGCCATATCATCCTGGTAATCAGAGATGTTGGTTCATTTCTCCATGACAAAATTTCCTTGCAATTTAATCCTTTTTCTATATTCGTATAAAACTCATCCGCTACAAATAATTATCATAATTTAGTCACTAAATATTTATTTATGTTTTACAAACTTCACAACTCAAATAAAACATTCTCACATTAACAACACAGATGAATAGTTTTTTTATGCTACATAAACAATTTGTCACAGGATATTAAGGACACGCGTTTGCATAACAAAAAAGAGTATTTTGTATTAAAAAGAAATAAACGACGAATTATTTATTAGCAATTTTTACAACTAATAGATACAATAAATGTGAATATCGTATGTATTCATAACCTAAAATTTTATTTTTTTATCAAACAAATTATAATACAAACGATTTATTTGGAACAATAGACTATAACAGAGACAGAAGTTAGAGAAATGGTAGAACTGAATCTCTCTCTCTCGATAAAACTTAAAAAGATTTTATTTCAAATTTCCGTTAAGCATAAATTCTCTGTCATATAGAAATAAACTTAATACATTGACAGCATTTTTAAACACACATACACACTCATACTAATCAAAAAAATACAATTGATTAAATCTATTGTCAAATTATGGATAATTTCTTTTAATGTCGAAATACTTTTTTGTTCATTTTTTATACTCAGTTTTGACAATTTTTTTATTACAGTTAAACTCCCTAAAATCTATGTTTATTTCTTTTATTGTTTGTTATTTGATCCTTTTTTATTTGTTGGCAAAATGTGTAACAAACATGTTTATTATTTTATGATCCTTAATAAAAAATGATTTTGTTAAAAGGACATAAACTGAGTATGAGAGGATTTTTGTGTTGGGGTTAAGGACAGCAAATAAAGTGAAATGAAATCATTTTAAGATTTTGGTATGTGTATTTTAAGGGGTCATGTGTATTTATTGTATTTGTTTTCCTTTGTTATCCTGATAAATTATGCTGTTACATGTTTTTAGTCATTTTATTTTTGCAAGTGTATTTATATGGGATTAGTTTCTTTTGTTAAGGTTAAGGTTAAATCAATATCCTTAAAACATGTCTCTCCACACACACATATATATGTATGTATGTGTATGGCCTCATTTAACATTTGCTTAATTTTATATTAAGTATAAGATTTGTGTGGAGATTTTTCAAGTAAAAAGGTTTTATTATTTCAAGTTTATATAATGACGCATTATAATAAGGATAAAAATGCTATAAAAACGAATTTCCTTAGTTCACATTATTGGGGAGATTCGGGTGTAAACTGTTCGTATAATGTACTCTCAATTTGACTTATGAGTTCAATTATGGAATTATATAGAAATAAAATATTTCATACACATTCCTTTTCCGATGCAAAGTCTGTTCAAATCGTTTTTTGAACAATTCTGTAGTTTTTGAACCGTATCTTAATCAAGTTTCACATAGTTAGAGCGGTGATTTGGAGGAGTTCTAGACCTCGCATTATCTATAAAGATAAGAATGCTGGAATGAATTTTCTTGAGTTATATTGACTTTTTAAATAAAATTGATTACAATGAATCTGTTTTTTTCAGATTATTAAGTTCAATATAAATTGACAACCAAAATATAAGTATATTTACATTGAGACAAGCATAAGAATACTACCAAGCTTAATGACTACATTGATTAGAAGGAGCTTTCAAAGGCACAAATATTTCCACTTTATTTATTATATATATTGAATGGGTAGTGGATTCTACCTCCAGCTGAAAGGGAATTAAATCTAACATATTGTTGGACTTATTTACGGTGAAACTTTATTAACCAAGATTAATAAAGTTTTCCTGTAAGTCCAAAGTTTTTGATGCCAAATAATCCTTCTGAAATTGTTGGGGACTTTAAATCTTTCCAACTTGAGGCAATCACTGATTTAATTAATATTCTTAATCTACAAAATCGAGTTATTAAAAAAGTTAGATTGAAAGTAAAGATCTTGAAAAAGATTGAAGCGATATATATCAGCAGGAATGAGATAAAAAACAAACGCTATTGTTTGGAGCAGTACAGCAGAGTCTCGAGTTTTTTGAATGGTGGTATTCTCTTGCATAATATAATGAGTAGGATTATCATACTGCTATTTAAATCAATTGATAAATTTATAGTTACAACCGTTTGAAGTTTATGCTTATAACTTCAATACGTCAGCTCCTAATTATATGATCTTCTGATAACTTTAGCTATTATTGTAGCAACACGGTCAACTTAATGTTATTTATATAGATTTTTGTTTAATTGTCTATAGAAACTGTCATTGACTATATAAGTTTCATTTTCCGATTATAATTGGGAAGCTTCCATATAATTATTTCGAAATTATAAACTTGTATCCTCCAATTATTATATGAAGCATATATTTTTTTTGGACCCAGATTAACTTGGGTGCTTGAAGCATTAACACAACGAGCTACAATGTCTGATATTTTTTTAAAGACAATACTGTTTTCAAGTCGCTAAATATGTATAGTCCTCCTGTTTTAACTTGAGTTAATCAGTCACTTGATTTTCCAAATGACTTCAGTATTAAAACTTAATAAAGTTCACTTTTGTGAGCTGTTGAAAATCATTACCGGGCTCATTACTCTGCATTAAACGGAATTTAAATTACCAATAATAACGAATGCAGTCCATGAGAAGTCTTTCTTTGTCATTGCCCAGCTTTAACAAACTCATAATCGCGCATTTTTAACCAAGAGTCATAGGCGGGAAGTTAAAAAAGAAGTTTTGTACATAATATAACAATTAAAGTCCTTTTAAGCTTAGTTTGATATTTTTGAATGAGAGAGCGCACAACAGGCCTATATATAGTGTATGATGTTAAGGAATGACCAGTTGTAACCGGTTATTTTTAGTAAGTCGGTTTCGGGGTTTTCTCCTCAATAGCCGGCTTTTCTAATAGTGCGTTTTTATGAATATTAGTACATTGAAAATTTTAAAAACATATTTCCTTTCAAAGTTTAAACACTTTCATAATAAACTGAAGTGATGAAATAATCAAAACTGATTTAAAGATACTGGATGTGAATCTGAGGATCTTAATATTGGCAATTCTGTATAAAATTAAAAAAATGAAGACATTAAAAAATCTAAGTCAATTCTTTGTTAACTATATGTCCTGCAAGTACACTGAGTTAAGGTCATTTTCAATGTCAATTTGTTTGAAGCAAAGAAAATCAGTAGGAGTGTTAATTCGGCTATGCCGAATCTATTATACCCTACACCACATGTATATATGTACATAATTTATAATATAACATCTAATCGCATTCGAAATAAAACGTGAGAATTTTCACCCGTATAAGGATGTTTTGTTATATTGAACCGATCAGAATTTTCAATAAAATCATTGAAATATTTATTTCTAATGTTTCTAATTGCAAGTTCTTAATTTTATGACAACCACTTTAAATTTAATATGCCTTTACCCTGAATATCCCTAATAAATTGATAACATATTCCAATAAAACCTTTTTTCTATATAAAAAAAGAAAGACATTTGCATAATTTGTTCTGTATGAATTTATTTATTTAGTTTCGCAAAAAAAAATCCCAAAACTAAGAAAAAGCAAAAACCATAAATGTATGTAAATAACCATAAATCAATTTTTTTAAATAAACAAACAACAACAATAACAATATAATAACCAACAAAAAATATAAAAATTTACACATTCACAAACTTGCCGTAACCCATAATTTTCGCTTAATAGATTTTTAAGTGGCCATCAAATCAACAGCGTCATCATCTTCATCCACATCGACAAGAACCTCAACTACTTCAACATAACCACTCTCATTCACTTATATGAAGTCAGTTAAATATTTCATAGGTCTTGCGTAATTTTCGATGTATAAATGGAAGGAGAGAATGTATATGAAATCCTTTCTTCACACATGAATTTAATATAAACCACCCTTCTTTTAAATGATCCTTATTTGGGTTTTATGCTTGTGCTGAAATTTTCAATAGTCCTTTAAAATCAACCCCATGTGATTCTTTTTTTTTTTGCAAAAAGCTTTTGTGTAACAAAAATTTTACTTTTAAGTATTTTGACTTTATGATATTTTCCTTTGTTGAGAGGAATGATGACAGTAACATATCCTTGTTCTTTTTTTTACAAGGTTAAATATGTAACATTGAATGGTTTTAATATGTTAAGTTACAGTGTTGTGTAAAAGTGAACGTCAAGTTAAGTATTAAATAAAAAGAATTAAAAAAAAACAAAAGGTGGTGAAGAGAAAATGTATGAATACTTTTGTCATCAACTGTTGTTAACCCTTCAATAATAAAGTTGTTAAACTTAACTTATAATCACAAATAAAGTACTTTTAATAAAATTTTATGAGTACTTATGTAATGAAATATTAATGCCACAAATGTATTTCATTCTAAAGTTTCGTGTATAGAATTTCAAATTATTGGAAATAAATTTAAGTTGTTGGTGAAAAGTAGTTTTATAATCAAATTTAAATATATTATAACATTTAAAAAAATATTTTGTGATCTCAACAACCAAAAAATTGTATTCAAAATTATTATTTAAAAATAGTGAAAATGTGAAAAAATTGCTAAGAACTAACGCTATCATCGCTCTAAAAATAACTTTCAAATCACATCATGTTGGGGGTTTTCAGGTGACTTTTAAGAAAACGTCATCTCATTTGAAGAAAACGGTTGTTTAAATGCTGATGAAAATTACTTAATCGATTCGAAAAATGGTGATTGGAACAACAGAAATCTAGAAGAAATAAAATCAAGGAAAAATATCAGGAAAAAATATAATTGAGGCATTAAATCACAAAAATTTTTGTTACATGCAAGAAGAGTTTGCATTAACGTTAGAAGTCACCCAACAAGCCATGTCCATATACTCAAAGCATTGGAATATATTTAGATATAAGGATCATGAGTCCAATGACAATGGATGGACAATATTGCAAAATGGTGCGTTTACAAAAAATCAAACGTAGGACGTCTTTTTAATACAACAACGCTGAAAACCGAATAACCATGACGCCTTAGTATTGCTTTGTTATCGGGATTAATTTAGTGTTTTGATTTAATAGATTTCGAAATCGAATCAGACAAGTAAAAAGGAAACTCTAACGAATTAAATTGACCTAACTTGTGACAACAATTAGCCATCACGCAACCTCTGACCAAAAGTTGCAAGATCGGTCAACATCTTTTTTGAGTAGAGTGTATGGTAAGAGTTACATTTTATTTCCTTTCACAGAAACTGGGTCTTCTGAATATCATTTGTTACGATCCGATGCAGAATGCCTTTTGAACATGATATCAGAAATTTGCTTGATTGCAAAATAGAAAAAGTAGAAGTCGTTTACATTTGAGAGAACGTGTGAAAGTAAATAGAATTTGTAGTCTAAACTCTCGAGTCGGGAAATGTGTTTTTTGAGCATCATTAATTAAGAATTAGGTTTTAAATGTAATTACAAAAAAGAATCCTCGTCAAACTTTTAATACCCATATTAATCTCACTTACAAACTCAAACACACCTCAAATGATCTCCATTCACACACATTGAACAAATACAAAAGATCTCTATGAATTTTGTATTTGTTCAGATATCGGTCTATAAATTCTATATAAAAACATCTTGGCAAATTGCATTGAACTCAGATAATTATTTTGTTCGTGATCGTGTAAAAATAGAACCGGTGGCCATAGATAAATGGACTAGATTTGGACTAAACGTATTGGCAAAGATTATTTCAACCTTTGTAAGGCGTAACTCAACGGAATAACTGATTTGCATAAGCAAATTTATACTTGAAACAGAAATGGCAGCTTTTGATTATAAAATGAGGAATTTGAGAATATTTGTAACTTTGTAAAAAAGATCGTAAAATTATTCATGATTTAATGCTCAACCTTCTTTGCAAAGGTAAAACCTATAAAATCTCAGACCTCTAAAGAAAATTATGGCAACATCTAAAATGTTGAGTTAAATTATCACCAAATGCGTAAACAGAATAAAAGTGAATTGAAAAGATAAATCTGAATGGGTTGACATCTTTAACAGTATTGAAAAGATAGAAGATCGTTTTTATATCGATGATAACATAAATAAAACCATCTCATAATGGAAAAGTCTTGGACTTGAAAGGCAATGGTAAGCACTTTCTCAGAATAAATAATAAAAAATTTAGAAAAATATATTACAAAATCGAAATAATTCGGACTTTAACAGAAATGTGGACAGTCACAGTAGAATTTCTTTTAACATTTGTTCTTTGAGTGTCATTTGAAATCAAATCAAAGTGAAATTGGCCTAATACATTACCGTTATATATGTCCGAACTGAAAAAAGAAAGCTTTACAATAAATTCTGAATATTTAGAATTAAATGCATCATTAATAGGATCTGACTGCATTTGGTAGAGGATACTGTTATACCCTCCACCAACACAAGAGGTGATAGAGGTTATATTAAGTTAGACATTCCATGTGTAACGTCAAAAAGAAATCAATTTACATTTTGGGATTAAGAAATTTCTGAATGTGGGTGCATCTAACTGAAAAGTGTTAATTCATTTCGTTAAACTTTCTGTTTATCACGGAAAAATTAATTAAAAATTTAAATAAATAAAACAAATCTTAAAAATTTAATCACTCATCTAACAAACTTTTTTAATAAATTTTAAAAATTTTAATCTAATTTCTTTTTTGTTATCATTATTGTTTTTTTTTTCATAATAACATCAACCCGCATTTAATGGGTTATTTGCATATGAATTGTTAAATCTTATACTCTAAATCATTTAATGTCAACCTGTCTTTACAAAATTACTAAAAGCATTTTAGAAATTATTAACATTTTTTTCTTTTTGTTATTTTATTTTATTTTATTTTATTTTAAAATTTATTTTAATTTCCTATTATTTTGAACATATGTTTTTTTCTAAACAAAGAGAAAGAAAAATATAAAATAGTCATTAATTTATTTTTAACACCATGAATTTTATTTAAAAAAGAAAATAATCGTTAATAGAAAAGAAAAAGACCTTTTAAGCATCAAACAAATGAAAGAAGACACACGAAATTATGATAATTTTTTTTTTTAATAGAAGAAAAATTTAAATAAAGTCATTAATGGAACATCAAAATAAACAAACAAACAAAAACAATAACAAAATTTCAAATCAAAAACAAAATATTGGTCCAAAGTGTCAAATGTAAACGACTACGAAACCTCAAATCCCCATCGAATGTGTGTAATAAATGTTTTCACGCTTTAAATGTGTTAAGAAGAGTATTTAAACGCGTTTATCTTAGTTTTTATTTTGAAATTTTGTTTTCTTTTTTACTTCAATTCCTCAATATTAAATAAAATAATATTTATTTATTTTTTGGGATTTTTTTTTCAGTTTCGATAATTTTGCAAAAAAAAAACTTTTGTTACAAAAATCTATTAAGATTTTTGAGAAGAAGAAAAAACAGTTGTTTAACAAAAAAAGTTAAAATGAGAAAAAAACCCGAAAAAGGCATAAAATTTAAGATTTCACTTAAGATGCGGTTGCTGGAGACGCTTTAAATATAAAATGAACCAGAACAAAAAATAAAACGCCATATGAAGTGTGAATGATGGAAATTAAAAGAATGCATTCTTCAAAGTCAATGAGAAGGGAATTTAACTGTAATTGCACTGGAACTGAACTAGAACTGAACTAGAAGTGAAGTAGAACTAAACTAGAACTGAACTAGAACCGAATTAGAACTGAACTAGTACTAAACTAGAACAGAACTAGAACTGAACTAGAACTGAACTAGAACTGAACTAGAAGTGAAGTAGAACTGAACTAGAACTGATCTAGAACTGAACTAGAACTGAACTAGAAATGAACTTGAAAAGAACTAGAACTGAACTAGAAGTGAAGTAGAACTGAACTTGAACTGAACTAGAACTGAACTAGAAGTGAAGTAGAACTGAACTAGAACTGATCTAGAACTGAACTAGAACTGAACTAGAAATGAACTTGAAAAGAAATAGAACTAAACTAGAAGTGAAGTAGAACTGAACTTGAACTGAACTAGAACTAGAAGTGAAGTAGAACTGAACTTGAACTGAACTAGAATTGAACTAGAAGTGAAGTAGAACTGAACTAGATTTGATCTAGAACTAAACTGGAACTGAACTAGAAATTAACTTTAAAAGAACTAGGACTGAACTAGAACTGAACTAAAAGTGAAGTAGAATTGAACTAGAAGTGAAGTAGAACTGAACTAGAACTGATCTAGAATTGAACTAGAACTGAACTAGAACTAAACTAGAACTGATCTAGAACTAAACTTGAACTGAACTAGAAATGAACTTGAAAAGAACTAGAACTGAACTTGAACTGAATTAGAACTGAACTAGAAATGAACTTGAAAAGAACTAGAACTGAACTTGAACTGAACTAGAACTGAACTAGAAATGAACTAGAACTAAACTAGAACTGAACTAAAACTGAACTAGAACTAAACTAAAAATAAACTAGAACTGTACTGGAAAGAAATTATCAGTGAACTAGATTCTATTATATAACTTGAAATGTCTTCTGAAATAAATTCCGAGCTAGAATCTAAACAAGAACATGAACTTTAACCTAAAATTAACATGTGGAATATCACATAAGTCAGTTTTCCATAATGGATTTGCCTTTATAACAATTGAAATGATCAATCCTTTGAAATTTGCCTTTTAAGCACTTTTTACATAGAATTCTGAAGTCACTAGGGACTTCAAAGATATTAATTTACAAGAAACACTTTTTAATTCCTTAAAAATAAAAATATAGTCGAAAAAATCACATTTTCAATGTTTTCATAATTTTTGCAAACATATTTTTTTGACACTTTTCAAAATTACTAAATTTTTTCTTTTATTGTTGTTGCAATATGCCCATCTATTTGGAATATTTTGGCATTTTGTAGTCTTAACAGGTATAGCAACAAAATGTCTACAAAAAAAAATGTGTTATTAAAAGATTTTGAATTCCAAGTTCATAAATGAGGTTGAAATTTTTTTATAATTTTATGATAACAAAAATATATTTGACAAACTGTATTTGAGGCACAAAAAAAGTGATTTACCGTTCACGTAAAATCTCCACAATTACAAAGATATCGCAAACCAGCCAATACACTCCTTTAAATAACCCCAAAAGATCTTGACAAGAAAACCCAAATACCCAGCGGATAAAAACCTGTGAACCTGAACCCTCAACAAAAAAAAATAACAAACAAAAGAAAACGTTTAAAATCAATTTTAAACTCATTTATAAAATTAAGAAAAATTCAATATCTACAAAAACAACAAAAACTAATAAAAATTCCAAAAATGATCTTTACGATTAGGAGAACAAATTAAAGCAAACGATGATGACAATAACAACAACAGTAACATGCATATTGATATATGAAGACACGTGTCTTAAAAGGTTGGTTCACTCTTTCACATTAAATACAAACGACTACGACGGGTCGGGTGACTACGATTAAATTGAACGTTAATACATTTACACTGATAAACAAACACCTTTATCCTCTATGTGTATGTGTGTTAACACACACACACACACACATATATGTAGATTAAATAAATTATATAAATTAAGAAAACAGTTTGATATTTAAGACGAAAACGTTTAAAGATGCTAAAGTGGTTTTAACACTTTTTTTACACTTTTTATACATTTTTATTTTCTTTGTTAATTTTAATGGCGTTAAAACATTTTAAATAGTTTGACTGTTTTTTAAATTGTAGTTTTTTGAAAAACAAAATCCCAGCAAGAAATTTCATAAACAACATTAGAAGGTTAACTAAAAATACACCTCTAAATGAGAATTTAAAGTATCGATGAGTTAAAAGAAATTACGAATTGTAATACACGATAGTTCAAATTTATCTACAAATGCTTGCTGGGTAACTTACATATATTTTTTTATAGTTTATTTGTATCTGCTGTATAAAAAAAATTTATTCGACACACTCTCGTTTTAATTTAAATTACTTTTTAATAAGATAACATTTTATAGTCTGGTATACTCTACTTTCAGAGTTTATGGCAATTTCCATTTTATCTTTAAAATTATAACAAAAACAAAAAAGTAATCAAAATTTATATTGTCATTTTTATTAACATTTTTTTCAGAGAAGACTAATTTGTAATACAACAGAGATTGTAATTTTAAATTAAAGTCTTTCTGACTCCCTCCAAAAAACCCATGATCATATTTTTAATTTAAATTCTCTAAAAAAAAAGAAGCTTAAATATAAATTGATCTTGATGAGCTTCTTAGGCCAATTTCAGTGAATTAAATTATAATTCGAAAAATATATGTTATTCCCTTAATGACCAGCTGTTTTAGCACTTAATTGAAATGACTGAACGGGGGAATTTCACTAAACTGAAGATCACTTTTATTGGGAAAGGGCAAAGTTATCTAATAAAACTCTAGATCAGTTTAGTTCCGTAACTCAAATACTGCGCCATAATAAAAACTCTGTAAAGCAACATAACATTATAATTCCATTCATTAACTAATACATCTAGAAGTGACCAGAATAGAGTTAGAACTAAACTAGAATTGAACTAGAACCGAATTAGAACTCAACTGGAACTGAAGTAGAACTAGAACTGAACTAAAACTACTTGACAGTCTCTTTAAATCTTCTCATTTGCCAGAACCGGATAAAGGTTGTTTAAAACTTCCTTAAACATGCTTTAAATACACTGACCAAAAAAACTTGCCGGACAATAAAATGTTCTTTTTGATTAATATTGTGTTAAAACAGTAATTTCAAAATTAATTTTAAACATTTTATTGGTTTTCCCCAAAAAACACACAAAATAAAAAATTGTATTTTTAACACGAAGTAGAATTTTAAATTTTGCATTCATTTCTTTAAAGAAACAACATCATAAAGAACATGATATATTCGATATTAAAATTAACACTTTGAACCAGAAATACATGACAAAAATCTTGTCATTTCGAAACATCGGCTGAAAGAAAGTAAACAATTAACTAATTAAGACTGCAGTGTAGAAAATTGATTTAAATGTTATTTTAATTATTAACCAAAAATATATTGTCTGTTTTTTTTGTCAATCAATTAAATAAACAATTTTATTACTCACTCAATTATAATTTTATTAATTTTGAAAAAAATGTTCAATTAATAATTGAAATATTTAAGTTAACCAAAAATACACGGTGAATTGTTGTTGAAAAATTATTTATTTTTATTAAATATTTAAATGATTTTGTGTGTAAATAATATTCGATGATATTTTTGTTAAATTTATTAATGTATTAATTGGATTAATAAATTTTCATTATTATTTGAAATTGATTGAGTATAAACGTTAATTGATATTTCTGTTGGAGGTTTAATAAATTGTGTTAATTGAACATCTAAAAGCCAAATTTAAAGGTGAATAAACATTTGATTTCTTGAAAAAATCTTTTTTAAACCAGGAATTGCGAAGCAGAATATAAAGTTTGCTAAAAGAGGGAGGAATGACATCTTCTACCTGATTGCGTTCAATTTAATAATTTGAATATCGAAATATATATCAGTCCAGCATTTATCCTAAACCCAAACTAAAGTTCCAACCTATTGAAAAGACCATTAAATTATCAATTGCACTTCATATTGAGTAGCAAAACTCCTTGTGGTGCCACAAATGGAAGAAGCAATTGCAACAACTATTCTCCAATTGATTCGACGTCAGCTCTGAGGCTTCAAGCAGACGGTTTTACTATCAATTTGTTGTCTCCGATGTTAACCCTATTATCCGAACAGAATAAAGCAGTCTAATCATCTTCTTGTCCAATAAAAATGTTAATTAAGAGGAGGACACTATTTTCAAAATAAAAAATAAGATCAGTTTTGAAAACGTCTTCTGTGGTGTCTTTGTTGGTGCTTTCGGTATGTTCACTCAATTAATTGGGTTATGTTGAAGGTAGAGTGACTATATCCAGACCAAAGAATAGTTAATTGGATTGGCCACGTGACACTCGACAACAAATAGCGAAGCTGCTTTGTAGAGTGAGGATATGGCAAGTTAACACCATATTATTGGAGCCATGGTACGGATCAAGCTTGCAGCTATACGGAACTACAGCCTTGCTGAAAAAAATCGAAAACTGTTATTCCTTTATTAGGCCACAGCAAGAATCCCCAAAAATAGTGGAAATAATACGATTTGAAATCTAATTGCATTACGGACGAGCCTAACTGAAAAATAAAATACAAAAAACAGCTGCAGACACAGCATAATGCTTTGGATAAACTGATAAAGCCTAGCGCAGAAAGTGATACCAGAAGGTGAGTTGATGGCATTGGGATAGAGACATTAATCGAAGCAGAGAGTAAATGAACCGACGATTTATATAGGTGCCTTAGAAAACTCAACAGTATCCATACAACATATCAAAACCCGCTAAAGAGACCCTATGTTGAACCAACACTTCCAGATGGACAGGCAGATAGCCAGACATTCAACAACACCAACACAAATAAAATCTAATTTTAAAAGAAATTCCCATTATGAATTCGGTTGGCAAGTAAACGGTGAGCATATAGGAAGTGCACTGGAAGCAAAACGATGGTCTTGTTTATGCACAAAGAGCTAAAAACATAGTAGCAATAACCATATTCAAGAGGTAACATATTATGTTTAACTGCTAAGACTGCCGCATCGCAATAAGATGTTGGTATTAGAGGGTTCATACGAATGGTGTGTTGGATTTTTAAAATGAAATATTGAACAGCCAACCGTATTGATAAACATATTGTGATCACTATATTATTATTACTTTGGTAACAATAATTTTATTACAGCAACAAGGTTGTCAAAATAAAATAATTTTTTCTACGAAAATAATACTGTTGGGACGAAAATGATAGAAACGAACTCTTGAAAATATATTTCAGGACAATCGATAATAAACGGTAATGGCAGACATTCGATAAAAAAACTTCACCAAAATGTTTCCCATTCATTAAAAAATAATTTATTTTATATTTTATTTTATATTTTTCAATATTTATTAACATTTAATTTAGATTTATTTACAAATTATTTATATTAAATTGAAATTAAAACATTAATGAGATCCATAGCCACTGGAACTAAAACCAAAATCTGTAAAAAAGGAAAAAACACAAAAATCGAAATTAATGAAGGTTTCAGAATTAAATTTGAAATAAGGAGAATTTACCTTTAAAAGCGATTTCGGTTATCTTTGGTTTAGAAAATTTGTAGATGTTTTATATTTTACACAAGAGCTCTGCCACATAAATATTTTTTCACACACCACTAGAAGGCACTGAGAGCAATCAGCCAAAGCTTAAAAGCGAAGGGTTCTGAAAATAAGCGAACAAAAAATATATTCCAAATTATTCGTAATTCTCATTTTGGCTTTGAAGCTTTCAAAACAAAACAAATAAATTGCCAAAAATAAAATTTTATCTCACCTTATCCATGGCAATTGCCCAAAATTTATCCTCATCATTTTGATCATAAATAGAATTTATGGCACTTTGCTGTGTTAATAAATTATGTTTCTTAAATGCTGTTTTCTGTTCATCATCTTTATCATCGTTTTGGTATTTTTCTAAGTTTTTATCATTTGTTTCGTTAACTCAAACCTCTATAGCATCGTCCTCATCATCTGCCTCATTATCACTATGATCGGTTGCCCCCACCACCGTTTCATTAGTTTTAGTTTCTAAACGTTCTGGCGGACTTCCAGGATTTAATTGTGGACTAGATGAACGATCTATAATTTCAACACTTTTACGATTCTCTTCATTATCATTATCTTCACTTCGTGTTGGACTCTTATTGTGTAGACTAGATGAATTGGTGGACGGTGAGTTGGTGGAGCCAAAAGCTTGTGTAGCTGTTTGATAATAATTACTCAAAGAGGATAAAGAATTGGAAGCACTTAGATGGGACATAGGTGTAGGAGCGACTGGTATAGAAGATAAACCAGATGTTGGCATGGGTGGTATGGTGGGATACATGCGATAAGAAAGAGGTTTTTGTAAAACAGCCGCTGCAGCTGCTTGACGATAATAGAGATCTATAGGAGAACTGGGTGAAATATGAGGTGAAGCTTGTGGATGACCATAAGGCCAGGAAGGATAAATAAGGAGAGCCACCACCGTATAAACGTTGAAAGGCAGCATAATTTCCAGCCTCGGCTAAAAGCTCTAGACCAACTGCTGTTTGACGTTTCCATTTAGTTCTACAAATAAAATTAATATTAATTAATAAATAATAAAAATTATTTCTAAATTTTTATACGTTAAGAGGTGTTAAGTTAATATATTTATTAATTTAATGTATTAAATGTTTTTTATTGATTTATGTGTTCAATAGAAAAAACACACCTTTTTGTTGGAAGAAATATTTCAACACCCACTCAAAAAATTTATTTCAAATCTGCTAATAAGTTTATTAAAATTTCAAATATTCCAATTTTAGTTTTTAGTTTAGTTTCCATAAGATTTATTAGATTTTTTGTGTTTAACACCTAAAACATTAAGATAAACAAGTTTGTGTCATAAATCTTTTGTTTTTATATGAAATAAAATTCGTAAAAACATTTTTATTTTTTTTAGATTGTGTATGCTTTTACTTAAAATACACTGAGAAAAATAATAACAAAAAAATATTATTTGCAAAATATGTAAAATATGTTATGTTCCAGTTACGGAATAGATATCGAATTTTCTGTGCTAAATAAAACCGACATTTTTTATAACTTTTTAAATATACCAGACAGCAGGAGGTTACCAGAACCATTAAAATTCTACATCTGATAAATTTGAGATTTTTGAGGTAGAGCTATAATGGCCAATAGTTGGAAACTTACCCATACTACATAAAATCAGTATTGCGTTGAAACTTGAAAGAGCGTTTAAAAAACAACAAGCTTTGAGTATTTCCGACTAAAATTTTGTTTTTCAATCAATCAGAACTTTATTGCTACAGATCCGGTTTATGGATAAATATAGTCGCTTATCTTGACAGAAAAAATAAAAGTGCGCATTATGGTTAGTAAACTTGGTCAGTATGTCTATGGAATAATTCATTTAATTCGTCATCGTGCATAGTACAGCTCAGTCATAGTACAGCTCATTTGGTGCTGTCTGTGAGCGAATCCGAAACTTTTTCGAATATTCTGATTCTGGTTAGAGTTAAATCAAATATACACAGTGACATAGTGGAAGATCCTACCAAGATCAACGTACTGGAATTAAATCAAGTCATGCAATATTGCACTCCTAAAATCATCAAAGGGGAAATTACAAAGAAAATGTACATTCGTTTGCCTCTTTTCTTATTACTGCAACTTCTAGAGAAGTCGCTAAAAAGGAAATTCCGTCCCTAGCATGCATATCTGTGACTCAAGTGACCAAAATTAGAGCGCGAAAGTTCACCCTTAATAGGGCTAGAATGAAGTTAAAACGTTTCATGTCATATAAGGATCAGATTTGCCTCCATGATAATCAGGTAGTTTCATTTTATCATCTATTGGCCAGTTCTTCTTTATAGCCTACATATAAGCCCCACTTAATGTAAGTTTATGATAATTTAAAAAACTTGATTTATGCAAGCGCATAAAATTCTTTAAAGGCGTTTCAAATTGTTTAATGGCTGCGCCATGTTTTTAAAAAATTTGAACGCTTTTAATAGGAATAATTTTTTCTCTTTAGAATCCAATTTTTTCATTAAATAGGAAATAAATTTGCTTCTCTTTTTGCTAAATAAAGGATAAATTCTTATATTCCTGAAGCATGCACTACAAGGATCCATGTACTTGATGACTCAAACCCACAATCTCCTGACTGATATACCAGAATCCAAACACTTAATCCTTTTCTTTAAAATCATTAACATTTTTTCCTGTCGCCTTTTTTAATGAATTTTAGGCGCCTTAAAAATCTTATGAAATTGCCAAAAATCAGCAAGAGTTAGAGAATTTGTTTAAGCCCAAAATTTGCTTGATTATAATTAAAACTAAATAACAAAACTGAAAATTGTTTTATTGCCAATATTTCTATGTTTGTTATTATTTACAAGTTAATGGGATTAAATAGACTTGCAAATTGGATTAAAAAATTTAAAATTCCTTAAGATACAAATAACACTCAAACAATTATGTTGTAAAGAATCCCTAAAAGAACTGTAAAACTCAATTTTAAGGCCAAAAGACCAAAAAATACACAGCATGCAACAAACACACACACACACATACTCACTCACGACAAAGAGAAGATGAACACAAAGTAGCAGCAGGACATTTTGTTGAACACACAAATGAATATAAAATACTCAAGTTGCAGCCACAGTGTGGCAGTTAGGCAGGCAGTAGTGGTAGCAATAACAAAAGCAATAAACAATGCAACAGAGCATTTAGAGACAATAAAATGCCAGTAGGCGTTTAACAAAACAATTAACTGACTAAAAAACACTGAAGAAAAATGGAAAAATATTATGAATGACTTAACAGAAAAAATTCTCTTCTTAAAAAAAATGAAGCAAAATTTTATATTTTTTTGAAAACGTTTTATTTTTTAACAAAAATTTCAAAATTTTATTTTCAAATGATTAATGATTAACGAAATGCAGAAGCAGAGTGACATGTGCATTAGCTGACGCTGCATTAACAGCCAAATATTTTAACTGTTTTTTATTATTTATTTTTGAAAACAAAAACAATTTCGAACAGCCCTTGTCAGTTTTCTTTTTGTTGGATATTTAATGATGTAAATTATATTGTTGGTTTTTTTCTAATTTTCACTTCAGATAAAAAATCCCATAACGAATTTCTTTATTTAAGTTTCCCCAGCAAAACGAATTTCAGAGTGTGCATGAGTAAATTTTAAGAGTTTATTAAACTAAAACCGCGCTTTATTATAATTGTCACTATTATTTCAGTTTTTTTTCTAATGATCGCCCTGGTGGTGGTGTTTCACAATGATTGTGCATTTTATTTATTGTTGTTGTTGTTTTTTCTTAATTTAATTTGCCACATTTTATTCATAAACAATTTGAATAAAAGTTTCATTCTCCTTCAACACAAAATGTGGTAGTGTAACAAATTTTAAAGAAATTTTCTATTTTTTAATGGTTTTTAAATGTCTGTTTGAAGTTTGAAGCTGGGAATTATTTGAGAAATATCTAAACGAAATAAATTTAGGTTTAAATAAAAAAATTTTTATATCTTCTGAATCTCTGCATTGATTTATATGTAATGACAAACCAAAATTCTCTAAAGAAAAAAATTTTCAGCAATAATTTATATACGAAAAAAAACAATTTTCAATTTTATTTAATAATATTTTGTCTGTTTATATTTTCAGGTAAATATTTTCCCCAAAAAATATTCGTAAGTCATATTTATACTAATAAAAATATTATTCTGTAGCCTGTTCTTTGAACCAGTAGAGATATATTAATGGAATTTCATATGTTTAGAGTAGACAAATTTTCAAGTTGACGTGAAAGAGCACATACCCATATCTGCCAGTTTCGTAGCCGGTGAATCTTTAAAGTTGGCCACCACTGATAGCCAACTTTGTAAATTAAATGTAATAAAAATATGTTACATATACATCGTATATCCTATAATTTCAAGTCGAAACTAAATTCAACCCATTTTACCTAAAAAAAATATTGAAATTTTCCCACAACCATGTTTGTTGACCATCTTATGGTCGAAAAATACGGAAGAGTAAGCGTTCACAATCATAATATGATGTGGTTGGTTGATCCCAAAATATTATGGTTATCGAACCATAATATGTTTTGAATTAAATAAAATTCCACTTTTCAATTCGGAAATACTCAAAATTCCAAACCGTGAAACGTATAAACAGTAGGTCGTTTTCACTAAAATTATCGTACGTCTGGCTACATTGAATTTTCTGAATAAATTGCAAGTCGCAATTTTAAAGATAACTTAATAAAATTTGGTACGTGTCATTATCTGCCCCAAGGAGAATGGTGATGTGGGTTCCACCATGTTCCTCCGGAATGGAGCACTTTTAAAAGTGCTAAATATAAATATATTCTAACGATTTGTCACTAATTAGTCTTCTGAAATTAGTGTTTTGTGCAAGGATCGATCCATTATTCCTCATAAGTCCCTTCCAAATATCACTTCATATAGTTTAAAATGCATAAATTCACAAAGAATTAATAAATTCAAAATTTTTTTAATGCTCCCATTTACAACCTACAATGTGGTGTAGGATTTGACGGACTCTGACGTTTTCACTTTTTTGTTAGTTGAATTTATTTTACAAATTATATTTTTATACCCTCCAATACCACAAGTGTTTAAGAGGGCATTAACTTCGATTAATTTTGTCATTCCGTTTGTAATGTTAAGAAAGCACCATCTCAAACTCCACAATGTATATTTATTCTTGCATCAAATCAAAATTTGACTCGATTTAACTATATTCAACTGTTACTGGCAAAATGACATCCACAAAAATTAGCAGAGCTTAATGAAATTTGGCCTGAGTCTTCCTATTTAAAACCAGCAAAATGGATTCAGCATTGTAAAAACTATAGACCCCAATCTGGTTCAATCTCTAAGTTCGAGCGATGAACTTCGTAAATTTGTCTATTATAAGTCGTAAATTGCAAAGAAATTTTATGTATGTTTGTGAGTGTATGTGTGTGTATATGTATATCTACGGAACTTAATGTATTGACTTCACACGAACTTGTGGTGATGATTCGGCCGAAGTTAGCATTCTTAAAAATTATAAAGTTCAGAATAAAAATAGTTTTTGAAAAAAATCCCAAAAAATTTTCCAAGTTCCAACTTCAGACTAATATAACCTTTTAACGGATTTATGTATTTATACGATTATTCTACCAATATTTTTTTTAGTATCTGGCACATAATTTAAAAAAAATGTTAGGACTTTGCAAATACCTGAAAATTTAAAAAACACATCAACATAAACGAGTTCGCCCTCTTTGGAGGGTCTCCGACAATATCCTCGACTAGTTAGGGGCTCCTAGTCCTTTAAACCAACTCTATAACCCTTTAGCTTCAACCATTAAGAAATCTTTTGGAAGAACTGCGTACCATTGATGAGAATTTCGAATAAACATTTGAACATTCACGATCACAAACATCAAAAAAATTATTAACTATTTCAGTCCATCTTTTACTAAAAGTTTTTTCTATTACAAATTTCTCTATGTTAATTTAATTTATTATCTAATTTACGATGGCAATAATAAAAAATTAACAAGAGAATCTACTTTAAATTTAAAATTCCTCAGACAGATCGAAAGTCCAATTCATAATCTTAAAAAAATATCTCATTATAACCGTTAAGAATCATAAAATTGTATTCTAACAGTTTCTTTTTTTAACTCTTTAAATTTAATTAGATTTTTGTTAAACTTTAATTGATTTTGATGTAAATTTCTGTTGATTAATTTTTGTTGAAATCACCAATTTGCTTTCACCTCAAGTGACATTTAGCAAAAATTTTAAAATTTAATTTTTAATTTTATATTAATGTATTTTTAATGAAATTAATTTAAAAATAAAATCACAATAATAAAAAAGAGAGATATTTAATTGAGAATCAAGTTTGAAAAATAAAAACAATTTAATAGAATATTTTCATTTAGTTAAAAAAACACTTTAATAAAAATCGAAACTATAAAATCAGATGAATAAATAACATGCAAATTAAATAACTTAATTAAGGTTTTAAATGTTGGTGTATTTAGGACCAACAATTTTTATGAGAATTTTTTTATTGACACACGTTTTTTGTAAAATCAAACAAAGAAATATTTTAATTTCATTTAGAAATGACAGACTTAAAACAAAAGACTTAAGACACATGCGTTAAAAAAATAACAGAAGAATAATAAAACATTTTAAAAGGAATTAAAATGAGAAAAGGAATGTAAATAAAGAAATAATTTTTAAATTCTTTTAAGACTCTACACTGATGCATATTCTATAAACGCATTTAATTTATTTTCTCTATTTTTGTTGTTTTTAACCAAAAGTAAAGTTAAAGTTTTTAATGAGAGGCAATTTAAGGGAATTCAAAGCATAATAGAATGTTATAAAATAACAATCAACATGTAGAGAATGAAATCGACATTTTTTTAATCTACACATTTTTGGACACCCTTTTCATGCTCTTCAATGCTCTTTTAACAAGAACTCAATATCTCTCCATTAGCCTTATCACCGAGCAGTTGGGAGGACTTGCCACTCTTGGTACAAATACCACATTATTGTTCTTGTACCACTCAAAGTCTCATTTACCACAAAATGGCAAGTCAGTCCAAAAATAATTGCACACATAATAAAGTCTCATGATGGAAGCAACTTTTTTTGTAAACATCCTTGATATAAATTTCGGTATTTATAGAACCCGTTATAACAAATTATTGGCTTCTTTTGCCACAAATGTGTTTTGTTTGCCATACCTAGAACTTTTTGTGAAATGTTGAATAAAATCTTCTTCAACATTCCTTCGAGCATCACATTATACAATTTTTTACCAGGAAGATGAGAAAGAATATTTTTTAACTTGACTTCAATTTCAGAGCTCTGGTTTTTGGCCTCTAAATAATTTTTTGTCAGGTTCGTAGGACTAAATTGGGTATTGTTGAAAAGATTTAAAATTTTAGTACACTCTTTAATGGAAAACATTGGTTAAGCATTCTATCTCACTCTTTAACAAATTGAATTCTACACAAATAAAGATCAAACTAAATCTTCCTAAGACTTCCAAACACGTTGCTCATATTTTAGGAAAAGACAAATGAATAACACCATCTCTTTTGTGGATGAAAGAATAAATGTTTCAAAAAAGACTGATTAATGGTTAAATTAAAACCTCTGTTGGACTGGCCGACTTGCAGACCGTACTTCAACTCATTGGAAATCTTGTAATAAAATGAAGGCTAAACAGTGCTAAAAATAAGGCAACTGTGGCAGGAAATTGGAATCCAATTTTTAGAAGAAATTGGGGGATTTTATGGCAGATCATATTTTTAATATCATCCACAACAAAAGCATCATCCACCGATCTTTATAAATTATTCTATAAACTTAAGTGCGTTAAAAACAAAAATGCTATGTTCGGCTATGAGGTAAATACGTGTGAAGTAAAGTGTATCGTACATACACACTCACAACATATAACAGTTTTCTTAATACTTGGCTATAATTTTGTTTCTACTGAACCGCTATTGATAATAGTTAAAAGTTATGTTCGTTTATATGAATATGCACCAGTGTAGATTTTAACAGATGTGTTCATTTGAATTGTAACGATTTTCTTTAATCTCAAAACTAATTAAACTTGAAATTTTGTTGCACTTCAACACTTCTGGAGATTTAATAAAAAAAAACACCTTCAAATCCCCTTACTTCCCCTCCTTCCTCTTCTTCATTTCTATACTTTGCATTTGTTAACTTACCTTCGATTTTGATACCAAGTCTTAACTTGACAATCACTCAATTCCAATTTATTTGCCAATTCCATACGATCCTGTACACTCAAGTATTTTTGACGTTCAAAAGATTTTTCCAATGTCTGCAATTGATGATCGGTGAAGGCAGTGCGTGCCTTACGTTGTTTTTTCGATAAACCCATTAGATTGTCACTACTCTTAATACTGTGACCATCATCATCTTTGGCACCTGCATAATATACAACAAGGAAAATGTTGAGATAAAAGCAGAAAATCAGAAAAAAATATATATAATTTAAAGATATTTTGTTGTTGGAGATATCTGTCATGATCATTTATGGTTTATTTTGTGGTTTCATTATTTGCAAAATATTTCTTTCTTATTACTTTTTTCATGGTGTTTTTTGTAATTTAAATCTTTAAATGATTTGCCAACTTTTTCATAGTCTTAAGATATGACCAACAAACAATTCACTAAAATTAACAACTCGCTTGTCCACATTTTTATTTCACATTTTTTTTCCTTCCATATTTTGAGTTTTAGCGTTTTCATAAAAATGAAATGATGTGTAAATTTTTTCATGTCATATTTATGTGCAATTAATTAAAATTATTTTTGCATGCACATTCACGTCTTCATAATATAATTTTAATACTCTTATATTGAATTTATAATTTAGAGATTTGAGTTAAAATTTAAATTAATAACAAAAGTTTGATAATTAAACAAGACGACTATAAAATAAGTTTTAATAATAAAAACATTAAACAACTTTTTTAGAAATTAAACAATTAAACTTTATAAAAAATTCATAAATAAATATAAAAATATTTCCAGAAAAGCTATAGTCAAAGAAAAGTTATAGTCAAAAATATAACTGATTCTATGACTCATTAAATTTTACGTGTTAGAATTAAGAACCATTTTTATGTATTGTATACGTCTATGAGTGAATGTTTCAGTGTGTATGAACTAATGGTATTTACTTCACACCCATTTTTGGTGTAGGGTATTGAAGATTCGGCATAATCGAATATAGCATTTCTAATTGTTTATCTATAAATACTTACGTAATTTATTTGAAATATAACATAAGCATTTTATAAATATTTTGTAATTAAAATATCACCATTTTAAGCTTTATCCCTGTCATTTTAATTCCATTAAGCGTATTTAATTCATTTAATTACAAAATATTAATCTCTATTAAATAACCTATTTAAGTGATTATCTTGTTTTACATAAAAGAAAGTTGTTACAGGGATTTTTTTGTTATTTAATAATTTAAAGATTTAAAGATTTATAGAATTTATTAAGCAAAACAAAAGATTTAAGCAACAAACTTGCAAATAAAATAACACTGTAAAACGGGGCTAATTTATGCTCTTAAAAATTAACACTTGACGTATAATAATCGCATTTTAATATGGTTTATATCTGGTTAGCCTTTCCTACAAATCGATAAACAATACCGGGAGATCTTTTCTATTGATAGAAAACCTGGTTCAAGTAGAAACATTGGTTCACATGATGTTTCTGAAGCCAAAAAATAAAAGGCATTTTTAAAAGAGTTCCTAACACTTCCTTTGCGAAGGCAACCCGTTCAGCTCAGTACTCGAACTATTTGACACGACAAGTTAAAGCGCATGCAGGTTTTAAAACATACAAGTCTGAAAAAGTTTCCTGCAAGAAACGCTGCTAAAAATTTAGAGGCCAAGATAGAGCACGAAATATTCCAACTTTTAATTACCAGCTATTGTTCAATTTGAGGAACCATAAACGTAAGGAAATCAAAAATGTCTGCTATTGTCTGCCTTTAGAGTTCAATACAAATTCGTCTAAAAAATAAATCACTTAATGCCAACTTTCAAATATCTAAAATGGATATTTGAATAGCTAAGTTTGTGGTGGCTATGACATAACGAAATATTATAAAAATATCAATGTTTCAAGCTAAACGGGTCGAAAATTTGGAAACACTCAAATGGTTTCGAAATAGAATGAAAATTTTAGATGAAAAATTATTAAATTCTGCATATGCAATTTTAGATAAAATTTTTCACTTTCCAATTTCTACATTCCCTTACATACCCCTTTCTAAAAACAAAAGACTTAAACAGCAAACTTTAATTCTTATGATCATTTTATAGAACACAAAGTTCTAGACAAAAACTAAATATTTAATTCATTTTAAAAACAATTAGTTACTAACTAAATGATTGTAAATTAATACAAAATATTTTTTTTAATTATTATAAATACAAAAACATTATAATAACACCAACAACAACACACTGCCAACATTGTGATCAGTTAAATGTAAAATAAAAAAATCACAAAATATAAACAAAAAAACACTTAATAAGGAAATTGAAGATTTGATTTATTTTCCGTAAACAACAACATCAAGTATTACTAAACTACATAAATGTATGTACATAAAATAATATTTTAATAAAATACATACATACATACATACATACATACATACATACATACATACATACATACATACATACATACATATACACACATAAGTAATGTGGAAGTATGTGTTATGAAAAATTAAAATTTTAAATAAAAATGTTTAATGGAAATTAAAACGATATTTAAGCAAGAAAGCAAGAAAATGAAAGAATGAGTGAATAAAAAATAACATAACAAACTAAACTGTAAAACATTTCCGCAAAATGTGGTTAAATGTTTTTCTTTAAGACATTAAATCGGCACGCTAATGAAAACAATAACAACAACAAAACAACAAAATAAGTTAAAAATATATGAAGAAATGTATCTAGATACATTTATGTTAAAGTTATATTAATTTAATGAAATATAAAAACAACAACATCAAATAAACTCAATGACTAAATGAATGAATCAACAGACTAAACGACTAAACTAACTAACTAAGTAACTGACTAAGTTAACTCACTCACTAACTAAGTAACTAACTAAATGAGTAAATGAATGAATAGTTAAGGATGGTTGAGTTTGGTTTGGCTTAAGTTTACTTTGGTTTGTGGTAAATTGATGGAGATGGAGAAGGAGAAACCAAAACGTTTCAAAGCTTTAAAAGAAATTGTAATCAAAGTGTAAATGATTTAGTTCATATTAAATGCTTTGGTAATCATGAAGTATGCCAATTCCTTTTATTTATTTATTTTTTTTTTTTTTTTTGCATAAATGGAAAATTCTTTCGCTTAAGAACAGTGACTTAAAAGGGAAATGTTTTATGATCAAGAAAATTAAAAATAATAAAAATTTTATCCGTCAGATAATTTAAACAGGAGTTTGATACAATATTTACTTGTTTACCTCATCCAAAAATATAAATATAAAATAATCATATTTTCAATTTAGATCTAAAACTGAAACCAAAATAATTAAACTTTTATGTTCAGCTAATACATTATCCTGTTCAAAGGACCAAAAATAATAGGAAATAGTTTAACGCTGTTAACATTTGCTTTTAGTGTTATTTAGGGGGCTTCAATTAGATGTCAGCAAAAAAACTTAGCAAATAAAACTTAGAGCTATTTTGTGAGATGATATCCGGTTCGAAGGATCATAAAATGAAAAATCTTTAACTTTCGTAACAGTTTGTTTTTGTTAACTCAAATAGAATTTTAACAATTTAATTAAAGCTGTTCTTATGATTGTTTTTTTATTGGTTGCTTGCTGACCACTGTTTAAAGGACCACGAATAAGAAAGATAAAATACTTTTCTTCCTCGGTTTTCTTGCAGTTAGGTTGATCACATTATTCACACATTTCTTTGTTATCATTGCAAAATCTCAGTTAATAGCATCATCAATCATGCCAATCCGATCGGTAAGAATTTTTTTCGGATAACATTCGCAAAGATCGTCGATGCGGTTGATCACGACGAAGGCTCTTTTTGCGTTATTTAATTGGCCTCCACTGGTTTCTATAAATATTCCCCATGTGGATAGAAAGACCCCAGAACAACACCCTACCGTAGTAGCTATAGGGTGTCTGCAAGTGATGAGGCTGAGTTGAAGTTTAGTTCTTTATTGAGAATTTTAGTGTTACGAGTCTCTTTAAGGATAAAGATAGACTAGAGCATTCAACCGGTTGAGGCTTCTGCAATGAAGAAGGCAGTAAATAATCTCACAGTAAACGGTCCATCAGATCTAAAGCTAAAGATGTTCATGTGACATCGATGTTAACGAGTGAATGCCGGGTGTTTTTGAAACTGTGAGATATTCGGTGGCTAGACTGATTTGGATTAATAATAAGTAACTTTGTCGGAAATGACATTGCTTATGCGCTATCAAACAATTGTTGCTTGTTGATTAGTGTATCCACCGACTGGATAATCTGTCTCTTGCATAGTTTAGGAGAAACTCTGCGAACTAGCCATGTGAAACAACGGGTTATTCTTTTGGTGTCAATTATAACTGAACACTCTATTTTTGAGAACTCAGAGGAAAAGTAGGAGAGGAAACTGTTTTTCAAATACTGCATTACTATCAAATCACTTAGAGAACTTAGGTATACTGTATTTTAAACCTTTACTTTAAGACAGGCTGATCTTTGAAATATCAGTCTATGGTCGCGACTTTCTTTCATTTTAGGTTATGGTTGGAGAATATATCATGCCAGTTCTTAAGGTATAAATGGGCCGAAGTGAGGTGTCGTAGAACACACAGTAAATTTTTAATTAATACTTCATTTAACAGAATTTCAATTCAAGTCTGCAATATTTATAAATCAATTGTTTTCAATTAGAGTTCCAAATCTGATATTGGATTTTCAATCATTAGCATGATTGAAGAACCAAAAAGCAACAGGTAATCAGTTATTACCATCATTTGTCTAGTTTCTAAACTTGAATAAGATTCATCCTACATTATATCAAGAAAATTATATAATTCTTTTGAGAGTTGTAGGCTTTTGTTTAGTTTGAAGGTACATTAATAGCAAGAAATCATTAATTTGCACTTTTGAATGATTT
Organism: Cochliomyia hominivorax; assembly: GCA_004302925.2. Taxonomy (NCBI): domain Eukaryota; kingdom Metazoa; phylum Arthropoda; class Insecta; order Diptera; family Calliphoridae; genus Cochliomyia; species Cochliomyia hominivorax. Next base: position 48,374,567 of record PYHX02000495.1, read on the forward strand.
TGATCAAGTTTCACAATTGTACTTAGATTTCAGCATAACAAAATTTATCAAAATATTTATGCAATAAGTTGAAGCTTATTTCCTTATAGAGTTATGACATAGATAAATCCAAATAATGTGATAAAAGAAGTAAATTGTGGTCCTTCAAACCGGATATCAGCAGAAGACGCAAAATCATTATAGAACTTTAAGTTAATTAATGTTTTGTTTATGGTCCTTTGAACCATCAGAGATAACATAGGCAGATCCAAGGAATTTTGAAATCCATTAAGAGTCCAAATTTATTATATAATTGTCATTTTCCTTTTGTTCCACTGTATAATTTCCTTGAACAACATGAATTTCCTCTAAGCTTTGTTTTTCCATAACAAATAATTTATGTAAAATCATGTTAAGGAAAAGATAATAAAATAAGAAAAATAAAAACACTAAACTGAAATAAAACGAAGAAAAAATCCATAAAGATAAGATAAAATGAATTTATAACTATTTTTTTTAATTCAGCCCAGAAACTATTTAATGGAATACATATTGTGATCAGTTATAAACTTTAACATTAATTTTTTTCTTATTTCTTTCTTTTTTCCCCCAACTAATGTGAAAATTAATGTTAATCTAAAGTCTCAAAATTAAAATTTACAATTCTTTTGTTTTTCTCTCTCCCTGAGTGAATGAATGAATGAAATGCGGACGGTTTAGACTGACACAAACACTTTGCTGAGGGAAAAAATTAAAAAAAATAATAAAGAATTGGTAACATCCTCTTTAGTTCATTGTTTAATGTGTTTTAGTTGTTGTTATTGTTGCTGTTTGCATTTAATGTATAATTAAGTGTTTTGTGGCTAAATTGCATTAAACATGCTTAAATGCGCAACTGTAAATTGTTGTAGCTTCTATTTTTTTTTCTTTTTTTCTGTTAATTCCATAAGATTTTTTCTATGTTTGATGATCTTTTTCCTACATTTATATGTATATGTATGTGTGTATGGGTTTTTTAAGTAAATTTACTGCTCTACTACTCTTCACATTTTTTCTACTCATTCCTTTTGTTTAATAAAACATTAAAATGAAAATGAATGAAGAAACCCCGGTTTGTTAAAGTTAAGGTTTTTTATTACATAAATGTGGTTTATAAGTTAAAAGTTGTTGTTGTTGTTGTAAATTTTTGTGTTTAATCTTTTTTGCATTTCAATTAAGTTTTATAATGCATAGTTTGTTTTTTTGTTATTGTTGTTGCTGTAAAGTTTAAATAAGGAATTTGACTTTATTTACACTATAAAATATTAGAGCAATTTCCTAGATATTTCTTTTGTTACATATATGTGAGAGTTCAATGGGCGCTACAACAGGCAGGGGTCTTTTAGGTTAGATCATGAGTTTTAAGAAATTTGAGTATAAAAAGATATACGGTATTTAAGGGCTCTTTGTAATTTGAACTTCAGCACCATTAACTTCATGCTACGTGAGAACTGAATTAAATTTTTTTATTAAAAAATTCTAAGAGAGATTAAAGAGAAATCCATTTTTATAAGAAACTTTAATTTGAATGTTTGAATGATTAACAAAAAGAAATTAATGGTCCTTCGTTTCCATTCGCATAAATTTAATTGTTAAATCGAATTTCTATTGGGAAATCAATACAATTAATTCTAGAAATCAATAACATTTAAGTGAGAATCCAGTTTGAAGGACCATAAGTAAGGAACTTTTTAAAAGTTTTTTTTGATTTCCTTAATGAAGTTGTAGAATTAAGAAAAGCCCATTTATATTATAAACTCCGCCTCTTTGAACCCATTTTAAGTTAAATATTCTAATAGTTTTTAATCACCTTTGGTCCAGTGGATTACAATTAAATTCATACAAAAAACCATTACTTTATGTATCCAGTTTGAAAATAATTATTTTGTCAATAAACTATTTTCAACTGATCTGAAAATAAAGGAATATTTTGTCAATAAACTATTTTCAACTGATCTGAAAATAAAGCAATATGAAGTAAAATATTGTCCTTCACATATGACAATAATGATCATAATATATTTTGAAAAATTATTTAAAGGTCTAATCCTTTGAATAAATGGTCCTTCGAACCAAATAAAATTGAAAACACTACGCCACACAATTTATTAGTTTTTTGTTTTTTATGAACTTTTCCATTCATGATCTAATAATTATTTCAATAACTTCTTTAAAATAATTTATCTCTTTTTTTCTTTAAAATAGTTGATATTAATGGCGCATATTATGTTGACATAGATTAATCTCAAAAAGATCTTGGTGATGGTTTCACAAATATCAAAATATGTTTTACAATCGTGAAAATTATCAATCTCAAATGACCTGTAGTAAAAGGAGAAACCCATGCTTATCACTTCCTTCATTAGAAAATATTAATGTTTTCTGTAAAGTTATGAACGAGGAGATGATCTGTAAAGTTCTGAACGAGGAGATAATCTAACATCTTCATACCCAGCATCTCACTATCATTAATAATGCTAATTTTGATGAAATATTTGCATTTCCACACTTAATTGATTCAATATTTTTCAAGATTTCTGTCTTTTGTTACAACATGATTTAGCTTTCCTTCTGTATTAGCAATATATAAATATTCATATTGGCACTGGCAGGATATAAGTTTCGACTAATATAAAACATGATCTCCTTTCAGAAGGGCTTGAGACTCTTCCAAATTGATTTCAGTTCTTAATATATTGAAGACTTTTCTTTCAATGGTTAAATTCTTCTAACGCTGAAGAATAACAGTGGAAACTGTTTAAAGTTGTATCCTTAACACTCTGCAATTTATTAGGTATGACTAATACGGATCTTTTTGATAATTTTTATTAATTTCAATACCTTTTAATTAATTAAATTAATTATTTTTATAAAATTTCTTATATAAGTAGTTCCTTCCATAAATGTAGAGTACTTTCTCTAATCGCCTAAGTTTCACCATCAAATCTTAACAAATTTCCTTTACTTGTTTTTTTTCTCTCTCTTTAAAATAAGCAAAAACCATTTTGTGGTTTAAGTCGTTTTTATATATTTTTTTATTACGGAAAATGTAGTCATGTATGTTGTTAAACGATTATTGTTATTTAATCTAAAACTTTTAAAAATGTTGCTGTTCTTTCAAGCACATTTTTATTTCTAGACCAGTTAAAGCTCCATGAACAAAAACAACAACAATGCAAAAAATTAAGAACAAAAAAAGGGTTTATTATAACAGTAAAATTGTATTTATTTAAAAACTTAATTAAAAAACACAAAAAATCAACAACAACAGTAACAACAAAAAATTATCATATGATAGCGTGCATTTGGTCATAAATGTTTAAAACAAAATAAATTAATCAAAAAGAACCAAAAAAAACAAAATAATAAAAATCTTCTCAAGTCAAGAAAAACGAAAGACTTAAGCAACAAACTTGAAAAAAATCTAAGTAAATTTTTTTGTAAAGAAAAATAAACAAAAAATTTAATTTATTATTAATTACTGCTAAAAAAATCATCCATTTAATTATTATAATTATTTAAGTGTTAATCATAAAATAAATTTTACTTTTTTACGAAAAAAACTCATTATAAATTAATTTTATATTAAATTTCTACAAAAAAAATGTGAAAATAAAATTAAATGATTTCAAAAAAAAATGTTGTTGAAAAATTCCATAAATATTTTTTCAACAACTCGTGTCACTTGAGACGCGTGCGATTATCATGTGATTAGTTTGAATTTTTTTATACATGAGATCATTTATTTCTCTCTCAGTTTTTTCAAGTGTAAGGAATATAATTTTTTTATAAACTTTTTTTACAAATTTTGATTTGTGAAAGAAACCCACACATTTTATGTTTTAGAGCAATAAACGCAATAAAAAAATAACAAGGAAAAAAATCATTTTAAAAATGTTAAATTGTTTCAAACAAGTGATTGATACTTTGAAGTCGGTCATAATATTTGAAATTGATACTTAAAAGAGTACAAGAAAAAAAAACTGTATAAGAAATGAATTGAAGAATGAAAAAATGTTAAATATAGAGAACAGACAATATATTTTCTGTTTAATCATTAAGTAGAATCAATGAATAACAGTGGACATTATAGGAATAGACTGAGAAAAAAATGTAAAAAAAGCGATTATAAAATGAAATATCTGTCACAACAAATGTAGAAATTTTAAGGACAAATTTTATGTCCAAAAGAGATTTGACAAAAAATTCTTCTACATTTCAAGAAAAAAATAAAGGACAAATTGGGAGTCTTACTACAAATCAAAATACATTCAAATTCAAATTCGATTGTCAGAATTAAGTATATGGGCGAAAGACCAATCGAACCATCTAGTAGCTGGTTCCCTCTGAAGTTTCCCTCAAGATAGCTGGTGCATTTAAAAATTATGTAAAATAATCTTATCTGGTAAAGCGAATGATTAGAGACCTTAGGTCAAAACGACCTTAACCTATTCTCAAACTTTAAATGAGAAAGAACCTCACCTTTCTTGGTATGAAGGTTGTGGTTGTGATATAAAGTGGCCAGTGGGCCACTTTTGGTAAGCAGAACTGGCGCTGAACTGAACCAAACGTAATGGAATCTCAGGCATTGCCTCAACTGACTATAATTTTTTATCGATGATTCAAATTTGTCGGTTTTTATTTATTTTTTCAAAATCCGAGCTGTTACTTGAGCGTAAAATCTATATGATTTCGCACACGTGAAAAACAATTTCTAAATTTTCTGAAACTAGAAGCTCTTAGGAAAAGCAAAAGATGAGAAAGAAAAGTTGACTCAAAATATCGCAGATTTAAATGTGACAGAACCTTGCAGTTTTGTCTCTTTTTTGTCTTCCCTTTAGTCTTATATTCATCTTATGATAAGAATTTATAATTATGTGTTGATGTAATATAAGTGCTGCACTAGATAATCCAAGAAAGGTTAATATAAGGCCAAAGCATGTCAGATCCATAAGCCTATTAATATTCCTTTTTAAGATTTTTTTCGGTCTCATTCCTTACTGGATTATTTACCTTCCTCCGACTTATAACAATGTAAAAAACATGCGAAGAATGTGCGGATAATCAATAGAATATTCAGATTATTCATATAAAACCAAAGCACATCAAATCCATAAGTCTTTTATCATTCCTGCAAAAGACTCTATTTTCTGACATTCAACTTTGTCATGGCATTAATTTGAAGCTTAAGACTAATTTGTAGAATTCCTTATCTGTAGAGTCATTATAAAATGTTTAAGTCTTAAGGGAGATATGTGAACAAACACAAAAAAACATCCTACAGCGGCAGCTGTACCATGTATTTAAATTCACACTTTTCATCTATACAAACGGAAACAAAAATGAAAAATATTGTAAATGTTCTCTAAAACTTAATTGTATGATTTCATCTCTCAAAGATTTTTCAAACACGGAAAAGAGTTAAAAAAATAGGATTTATAGTTCTTCACACTTAATTTTTTTCTCAGTGTCATCTTTTTTTGTATTAAACCAAACAAATTAAATGTTTTTTTTTCTAATTTCAAATTGACCAGAATATTCAGCGTTTTTTCAGAACGTTCGCCGACTTGTTTAGTTGTCTTGTTCTTCTTATTTTTTATATGTCATATATTTTCACCTAATAAGAGGCGAACAGACTGAGTGACTAACTGACTGTATGACTGCATAATACTGTGTGTTATGGCAACATTTATGATGTCGTTTATATTTTTGTTGTTTTTATAGATTTTATGTTTTTAAGTTGTTGCTTCAAAATGAGAAGAACATAAAACAAGTGATGAAGTGAAGTGTAAAGTGATCAAATTGTATGATCAAACTTGACGTACGATCACACTCTAATTTCAGCTTGATTAAACATTTAGACGTAATAATAACAGGGGGAAAGAAAAAACTCTATATTAAAAAAATAGTTTTTAAATAAAGAAAAAAAATAAATACATTTGGTATGCAGAGTGAAATTAATCAGTTGAGTTTTTAAAAAAGACAGATATTTCAGGAATTTAAAAGGCTTCTTTTTTTGAAAATATAAAAAGAAATTTTAGAAGAATGACATCATTTTAAAAGTTTAAACGTAGTTATTTAAACCGGAGGTGAATAAGGAGATGTTTAACATTATTCGGTTGTTTTTTAAATATTAAGACTCTAATAAGTAAGTTGAGGAATATATGGACGTCTGTAGGCGAGATCATCATCATCTAGTCTATAGACGAGATCATCATCATCTAGTCTATAGACGAGATCATCATCATCATCTAGTCTATAGACGAGATCATCATCATCATCATCTAGTCTATAGACGAGATCATCATCATCATCATCTAGTCTATAGACGAGATCATCATCATCATCTAGTCTATAAACGAGATCATCAATCATCATCATCTAGTCTATAAACGAGATCATCATCATCATCATCTAGTCTATAGACGAGATCATCATCATCATCTAGTCTATAAACGAGATCATCATCATCATCTAGTCTATAGACGAAATCATCATCATCATCTAGTCTATAGACGAAATCATCATCATCATCTAGTCTATAGACGAAATCATCATATTCTAGTCTATAGACGAGATCATCATCATCATTTAGTCTATAGACGAGATCATCATCATCATCATCTAGTCTATAGGATCATATCTAGCTATAACGAGATCATCATCTAGTCTATAGACGAGATCATCATCTAGTCTATAGACGAGATCATCATCTAGTCTATAGACGAGATCATCATCTAGTCTATAGACGAGATCATCATCTAGTCTATAGACGAGATCATCATCTAGTCTATAGACGAGATCATCATCTAGTCTATAGACGAGATCATTTATAGACGAGATCATCATCTAGTCTATAGACGAGATCATCATCTAGTCTATAGACGAGATCATCATCTAGTCTATAGACGAGATCATCATCTAGTCTATAGACGAGATCATCATCTAGTCTATAGACGAGATCATCATCTAGTCTATAGACGAGATCATCATCTAGTCTATAGACGAGATCATCATCTAGTCTATAGACGAGATCATTCATCTAGTCTATAGACGAGATCATCATCTAGTCTATAGACGAGATCATCATCTAGTCTATAGACGAGATCATCATCTAGTCTAGGATCATTAGTTAGACGAGATCATCATCTAGTCTATAGACGAGATCATCATCTAGTCTATAGACGAGATCATCATCTAGTCTATAGACGAGATCATCATCTAGTCTATAGACGAGATCATCATCTAGTCTATAGACGAGATCATCATCTAGTCTATAGACGAGATCATCATCTAGTCTATAGACGAGATCATCATCTAGTCTATAGACGAGATCATCATCTAGTCTATAGACGAGATCATCATCATCATCATCTAGTCTATAGACGAGATCATCATCATCATCATCTAGTCTATAGACGAGATCATCATCATCATCATCTAGTCTATAGACGAGATCATCATCATCATCATCTAGTCTATAGACGAGATCATCATCATCATCATCTAGTCTATAGACGAGATCATCATCATCATCATCTAGTCTATAGACGAGATCATCATCATCATCATCTAGTCTATAGACGAGATCATCATCATCATCATCTAGTCTATAGACGAGATCATCATCATCATCATCTAGTCTATAGACGAGATCATCATCATCATCATCTAGTCTATAGACGAGATCATCATCATCATCATCTAGTCTATAGACGAGATCATCATCATCATCATCTAGTCTATAGACGAGATCATCATCATCATCATCATCATCATCTAGTCTATAGACGAGATCATCATCATCATCATCATCTAGTCTATAGACGAGATCATCATCATCATCATCATCTAGTCTATAGATGAGTTATTATGACTTTTTTGCGTCACACACAGAATGATAGTATTAATCATCTCCTTTTGACCATTTGTGGTGGAGTAGGGAGCGAAAAATATATTTATTTTATAATTTTCTTTATTTAAGACCGCACCTTTATTTATTGACATTTAAATATATTAAATTTTAAATATCTAATATTTTAAGCAAATTATAATTATTGTGGTTTCTCATTTAAACAATATTTCCTTGATTATTAACTTGTCTTTTATGATTTTTGTTTTTATTCTTTTAAAATTTTGAGTGGGAGTTAATTTTATTATTATTATTACTTATTTCATATCAAAAACATTTTTGTGTTAAAATTGTTAACAACGTTTTTGAACTCATTTTGTCTGGATGATTAAAAAACTAATATTTTTTTTTAGTTTTTTATTTTCTATATTTTTGTTGTTCTTTCTAAATTGTTATTAATTGTATGCAAATATTAACATTTTTATAACAAACATGTTTATTTTCGAAACATTTTTTATTATTCAAAATTTATATGTTTTTATTTAAAAAACATTTAGCAAATTAATATTAACAATCAAATCATTTTGTATGTTTTTGATTTTATTTTTTAATATGACTTTTGTTCATTGACACAAAACAAGATTTATGATTATTAAACTGATAATGACCATTGAATGGTTAAATATTCTTTGTATCTTTTCTTTGGGAATTTCTGATTGTTTTTTCATTTTTATTTTTATTTTGCTAAATATTCAGAGACTTTTTAACTGTTTTACCAGAAGGTTAAGTTTAACATTAAAAGTTATGAAACATTATTTAATTTTATTTAACAAGTCTGGGAATAATAAGATATTTTTATTTGTTGTTCATACAATAATTTAAAATCTAATAATAATAATAATTTTGTTTCAATCTTGAAATTAATTAAAGTTTGAATAAAAAAAATTAGACAAAATTTTCTTAGAAATAGTGAATGTGTGTGCCTCTTTAGCAATAAATAATTATAAATTCCTTAAATTACTTCAAGTATTAAATTATTCATTAAACACTTTATAATCTGTTTTTAATTTGTTATAGTTTAACACTCAAACACTCAAACACTTAAATTAATAAAAATAACAAGAGGGGAAACTTAAAAGGCATCTAATTAAAAAGGCATTACAACAAATATAAATATGTTAAAAAATATTGTTGATTCGCGGAAACTTACAATGTATGAAGTTGCACGCATAACAAATTAAGCTTTGGCCTAGTTTATGACTTTTCTATAGGCTCGTTAAATCATTGTCAAATTTGTACATCATAATTTAGCGTATAGACCCGATCATCAGCTAGTCGATAGTCTCGATCATCAGCTAGTCGATAGACTGGATCATCAGCTAGTCGATAGACTCCATCATCAGCTAGTCGATAGACTCGATCATGAGCTAGTCGATAGACTCGATCATCAGCTAGTCGATAGACTCGATCATCAGCTACTCGATAGACTCCATCATCAGCTAGTCGATAGACTCGATCATGAGCTAGTCGATAGACTCGATCATGAGCTAGTCGATAGACTCGATCATGAGCTAGTCGATAGACTCGATCATGAGCTAGTCGATAGACTCGATCATGAGCTAGTCGATAGACTCGATCATGAGCTAGTCGATAGACTCGATCATGAGCTAGTCGATAGACTCGATCATGAGCTAGTCGATAGACTCGATCATCAGCTAGTCGATAGAATCGATCATGAGCTAGTCGATAGACTCGATCATCAGCTAGTCAATAGACTCGATCATCAGCTAGTCGATAGACTCGATCATCAACTAGTCGATAGACTCGATCATGAGCTAGTCGATAGACTCGATCATCAACTAGTCGATAGACTCGATCATGAGCTAGTCGATAGACTCGATCATCAGCTAGTCGATAGACTCGATCATCAACTAGTCGATAGACTCGATCATCAACTAGTCGATAGACTCGATCATCAACTAGTCGATAGACTCGATCATGAGCTAGTCGATAGACTCGATCATCAGCTAGTCAATAGACTCGATCATCAGCTAGTCGATAGACTCCATCATCAACTAGTCGATAGACTCCATCATCAGCTAGTCGATAAACTCGATCATCAGCTAGTCGATAGACTCGATCATCAACTAGTCGATAGATTTGGTCATCAGCTAGCCGATCATCGTCTAGAATTTTAGCGGCTCATTATCAATAAATTGAAAAAAAAAAAAATTTTATTAAATTCTTGATTTGAAGAAAATTCCATACCTGATTAATAAAAATTTTTGATAAAGACTCCTATTTTCAATAAAATGCTTGTTATAGATTTCCGATTATAGGAAATTTTTAATAAATTCACTATAAACGGAAAACTTTTGTGATATTCTGGATTGTAACAAAATTTGCAATTAGTTTCAGATTTGAAGAATTTTTTATTGTATTTCTATATTTCTCAAATAAAAAAAATCCATGAATTAATTTTTTGGAAAATATTTTCGATATAATTCTCCCTTTGAAAACATTATCGAAAAATTCTCTCATTTATAAAAAATTTTCGATACATTCTCCTTTTTAGAAAATCTTTCGTTAAACTCTCTCTATCTCTCTCTTTAGAGAAAATTTTTCTCTCCTTTAAGAAAGTTATCGATAAAGTCTCTCCCTTTAGAAAAAAATTTCGATAAATTTTCTTTAGAACAAATTTTTGATAAATTCTCTCTCTTGAGAGAAATTGTTATTAAAAAATTCCCTCCTTAGAGAGAATTTTCTATAAATTCTCTGCTTAGAGAAATTTTCTATTTTATCGAAAAAATCTGTCTTAAGAGATTTTTTCGATAAACTACCTCTTTAAAGAAAATTTTCGATGAATTCTCTCTAAGAGAATTCTTTCGGTAAATTCTTTCCTTAGAATATTTTCCATTGATTCTCTTTATATAAAAAATTTACTTAAAATTTTTTGGTATTTAAATTTTTTAATTAAAACTTTAGTTTAAAGTGTTGAATATTTTCATTTCAACGTTGTTGTTATTATTATAGTTGTGATCTATTAATTTTTGATTACTTCAATTATATTTTTAATTTTGCCGTTTTAATTTTTCTGTTTGTAACAAATCATGATGTTTTTCAAAAATATAATTTTTTCTATATTTTCAACATCGTTTTTAATATTTTTTTTTTCATAAATTGTAACTATTTAGTTACTCATTTGTTCAGTGTTACAAATACTTAAACACGCAAAATTTACACATATTTTTCATAGATACACCAACACACACATACATACATTTGTAGTTTCATACTCATTAATAAAAGTATCCATTCGATATAGAAAAAAAACATAACAAAATAACTGAAACATTGTTTGTGGTTTTATTTGTGGGTTTTATTTATTTATATTTTTGTTATTTGTTGCTGTTGTTGATTTGGTTGTTAGTTTTGTTGATTTTTTTTTTTTTGTTTTTATTTGACTGAATTTTTAAGCTGCAAACAGCACACACACGCACATGAAATTTTTAAAAGAAGAAATTATTGTTGGATTGGAACAACAAAAAATGAACAAGTTAAAATTTTTATATGAACTTCTGTTATTAGATTTTTATAAGGAAATTTTTAGGTTACTTAAACTTTTCAAAAATTAAAAAAAAAATAGAAATATTCTCTAAACAAAATATTTATCACAAATGTTTCTCCAAAGAAATTTTCTGTAGAGATAGAATTTCTTGAAAATTTTATGAATGCTTGGAAAGTTTTTCCAAGCTTTTCGAATGTTTTTATTTAAGAGAGAATTTTCTGAAAATTTTCTCTCTCTAAATGGGTTTTTGGAAAGTTTTATGCAAAGAAATTTTTCTCTAAGGAAAACTTTCTTTATGTAGGGAATTTATCGAAAAATTCGTCGAAAAATTTATCGAAAGTTTTTTCTTAAGACAGATTTTATTGCAATTTTTTCTTAAAAGAGATCTTGTATAAAATTTTCTCTAACTAGAGAATGTTTACAAAATTTTGTCAAAAAATAGAATTTATTGTAAATTTTCCCTAAAGACAAGATTAATTGAATTTTTCTCTAAAATGAGGATTTTCGGAAAGTTTCCTCTTATAAAAAACAATTGGTTGTAACTTTTCTCTATAGAGAAAGTTTATTGCAGATTTTATTTGAGAGATTTTTTCGAAACTTTTCTCTAAAGAGAGAATTTATTGAAAATGTTCCCCAAAGAAAGAATTTATTGAAAATGTTCCCCAAAGAAAGAATTTATTGAAAATGTTCCCCAAAGAGAGAATTTATTGAAAATTTTCTCTAAAGAGAGAATTTATCGAAAATTTTCTCTAAAGAGAGAATTTATCGAAAATTTTCTCTAAAGAGAGAATTTATCGAAAATTTTCTCTAAAGAGAGAATTTATCGAAAATTTTCTCTAAAGAGAGAATTTATCGAAAATTTTCTCTAAAGAGAGAATTTATCGAAAATTTTCTCTAAAGAGAGAATTTATCGAAAATTTTCTCTAAAGAGAGAATTTATCGAAAATTTTCTCTAAAGAGAGAATTTATCGAAAATTTTCTCTAAAGAGAGAATTTATCGAAAATTTTCTCTAAAGAGAGAATTTATCGAAAATTTTCTCTAAAGAGAGAATTTATCGAAAATTTTCTCTAAAGAGAGAATTTATCGAAAATTTTCTCTAAAGAGAGAATTTATCGAAAATTTTCTCTAAAGAGAGAATTTATCGAAAATTTTCTCTAAAGAGAGAATTTATCGAAAATTTTCTCTATGGAGAGAATTCATCGAAAATTTTCTCTATGGAGAGAATTCATCGAAAATTTTCTCTATAGAGAGAATTTATCGAAAATTTTCTCTATAAAGAGAATTTATCGAAATTTCTCTATAGAGAGAATTTATCGAAAATTTTCTCTATAGAGAGAATTTATCGAAAATTTTCTCTATAGAGAGAATTTATCGAAAATTTTCTCTATAGAGAGAATTTATCGAAAATTTTCTCTATAGAGAGAATTTATCGAAAATTTTCTCTATAGAGAGAATTTATCGAAAATTTTCTCTATAGAGAGAATTTATCGAAAATTTTCTCTATAGAGAGAATTTATCGAAAATTTTCTCTATAGAGAGAATTTATCGAAAATTTTCTCTATAGAGAGAATTTATCGAAAATTTTCTCTATAGAGAGAATTTATCGAAAATTTTCTCTATAGAGAGAATTTATCGAAAATTTTCTCTATAGAGAGAATTTATCGAAAATTTTCTCTATAGAGAGAATTTATCGAAAATTTTCTCTATAGAGAGAATTTATCGAAAAAATTTCTCTATAGAGAGAATTTATCGAAAAAATTTCTCTAAAGAGAGAATTTATCGAAAAAATTTCTCTAAAGAGAGAATTTATCGAAAAAATTTCTCTAAAGAGAGAATTTATCGAAAAAATTTCTCTAAAGAGAGAATTTATCGAAAATTTTCTCTAAAGAGAGAGAATTTATCGAAAATTTTCTCTAAAGAGAGAGAATTTATCGAAAATTTTCTCTAAAGAGAGAGAATTTATCGAAAATTTTCTCTAAAGAGAGAGAATTTATCGAAAATTTTCTCTAAAGAGAGAGAATTTATCGAAAATTTTCTCTAAAGAGAGAGAATTTATCGAAAATTTTCTCTAAAGAGAGAGAATTTATCGAAAATTTTCTCTAAAGAGGGAGAATTTATCGAAAATTTTCTCTTAAGAGAGAGAATTTATCGAAAATTTTCTCTAAAGAGAGAGAATTTATCGAAAATTTTCTCTAAAGAGAGAGAATTTATCGAAAATTTTCTCTTAAGAGAGAGAATTTATCGAAAATTTTCTCTAAAGAGAGAGAATTTATCGAAAATTTTCTCTAAAGAGAGAATTTATCGAAAATTTTCTCTATAGAGAGAATTTATCGAAAATTTTCTCTAAAGAGAGAATTTATCGAAAATTTTCTCTATAGAGAGAATTTATCGAAAATTTTCTCTAAAGAGAGAATTTATCGAAAATTTTCTCTAAAGAGAGAATTTATCGAAAAAATTTCTCTGAAGAGAGAATTTATCAAAAAAAATTCTCTTAAGAGAGAATTTATCGAAAATTTTCTCTAAAAAGAGAATTTATCGAAAATTTTCTCTAAAGGGAAAATTTATCGAAAATTTTCTCTAAAGAGAGAATTTATCGAAAATTTTCTCTAAAGAGAGAATTTATTGAAAATTTTTCTTAATCGAGATTTTATCGAAATTTGTCTCTAAAAAAATAATTTATTGAATTTTTTTCTGAAAAGAGGACTTATAGAAAATTTCTCAAGAGAGAGGATATGCGCAACATTTTGATTGAAGAGCGTGTTTATTGTTCTCCTAACCTAGATATTACCAAAATTTGTTGTCTGTAAATAGAGATTTCGTTGGAAAATTGCTTTAAAATTAGATTTAATGCTTAATTTTTTCTAACTTCACATTTTTTTAATTTTCTTTTAGAGGAAAATTTTACAAAAAAGAGGAATTTTATCATAAATTTTTCTCTAAATCGTTATTTTTCCTAAATCGATTTTTTCGACATATTCGAGTACTTATTTTACGTAATTGTCATAAATATCGATAATTCGCTTTAAATAAACAATAAATCAAAAGTTTTTCTTTAAATCAAAAATTTTATTTTTAAATTAAAAAATTTAATCAAACTTGAAACCTTGCAATTATTTTTGCTCCCAAAACCATTAAGTTAATATTTTATCTATAATTAACTTCAAAAACACAATAAAAACTTTATTACAACCAATAAATAAAATAACAAACCCCTGAAATAAACATTTCATTGCTTTAATTAAACGTTGTGCGTATTTAACAAAAGAGTTTTTTGAATTTTGAAAAGAACAAAACAGAGAATAGAAAAAAATCACCGATTAGAAGCAAAACGTATAAACTATAAATAGTAATTAGAAATTGTACTGTAATGTTCACTAAAGCGCAAAATGCAACAAATATTTAATAATATTTATTTATTATTTGTTGTTGTTATTGTTACAGTTGGTTTTGCAAAAAAAAACTGAATACAAATTTACAATTGTTTTTGTAATCTAAAATGTTTGTAACAATTTAATAGAAAAAAACATAGAAACATTAGAAGTATTTTAACGTGTTATTAAGAGTTTAATCGAAACGTTTTTTTCTCATTATTAATAATCTGCTTTTTTCTATTCAGTCGTTTTTTTTATATTTTACTAAAGTTGTTTAATAGTTTTTTTGCTTTTTTTGCTTTTAGTATAAATTTTAAGCTTAAATGCACAATATTCTAGTTTTGTAGTAATTGTCAGTTTTATAAAAATACTAGCTTTTACCCGGTGCGCTTTGCTTCACAAAAATTCTCCTCAGTCCTAGATTTTCGAAAGAAAATTCACAAATCAAAACAATTTCATGCGTTGGGGATCTCTCCAGTTTCCTATCATTTCTAAAACTTTGCAATAAATCTGTTTCATGGAAAATTGACAAATTTTTGAAACTCTAGATTAAATAGTATTTTAGGAACAGTTATATCATTCCTATATATCATTAAATCAAGCGATTAGAACTTTGAGAATGCAGTTTGAGAATGCAGCTATAATAATTCCACACACAATAGAACGTTATTATTTGCATGACATGGGGGCTACCACAACCCTGTAATCCTTACTGTCCTAAATTTAGTCCAGTAAAACTAATTGGTACAGAGAGAAAAAAACATGTAGCAAAATCAACGTTGAACATAGTTGATTTAAGATTGAATAATTTGTTTATTTATTGTTAATTAAACATTTTCGCAAATCGAAAGATTTTAATAAATAAAATTATAAAACGATAAATTTTTAAAATTTATTTTTAATTACTAAAATTTCAAGTAGTGAAAATTCAAGAATATTCTCAAGAAGCTGGATTTACTGTGGACAAATGTTAAATAACCAGTTTTTGTCTATGAAGCAAAATCATAACTGAAAAAAGTTAAACTATTTAAATTTTAATTCATTTTACATTGATTTTTTCCTGTGTGCATGAACTCTCACTTCGATAGTACTTTAGATATTCGATAACTAATATTTGCTTTTCAACAGGGTTACCGGTTCTTATTCCTTGTATTTTTTGGTCCAGTAAAACTATTCCTTTAGAAGTAACTGGGATGTAAAACCTTTACTTCAATAGGTTTTTATATATTCGATAAAAAAATTTTGTTTCGAATTGGAGCTACCTCTGCCCCAGACAGATTCTTAAGAAAGTGATTGACACCTAATTTTATATTCAATAATCAACATTTGCTTTGTATGATGGCTAACTCTCCCCTTGATTCTATCCATTTTGTTAAGTTCCTCAAGAAAGTTCTTACAATATTAACTTTCTATGGGATATCGCTCCCCTTAGTCCTATCTATCCTTTCTTTTTTCAAATAAAACAAATCTTTAAGAAAGCGATTCGAAACAAATTTGAGAACTCTTGGGGTTATAGTTTTTTTAGATATTCAATAATCGATATATGCTTTGTATCTGGTCCTATCAGATTTTTTTTTATGTTACTTTCGGGTATATTTGGATTATTTTGTGAAAATTTCAGCAAAGCCGGTCCGGCAGTAAAGCTGCATAATAAACAAACAGACACAGAATCATATTTATGTATATAAATTTTTAATTTTTTTTCTAGTTTTTTTTTTTTTTTTTTTTTTTTTTTTTTTTTCAAATTATACATTTAAATGTGTTGTGTATGTGTGTGTGTGTATTTGTTGTTCTATGCGAAAACATTTATTTATGTTATTTCTGTTATTTTTTTTAATAAACGTATTTATTATTTATTTACTATTTTTTTATTTTATTTATGATTTCTACATCTGAATTTTCACTTTAGTTAGAATTTACTCAATTTTTATGAGATTTTTTTCCCATTTTTTGCCATTTGAAACGAGTTAAATGGAAAAAATGTGAAAAGAGCAAAAAATAGTCGTACATAGTAATTTGTAGTTTTATGACATGCACAATTTCAACTTTTAATTTGATCTTTTTAAACTATTTTTTTTTTGCAATTTTTTTCAATATTTATTTAATTTTTTTATTCTAGATTTGTTGTATTTGTAGCTGCTGTTATTTGTTGAACTATTGTGTTATTTATAAATATTTAGTTTAATATCGTTTATAAACAATTTCCTGGCTTTTTAAATAGATTATAAACAAATTACTATAAAAATAATAAAAAATATATAAAAAAATTTACAAACGAGAGAAATTTTTGTTTAGATTAAAAATATTTATTTGATATTCGATTTATTAAAAAATCATAGTTTTGCAAAATTTTATAATTGAAGTTTATAATTAAAATATTAAAAAAAACAGAAATTTTATCAAAAAGATTTTAAATAAAATAACATTTAAGATATTTTAAAAAATATTGCAAAATATCTCTTAATCAAGAATTTATCGAAATAAACATTTTTTCAAAAATTTAGACTAATAAAAGAGAATGAAAACTTTCTTTAAATCATATATTATGTTGATTAGATAATCTAGTCTATGAACTAATCATAAATCGTTTTAATCGGTCAGCACCAACTCTAAGGAATAGATCGTTTATCATCTAGTGCTTTAACTAAATCGATCATCATCTATCCATGGACAAGATCGATCATTATCTTGTGATCTTCATCGATCACAAGATCGATTAGATCGAAATTCATCTAATATATCGACTATTAGTGCACATTTTCATTAACTTTCTTATTTAGAAATCAACATTTTCTCTAAAAAGTATATTAATTGAAATTTCGAAATTTAAAAGAAATTTTATCGAAAATCTTTTCAATAAAGAAATTTTATCGAAAATTTTTTCAATAAAGAAATTTTATCAAAAATTTTCTCAATAAAGAAATTTTATCAAAAATTTTCTCAATAAAAAATTTTTTCTATAAAGAAATTTATCCAAATTTCCTCAATAAAGAAATTTATCGAAAATTTTCTAAATAAAGAAATTTTATCAAAAATTTTCTAAATAAAGAAATTTATCGAAAAATTTTCTAAATAAAGAAATTTTATCGAAAATTTTCTAAATAAAGAAATTTTATCAAAAATTTTCTAATAAAGAAATTTTATCAAAATTTTCTCAATAAAAAAATTTTCTCTATAAAGAAATTTTATCAAAAATTTTCTCAATAAAGAAATTTTATCAAAAATTTTCTCAATAAAAAAATTTTTCTATAAAGAAATTTTATCCAAAATTTCCTCAATAAAGAAATTTTATCGAAAATTTCTAAATAAAGAAATTTTATCAAAAATTTTCTAAATAAAGAAATTTTATCGAAAATTTTCTAAATAAAGAAATTTTATCGAAAATTTTCTAAATAAAGAATTTTATCAAAAATTTTCTAAATAAAGAAATTTTATCAAAAATTTTCTCAATAAAAAAATTTTCTCTATAAAGAAATTTTATCAAAAATTTTCTCAATAAAGAAATTTTATCAAAAATTTTCTCAATAAAAAAATTTTTTCTATAAAGAAATTTTATCCAAAATTTCCTCAATAAAGAAATTTTATCGAAAATTTTCTAAATAAAGAAATTTTATCAAAAATTTTCTAAATAAAGAAATTTTATCGAAAATTTTCTAAATAAAGAAATTTTATCGAAAATTTTCTAAATAAAGAAATTTTATCAAAAATTTTCTAAATAAAGAAATTTATCAAAAATTTTCTCAATAAAAAAATTTTCTCTATAAAGAAATTTTATCGAAAATTTTCTAAATAAAGAAATTTTAACGAAAATTTTCTAAATAAATAAATTTTATCGAAAATTTTCTAAATAAAGAAATTTTTATCAAAAATTTTCTCAATAAAGAAATTTTATCAAATATTTTCTCAATAAAGAAAATTTTATCAAATATTTTCTCAATAAAGAAATTTTATGAAAAATTTTCTCAATAAAGAAATTTTATCAAAAATTTAAAAAAAAAATTAATAAAGAAATTTTATCGAAAATTTTCTCAATAAAGAAATTTTCTCTATAAAGAAATTTTAACGAAAATTTTCTAAATAAATAAATTTTATCGAAAATTTTCTCTATAAAGAAACTTTATCGAAATTTTTCTCAATAAAGAAATTGTATCGAAAATTTTTTCAATAAAGAAATTTTATCGACAATTTTCTCAATAAAGAAATTTTATCGAAAATTTTTCAATAAAAAAAATTTTATCGAAAATTTTCTCAATAAAGAAATTTTATCAAAAATTTTCTCAAAGGAGAAATTTTATAAAAAATTTTCTCAAAAGAGAAATTTTATCAAAAATTTTCTCAAAAGAGAAATTTTATCAAAAAATTTCTCAACAGAGAAATTTTATCGATAATTTTCTCTATTAAGAAATTCTCAATAAACAAATTTTATGGAAATTTTCTCAATAACGACACTTTTTTCGAAAAGTTTCTCAATAAAGAAATTTTATCGACAATTTTCTTTTAAAAATAAAAGATTTGTATTTCTCTATTGAAAATTTTCTTATCAAAAATTTCTCTACAAAGAACATTTTATTTTTAATCATTTTCAAAAAAAAAAAATAACAAAATTTGTTTTTAAAAATAGAAAATTCAATGAAATTGAAGTCTTTTTATCGTGTAATTTTTATAAAATTTTCTCATTATAAATAATTTTTGTAAAATTTTCTCTAAAGATAATTTCTCAATTTTTAAAAAATGGTCTTTAAAAATCCGAAATCATGTATTTATCAGACGCACTCTAAAAATCGTGAATTTAAAAATCATTTTCTTTAAATTGTTTCCAAATCGACATCGATAATTTTATCTAAATCGAGTATTTGTTGAAAAATTCTTAAAACTTTGAAATTAGACTTTCTTTCATATTGAGAGTTTACCAAAAACGTTCTCAGTATTTATCGAAAATTTTCTTGAAATTTTCCATTTACCGAAAAAAAATTTTTAATCAAGAAAAAACTTACAATTTTTTTCGAAATCGCAAATTTATTGAACATTTTTTTTAAATCGAGTTCTCTAAGGAATATTTGTGACTTCTATTCTATTTTTATTCTATTTCATTTTGTTATTATTAAAAAATAAAGAAAACAAACTTCTTAATTAATTTTCTTAAGAAAAAAATCAATTAAATTGTAACTGATATTTTATTTGATTGAAGTTTTCAACAACAAAATACAACAACAGCAAAATTACAAAACAACGAACAAATACAAGAGAAATAAAATATTTAAAACTTCATTTGTAAGGAAGAGAAAAAAATATTCGATACTCATACAAAACATTTTCCTTTAAATAGAATTTGAAAAGCGAAAAAAATTAAATTCAATTAAAAGTAAACAAGGTGAGAGATGTTGTCGATGACGTTTGTTTGTTTGTTTTTATTGCTTGTGTAGTTGTTGTTGTTATTGTTATTGTTGTTGTGTTACTTAAGCTGTTACATGTTCACTACAAATGAATGTTTTGGTCTCTTTTTTTAGTTTTTTGATAGACATTTGTGACGTTTTTCTTAAGAGACGTATTTATTTTCTACTTCTTCTTTAATCGTTTAAGCGGCTTAAAGAAACCAAAAATACAAAAATAAAACTGAGGAAAAAAATATAACAGAATTAAGTCAATTTCATTGAATAATTGAAAACCTCCGAAAAAAAACGAAATAACAAAATAAAAAATTGTATCAAAAATAATAATTTGGAATTGAAATTTATACTTTTTGTTTTTGACTTGATTCTATTTTTCGAAATAATTTGAAATAACAATCGCACATAAATTGTTTGAAAAAGTGTGTAAAAATACTTTAATAATTGAAGAAGCAGGCAAAGATTTAGACAGGCAGGTTTTGTTCTGAGTAAATTAACTTCCACGTGTAAAACCAAGAAGGAAATTAACCTTTTTTGGACTCCATTTTGTGCTCTTCAATTCTCTTTCACAAGAGCCTAATATCTCTCCACTGGCCTTAGCTCCTCTCTGGCCTTGACTCCTCTTAACCTCTCTTGGCACAAATACCACATTATTGTTCTTCTACTACTCAAACGCTTGTATATCAGAGTGACAGAATGCTAAGACACGCGAAAGATAAGTAAACACATTATAAAGACTTATGAATGGAAACAGCCTTTTTTGGTAAGGATTCCTTGATGGAAGTTTCGGTATTTAAAAAGCCCGTTATAAAAATTGATTGGTTATTTCGTTGTAAAAAAAATGTGCCAGAACATACATTATGTAGCAATAATATTTTTTTTAGAAAACTCCACTTCAATTTTTATGCGCTCAGACCCCAAAATTTTAAGCAGCATTCCTCTCAGAAACTTATTGAGCCTTGTATGTTTTTAAAACTGATATTGACTTTAACTTTTTGTACCAAATATTCTGATCACTAATCTAACCGGAACTTTTTCTATCGGATATTTTGGAATGTTTTTAAAAAACTCATGTTTATATTCCTTCTATTAACTGACATGTTCTTCCGTTATTGTTTAACAACATTGGAAACAATTTGACAGCAGACTATTGAATGCTTTAGCAATTTTTTGCAGGACTAAGTTGGGTTATGTTGAAAATATTTAATAATTTTAGTATGCACTGTTTTCTGGTCGCTCATTTTAATAAGATAAACAACAACAAAATTGTTGTAAAAGTCCCTGAATCTGAAAATATACTACAAATAGATTGTAGTCTTTCGTTTATAATAAATTTATGTCAATAAAATGAACTTAACCAAATGGACGATGTTAATTAGGAGTCACTTCTTAGACCCGAACTAAAACTGTAAGTCAATTCACTTTGGTTGGATTGAAAATTTCTATCAAATCGGAATTATTGTCTGCAAGCTTCAGTAAACCATATCCGTAGCGATCTGCCACAGTGAGAGAGAAAAGTAATCAAATTCTCTCAAATAACATTAATAAAAATGCTGAACATTGACTCAAGAGTTGAAATCTTCATACTTTTTAGACCATTAAACAATACATTTCGGTTGAACCACCCTTTATTTTAAAGTCCTATTTTTTTAATTTACAAAAATTTCTGCTAAATCTTTAAGAAAAAGGCCCTAATTTAAAACCTCATTTTCAAAACCCCCTTTTTTAAGTAAAAAATCGAAATCGAATAAAAGTGAGGGTAACAGAAAAAACAATGACGATGTCAAAAAAATCTTATGAATGAAATGTTACATTTATGGACTCAAACACACACGCAAACACATGAACACACTTTAAAGGTATCAATGAATTTTGGATTTTCATTCCGGGTTTATTTTCAGATATCCAATTCATTCAAAACCATTTTGTTTTTTCTTCTAATAAATCTTTAACAATAATTTTAATTACAATTTTTTTTGTTCATTATTTCAAACAAAACAAAAAATATTGAAAGTATTTTGTTTATTGTTGTTGTTGTTATTGCTATTTGCTGCTCATTTTGTAACAGTTTAATTTGAGTTGAAACTACTGGTTTCCATTTGAATAATTTTTTCTTAAATCATTTATTTTTGAAAGTACAATTTTTCTCAATTTTTTTTTGTATTAAATGCTTTTTTTCTTTAACGTCTAATATTCATATGTGTTAATGTGTTATCGACTGTCTGTATGACTGTTTGTCCGTCCGTCTTTCTGAGTGTTTTGTTGATTGCATGGTTAGTTATATTTCCATTAAGATGACAGGTGAAGTGTGTTGGATTTTTATTTTGTTTCTTCACCTCCTTCTTTTTTTCTAATAATTTGAAATTTTTTTGTTTTAACGGAAATTAGTTTTCGATTTTATAAAAAAAAACGTTCAAGAGTAGAGGAGGGTTTTCAAAAGGCATTTAATTAATAAATTTATTAGAATAAAAATTTTAAAAGCATTTTTTCGCTTTATATAATTTTTAATTTGTTTAAGTTTAATTTAATCCTCTTAGTTTGTCAATAATAATTGATTTACTTAAGTTCTAAGTCGTGGAAATATTAAGTTGGATAAATGTTGGGTAATTTTTCTATTTAAAAGATTAATAAAAATATTGAAATGCGGAACAAGTTTTTTTGAGAAATAATTTAAATTTTAGTTATAAATCTCAGATTTAGTCTTTTAAAACTATGAAATGCAGGAAATCCAGTTATAGGCAGATGATGGAAGCAGTCCTCAGACCCTTATAATAACAAACTTTTACTTAGATATGCTAATTTAATTGTCATTTTAAAACAATGTAGAATATAGTCCTCTAAGTCATCACTTCGTTAAATATTTATTTTGGACCATATAAAATTCAGAGTTCATTCAATTATGTCTGAATATCGACCAAATCGTTTGCTTCACACTATCGTTCGAACCGAATGAAATAAAACTTGTTCCGATGGCTTATTATCCTAAGAAAATAAATAAAATGTCATTGAGGCCGATAATCTTCAATCCTCAAACATCTCAAAAGCGAACATTTCCGTATCCATTTATTCTTTTAACAGTTTCATTCCCACATTCTAAAGTCCAAACGTAATTAAATAAAATTTATCCTCATTGATCATCCTTGGTGTAGGAAACCAATAACATCAGTTTAATAGAAAAAGAGTTATCGGCTTTTATCTGAATCAAAACATAATACACCTCTTTTTCCTATATACTGGATCTGTTTTTATCCGATCCAGTATAATCATTTGTAAAATATTCAAAATTTATAAAATATCGTAAATACAGACTTCTAATTTCTTTTATAGGAAAACGTACAGAATTTATGCAGAACTAATTTATACATGACTCTTGACTAATCCAGGAAACTTTCGACTCCCTTTCATCATTTCAAAAACATTCTCTTAAAGAAAGATAGATGTGTTGCTCCAGATCCAAACCTTTAAAATTATTGGATTAAATTTGATTTCTAATTTTCATTTAGGTTTAACTGATTTTGAGACACAGTCACTTAGACTGAACTAGAATTATCTTCTAAGTCGAAGGAATCGTATCTTCAAATGATCAACGAGATTCCTTTTTATTATATTTTCTGGATTTAATCTGCAAACTGTTGAGGATAAAAACAATTTGGTCAAATTTCATTTAATTCGGACTGAGGGCTCATTCCACACTTGTGTAAAGAAATGGAGAAAAGAACGTCTGAAACTTGGACATGTCATAAGTTTATAATGATATTAATAGGAAAAGAGGTAAAACCATCACCATACAACTTTAAATAGAGTTTGTACATGATCTTTACCCCACAAACCCATGAATGAACGAATGAAATTAATTTTTGGCAAAATTCAAAAAAAATTAACATATCCAAAGGCAAATTGGGATGATCACCGATAACTACTCAGACTAATTAGAATCCTGTACTACTCCACATCAACTCGAAAATTCCTCAGTTCTAAATACGTGAAATTTCACTCATACGCCGCTAACGGTTCAAAAGTTACAGAATTATTTCCGAAACAACCGACTTGGTTCCACTGTGCGATTGTTACTTAAAAGTTTTATCAGTTCTCGCCAGTTTGGACAATTTTTAAAATTTATCTTAAGCTATGGACTTGATCCTTAAATGATAATACCACTACAAGAGACCTTTAAATTTATCGACTTTTAAACTATTTGATTTATAGAACCAGCGTTTCATTTCAATTTTAATTATTTAGTTTAAATATTTTCAAATTTATTGTACCGTTTAAATTTCATGACCAAAAATTCGAATTTAAAAATATTTAAAATTCGCCATTAAATAAATATTTAAACCACCAAAAATGTCTCTAATCTTAAATTTAATCCCAAACCCTTAATCTTTATATAAATTATCAAAACACCGAAAGATTTATTCTACTTACCGCAATCACTATCACTATCCTCTATTGTACTGGCCTGATCACCACTAACACTACTACCACCACCGACGGTATTATTACTACTTCCCATAATTTGACCATTTAAATCACGAACATCACGCGTATACAAAGAGGGTGGCGGTGATCGAGAACGATCATCATGATCAAGATCTTGTGATGATGGATTACGATAAGAATGATGATTTTCCATTTCCCTCAAACGTTCACGCTCATCACGCTGTTGTAGAGCAGCATAATGAGCAGCAGCTGCTGCATTAAAACCATTATGAGCGGAAGGAAATCCCATTAAGGCCGAAGGTGGTAAATGAGCCAAAGGATGATGAGGAGGCAAATGTGGATGGGCATTAGCTGAGGAGGCAGCTGAGGCAGGAGGTGGAGGCAAATGTTGTGGATGGGTATGAGGTGGGGAAGCTGGTGGCGAAACTGATGTCGTTGAGGCTGAACCAACATGTTGTTGTTGTTGCTGTTGATGATGACGTTGTTGTAATAAATGTTGTTGTTGTGCTATATAATGCTGCAGAGCGGCATGTTGTTGCTGTTGATTTAAATGCGTTTGGGGCTGATGGGCATGATTGGATTGATGGGCAGCCAAAATATCCGTAATCATAAAACGTGAACGCGATACTTGTAAAGCGGATAAAGAATCGCTAGTGACACGTGGGCTGGGTAAAGCTACAGAAGGATTTGTAGCTGAGGTGGACATTTCTGGAGGCATAGTTGTCATTTGGTTAAAATGAAATAATTTTTGTCAAATGATATGATTTAAAGAATTTTTAAATTTAGTTTTAAATTTAAGGATTTTTTTTAAGATTTTGGTTTTGATTTTTGACACCTTTTTGTTTTTGTAACAAGTTTAGAATTTTTAACACTTGGCACTTGTTTTTGTTGTTGTTTTTAATTATTTATTTATTTTACCGCCGTTTACTTTTTATTTGTTTAAATCAATATTTGTTTATTTTTCTTTAAAATTTTTGTTTAATAAATTTTCGTTTTTTTTCTTTTATTTTTTCATTCACATGCGTTTCGTGTTTGTCTGGTTTGTTTTTGTCATAAACAGGTAAAAAAATCTCATTAAATTCACGTCTTGGCTTAAATGCTGTTCGAACGATACTGACTGTTTAACCAGGTGCTTTAGCCAACTCAAACAAACAGTTCATTTCAAATTGTGACTCTTGTTTTTGAAGCTCAAAAAGTGGAAGTTGAAAAAACCAGTAATTTGTGGCGCCAGTTACTTTTATCATTTATCTCCACATCCACATTAAACGAACACAAACTCACCCAAACACATACACATGTACATACAATTTCCATTCTCACTCTATTGTTAACTGTTTTGAAAAAATCTTCTCTCCCTTTCTTACTTTTGATTTTCTTACCAAAAACAGTTATTTAAACTCCCCTTTTGTTCAGTTCAACACCATACAGTCACTCTCTTCTTGTGTTCATAATTTTCTATCTTTTATTTTTTGTCCACTCTGTTCTTTAAACTACAACAACAACAGTGAAAACCATAATAATAAAATGTTAATGCAAACAAGTGGCCTTTCGGTGTTAATGTAGTGGTGTGTTTTTTGTTTTGTTTTATTTAATTTCATACTCTCTCTCTCGCTAGTTTAAAATAACGGTATGAGAGTGTTTGTGTTTTAAATATCTCTTGTTGTTTTATCTGATTGTTTTGTGTGGGCATTTATTGGTCGTAATTGTTTTCAATTGACATTCATTAGTCTTCAATAAAAAAATCATCATTATTATATCTTTCAAGCCTCCCTCCTTGACTTGCCAAAACAATTACTCTCTCTCTCTCTCTCTTTCTTCACTTCAAACTCTCTTATAAGAATTTGTTGTTATTGTTTTAACTTACAATAACTGTCTATTACTTTTTATTTACATGTGTTGTGATTGTTTATTGAGTGTTGAGGGGAATATTAATAAAGTGGTGAATTGTTTGTAAGTGTTGAAGGTGTGTGTGTTTGTTTGCAGTAGATATTAAAATGGTTTATTAAATACTGGGAAACGGATGTTTTGCTCTTTATTATTTCATTAAATAAATTTGAAATATTGATTATTTACATTTTTTGGGGACAAAATAAAAAATTAATTTCAATTTTTTGGGATCGAAATAAATTTGTACTTTATTTTATTACATCTCAATAGAAATACTGGCAAAAATTCACAGTTTGAGAAAATATGTGGAAAAAAAACTTAGAAATCAGCAAAAGGTATCGTGTTATTCAAATCTTAAAAACACAGGGACCATTCAATATTTTCACAAGTAAAAAAGATGGTGGAACTACAACCAAATGTGGTCCGATGATCTGGAAGTTTTTCAAACTTATGAAAGAAAATTTTATTTAAAAGGATGACATTTAAAATATAATAATTGTGTCGAATTTCAATGGAACAAATTAACACACAAAATTTTATAATTTAAACCCTTTTCCGGGATGGGTTCCTCTTGTGGAAATTGTTGTAGAATGTGAAATGCTATTATTAAAATTTATCGCACATATTTGCATCAAATCCAGGGGTGTTATTATTTTATTGAAACACGCTTTCAGTCCAAATTATTAGTTACACAATTTAGCTCTTTGAAAAATAATTGTACTGTATTTCAATATAATCGTTCCCTATTTTTAACATTTATAAGCTTTAAACCGTTTTTACCGAGAAGCGACCTCATATGAGAACTATAACCGATATTTGTGAGATTAGTTACATGTATTTCAGACATTTAGATGTTTATATGCTTTGGAATTAAGGGTCACTAAAACCCTATTTCAAAAAGTTACCCTCTATTGGAGCCATGATAAATGATGATCTCAGCATCATAACTTTTTTGGAGATTTAGTCTGTTTTAAATATATTAATTCAGGTAATACAACAATTTTGCTGAATTTTGGTCCATATTTATGAGTTTTATAAGTTAAAGGTCATTTTCGGAAAGTAGCCATAATCAAATACAAATTACTTACAATGGATTAATGGATTTGATTTGTATGCTTTGGAATTAAGATTCTTATATCCAGAATCTCTGTCATATGATTAACGTTCTGGGATTTATTCTTACACCAAAAATAAAATTAAATTCAAATTTATGGGGTTTTGGAAAGATTTCATCTCAGTGTTACACATGAACACGAGACTACTTTTTGTGGGCCTCTATTAATATGAATTAAAATCGGTTCTAGGAAATAAAAAAATAAGCTTTAAATAAAGAAGAATATTCTTATTTGCCACTGATCACTGTAACTCGTTTCATTTCACACAATATTTCAAACTCTGTATGTTTCCATTAATGTTTTCCATTTTTGCCAAAAATAGTTTGAAGTGTTAGAGTTGAATAACGTTTTAGATCTAATGAAGCTTTTTGCAGAATTAGTATGGATTTTTATACCATTTGCCACCTTTAATGGGTTTATATTGGTTTGTACATAATTACTTCCTAAGTCGATTTAACGATGTCCGTATGTCCATCGGGCTGGTTATCCAAAAAAAAAATGTTGTGATCAAAATATATGTCCCAGTTTTGAAAATACGTATGTTTATGAAATTTGAAATTATTTTTTTCTCTGCCCATTTCATAAATTTTCGTGCGAATTTGAGAGTTTTTTTCAGCATTGGCTCCATGTTATGTGGAAGTCACAAGAAAATTCTGTGTTTTTAGGTTTCCTAACACCATTACTCTGTCCATCCTTAAAGAAATTACGCACCACACTTTCGGAACGTTTGATTTTATGACCAATTTCTCTATTTGAACATTCTTGATCAAGAAAAAAAATTAGTTAGGATATTTTATTGATCAGGCGGACAAGTTTATTGGTCACCTCAAAACTTTATGAAATTTATTGATCATTTAAGAAAATTCTGAATTTGATATTGTCATTAAAAACATACTTTCATTTATAAGAAACGGAAATCGGTTTTGCATTTATAGAAATATTCCACATAAAATAGCACCAGTAACATTTGATCGCAAGTTGGCTCTTACGAAAAATTCAATTTATTTTTTGATGAGAACAACAAGGATAAAACAAAAATAGTGAGAAAAAATAAATGTGTTTATAGGAATATGTATCAGTGTATTTTTAAATTGTATTTTTGTAATTTTAATAATATTTTCAAATAAGTTTTTTAAAAATAATTCTCTAACTTTTGAAGCGTTGGAAATATCTTTAAGAAATTTCTCATAGTCGGTAATCATCCAAATTTGGCCACTTCGGGAATGTTATTGCGTGTGTCACACTAAGAAGGAATCATCTCAGACCCCATAATGAATATATATTCTAGCATCAAATCAAAATCTGGGTCGATTTAGCTATGTCCGTCAGTCTGTCTGTTGTTGGCACGCTCACGTCCACAATAATTCACAGAACTCAATAGAATTTGGCCCCAGTATTCCTTATGGTCCTGACAAGTGAAGCAAATCATTATTGAAAAAAATTAAATTATTTCTAGTTAAATTAATTTTACATTGATTTGTTTCTGTGTGTAAGTTCAAGCACAGAACGTTCGTAAAATTGTCAATTTTAAATCGATAAATTAAAATTTTGTCATAAGATTTAATTATATATGTTTAATTATCATTCCAAAAATAATCAAAATCGGTTCAGTAGAAAAAATTTTTAGCCAAAAATATAACTAATTTTATGACTCAATAAGTGTTTCTGTGTTAAATTTTAGAAGAACTTAAATATAATATATATACTTTTGTAAGTGTGTGTATGAAATATAATGTATTTACTTCACACGTATTTGTAGTTTAGGGTATTGAAGATTCGGCACAGCCGAATATAACATTCTTACTTGTATCACTATAAAATGACAGGGTGAAAGAGGTCAAACTTTTTATTAACACGAAATAAGATTTTGCCGTTTCCATATGGAAAAGTGGAAATCTCTTCAATACACTGATTAATGAAAAATTTCAAATAAATATTCGTTTCGATTTTATTAAATTTTAAATATTAATTTAATTAAAAATAAAATTAATCCTTTTTTAATAGTAAAAATTTGGTTTTCAAAGTTTTTCATACGTTTTTGATCTCAAACAGAATTTTTTAAATTTTTCTTAATAAAATTGTGAATCTTAAAGTTCTTAAGTTTTAAAGATTCGAAATTCTTGTATAAAAAGCTCATAGCTTGGCTGAAAATCCAACCTAAACTAGGCTTTCTCTAAACAAATTTAGCTATTTTCTATACACAAAGAAATAATCAATTTAAATTTAATTAAAATAGAAAAAAATATTTTTTTCTGTTATGATTTTGTTTCATAGATAAAAATGTCAATTTAACATTGGTTTACAGTAAATACAGTTATGAGAATATTATTAAATTTTTGCTACTTGAAATTTTACTACTTAAAAGTAATTTTAAAAATTTATCGTTATATAATTTTATAATGAAAGATTCTAATATGTACAAACGTTAAAAAAGTTTAATTTATACCAAATGAAAAAAATATTATTTAATCTTAAATCAACTTTGTTTAACGTTGATTTTGCTTTATGTATTTTCTTCTGTGTGTAAGTTTAAAATCATTTAATTTAAATTTTCTCACACTTATTTTGCAATTTATAATAATTCATATGCTTTCATAATTTTCATAATTTATTTAAAATGTTTGTATAAACAAACAAATTTGTTAAATTAAATTTTTTTATTAAAAGAAAATTAATATAAAAAGTCAACAATTTGTCTCTACACACATTTATTTCATATAAAAAAGGTCAACAAAGGTCAAAACATCAAATGGGAAAAATTAAATGATTAAATAAACATTAACACATAAACACACATACACAAAAACACTAAACTAATAAAACAACAACAACAAAAAATAAACTCATTATAATTCTAAAACAATAAAATTAAAATTAAACTTTTATTACTTAAAAAGTTTTTTTTTATAACAAAAACAAAAAGAAGTGAGAAAAATATTTAAGTAAATAAAACTCAAACTACGGCCATCTTGAAATAAGGTGAATTTAGTAGAGAGAAGCAATTTGAACTCAACACAAGTAAAAACAGGAGAAATTATAGCAAATCAAAAGAAACAAAACGTTTAAATTTCCCCTTAAAAAAGAATTAAAATTCACCACTCAATGTTTAACAAATACTACCATAATCCCACACTCTCTTCTATGCTCATTAGAGTGGTGAGTTGTTTTTGTTTGGCATTTGAGTTCGCATTTGTTTATATTTATTTTGCTCTCATTTAACTCTTTAATGGTGAGTTGTTTTTTTAGTATCTTTTCTGTTATTTTTGGATTTCCCTTTCCGATAGCAACACTTTGTTTGCTTGTTCACAGCATCTGTTTGGTTTTATCTTTTATGTAAAGAGAAACTCCGCCTATTTTCGAGATTTAAACATCTGGTTAAACGGGTTTCCGTTAATATTCCTCATTGTTTTTGTTTATTTGTCAATTGCGCAAAGCATCCATTTCTATACAAACCCACTTTAAGATTTCTTTTTCTTTCATTTTCAAATACAAACATTTTTTTATGGAGACAATAAATGTTTGTTTGCTGCTATTTCACTCTTTCTTATACACAGAAAAAAGCGTTAAGTGAATACAATTTTTTTTGCTACAATTAAAGATTTTTTTCTGTATTTTTTTCTTGTTTCTCTTCTCATTTTGTATTTTTGTATACAATTTTTATTATTCTTTTGTTATTTTTTCGGCTTTTAACACTTTTTTGTTTGACATTTAAACAGTAAATTGACGCCAGTTAAATAATGATGGTTTTCATGATGATGATGATAATGAAGTTTTAATACTTTTTTGTTTGGTTTAATACTCTTACTAAATTATTATTATTTTTTTTTGTAAAGCAAAGTTATCAAAAAAGGGGTGGTAATGTGGAAAAGGGGTTAAATATTTATTTTTATAAAGTTTTTTCTTCGCTTGAATTTGAATGCAAAAATTTTACTTAAGTTTAACTATAAGTATCGGTAACGATCAAAAATATAGAGAAAGAGTGTATTATATGATTATGAGTTGCACAAAATCAAAACGGTTTAAAACGTTTTAAAGTGAAAATGTTTATAATTAAAAAAAATCGTTAATCGAAAATTTTTTTTGTATAAAAAAGTCATATTTTAAAAGTTGATTGTTCAAATTGAAAAACTTAGTAACATTTAACCACTGAAGATGAGATTTTGAACCTTTTTCGGAAACACTTCCATTAACGTTTTTTATAGTACTTTTGTCACTTTGCACTTACACTTTCCTATTTCAATTCTCTTTTAACAAGAACCCAATATCTCTCCACTAGTCTTAGCTCCGATTAGTTTGAAGTATTTGTCTCTCTTGGTACAAAAACCACATTATTGTTCTTGTACCCCTCAAAGACTCTTTCACCATAGTGACAGGATGCCAAGTGAGGCCAGAAATAAGTGGACTCATTATGAAGTCTTATGAATGTAAATTTCGTAATTTATAGAGCCCGTTGAACCAAATAATTGGCTTATTTTACATCAACTCCGAAAATTTGGGAAAAATCTGCAAGAACACACATTTCGTTATCTACAGAATTATTATTATTTTTTTTAATTTGACTTCAATTTCAGTGCTTTGTTTTTGGTCTTAAATCTGCATTAGAATTAACGTTTTGTACCAAATATTTCTACAGGGTGTGTTGGAAGCTCTTTTGAAAATGCTTTCAATTTTCTATCCTTTTTCTATTCCATCTATCTGGACCTGTTTTTTTTTATCAAAGAACATGGTCTCTCAGTACTGTTAAATAACAATGGAATCAGTTTGACAGTAGACAATTGAATGCTTGACCAACTTTTTGTAGGGCCAAGTTGGATTTTATTTAAAAATATTTAATAATATTTGAACCCATTTGGTGGTAACAATGGAAACTTGATAAAAAAATCAAATAATATTTGGCTTAAAAGTTTTAATGAAAAACGTGTGTTAAGAATTTTTTGCACTCACTTTGTACTAGTTGCAAAATTACACTGATTCTTATTCCTATAAACGCATTTTTCGTCCCCATTTTGTTTTGTCGTTGTTTATGCGATCAAATATCTTTGGCATTATTTTATGTGGAGTATTTCTATATACGCAGACATGAAAATTGCTTTTAGAAAAATTAGCAAAAATAAATTACTTATTAAAGCGATAAATTTCATAACGTTTAAAATAACCAAGAGAACTTTTCTGTCCGATCAAGAAAAGATCCCAATTAATTTTTTTCTTGACTAATAGAATGATTTGTCGTAAAATTAAATGTTCCGAAAATATAGTGCGAAATTTCTTTAAGAATGTACATAATTATGGTGTTCAGAAACCTAAAAAGGGAACTAAGGAATAATGAACAAACTAAATCTTCCCGTGACTTCTTCATGTTAGTCATACTTTACAAAAATATAAAAAACAACATAATAAAAATAATCTTATATTCTCATGAAAATATATGAAATGGGCAGAGGAGTGGAAAAGGTAATAATCTCTGAAGAAAAAGATTGGACGGTCCTGACTCATACTTATGTTATTGGCACGAGTGTTATAGTTAGACAGCATTTTCTGTAGTTGGCAAATCTAAACTTTGTTTTGTTCCAAAAAAATTTAATGTGACGTATTGTCTTTACAGAGTTGTCGTTACTTCACAAGGTATTGACTTCGATCTTTTTTGTATATTGTCCACAAATTCATAGGATTGATATATGACGTGAGACTTATTACTCATAATTAAGATATATTTACCCTTTTCGAGGCAACATTTATATATGTCCTTTTGATGACTGTAACTGTTGCATAAGTCGGTTGTGATTTGTTCCCAATTCTTGGCATTATCACTTCGTTGAACAAACGGCCAATCAGTTAGAGCTCAAATTTGAAATGGCCAATGTGATAGGCACGAAAACATGCTTGACCGCACTTGGTTTTGTGTGGAATCCGCATCTAACAGTCCTGTAAAAGATTCTGAAAGAAGCCAGAAAGGAAAGGAAATAAGCCAAATAAGTGATTTTGGTTCTGTATACATGATCAGAAAGTGGCCCTCAAAACACCGTTCTCATTTGTCAAACCAGTTAATATTAAGAACCACATGAATTTTAAATAAAAATATTGAAAATACTAAAGAGACCTTAGAAATGATTAAAGCTTATAATTACCAAACTATTCAAAAAATTGCTTTCAGTCCCTTCAAAATTTACTAAAAGTAGGCGACATCAAAAATCGATTTCATCTTTGAAATATTTTTGTTTTTTTGTGTATGATTTTTTTGATTTTCAGCATAAAAGGCTTTAATACAGTAAAGATTTTTTGAACAAAAATTCGGTTCACGTACAACTTCCGAGGTGCTCGACTTTGCGCCTCTATAATACCTCCCATGGAATCCCAATAGATTTAAACCTACCAAAGTTATAGTGCCCCCTCCTCTTCCTTTATTGTGTTAATATTCGTGTAAATTTGTAACTTAAGAATGGATTTCCAAAAAAATCAATTCTACCCCAATGACCATTGAAATGCAAAATCCACATTCAAGCATCATTGCAACGCCTTTCATAAGATTTTCAAAAGGAAATGACTTATTGTATTAGTCCCAAATAAACCTACTTTTTACAAACTTAAAATTTTTGCTCCAGATATTTTTGTATCAAATTTCTCCGAAATCACATAATTCTCCCATTTAATCGAACTTTAGACATTTGACAGAAAAGTATAAAATGTTAGTTGTTACATAAACATTACTTTATACTCCATACAAAATTGACTACAAGACCAAAATTACACCTCCTCTGAAAACCCTTTACTAGAATACAGACTACCAAGCAGAAGATTTGAAAAACATCATATAACTTGATCTGACATAAAGTACAATTCAAAGTTAAACTCCACTTTGACACTTTTCTTCCACCATTTCATTGGACTTTTTCTCCGGAAACCAATTAAATTTGTCTATTTATACTTTAAAGGACATTTGGGTCCTTGACATTTTCATTATCATTTACTTCTTTTATTTCGCTGAAAAAGAAGAAAAAAATCAATATTATTTTTGTCACATACTCATATTTAAACTTAAACCTCCATTAGCAACTGACTGACCTTTTTAATTATTTTACTTTTTCAAACATTCACTTTTATTCCCATCAAATCTAATTTCCTATTTTCGCATTTTACAAAATAAACCCTCCACTTTTCTATTTCTTTCTCATATCGCAAAAAAAAACTGTCAATTGTTGTTGCCAACAACCCTTAAGTACCGTTAGGAAATCCTTAAAAAAAGTTTTTTTCTCTCTATTACGTTGTTGTTGTTGTATGAAGCACTTTTCTTATTTCCATTCCTCAATTCACCCAAAAGGAATTTCACACTTGTTTGCTAATTGCCCACAAATGATACTTCGTGCATACAAATGCACAAAAACACTTTGCCACCAACATTTTGCCAAACGACTAAAGCTGTTTATATACGAAAGAAGAAGAAGCAGAAGAAAACTGATGCTGCTGATATCGTTGTTGTTGCTATTCAGAATGATAGTGTGTTATATATTAACATTAGCATTACTTTTTTTTGGTAGCGAGTGTTTGTTATTACCGGTTTTTGG
Organism: Cochliomyia hominivorax; assembly: GCA_004302925.2. Taxonomy (NCBI): domain Eukaryota; kingdom Metazoa; phylum Arthropoda; class Insecta; order Diptera; family Calliphoridae; genus Cochliomyia; species Cochliomyia hominivorax. Next base: position 48,409,765 of record PYHX02000495.1, read on the forward strand.
CTTCTTTTTTAACCCCCTTTTTTAGTTGCTTTTAAATCTGGTTACTTTTAGCCAATAATCTAGGATTTTTTATATGTGGAGATGCTAGTGATGAGTTAGAGAGAGTGTGTTTTGTGTAAACTGCCTCCCTGGGGATTATTTGATGATGAGTTTTTTTTTTGTTTGAAGGATTTTTTTTCATGATAATAAGCTTTTAAAAAAAGGTGTCGTAATTGCGCAGAAACACATACACTTGTATGTAAAATAATTATGGATTTTAAGGGCTGACAAGCGTGGTACTAAAAATGAAGTACTTTTAGTAAAAAAAAAATAAATTTTTAATTTCGCTTCAGCCTATAATTATTTAAAGAACTCAATCCTTTTTTAAGAAATTATTCAGACAATATTCTCCATATTTTTGTTCTATTAAAAAATAAAGAATAAGTTTATAATCATGTTGCGACCATTTTTCACGATCTGGACTATCAGAGAGTATAAAAAGATCTTATTAATCGTCAGAAGGTCCTATATATCCTTTCAACAAAGGTTCCTGCTTAACTGCATTTATGGCTTGACACTTATTTGTCTTAAAAATTTTCTTTTAAAATTTTCATTACTTTATCTTCGTTTGGAACCCCAAAATCTTGATTCCAACATAAAGTACTTATGTTCACATTAAATAGATTTAAAACTCACTTTTATGTCACCATAATGGTTCTTTTATATTTTTTGTTCATTCAACTTTAAGTGGATTGTTAATGGTATCAGTTTGTATCCCTTTTGTTTTTGTTGTTGTCGTTGGTTTTATAATGATTTGGGTGTTAAACGTGTTGCAATGTTTGTATACAAATGTTTATTTATGTAAATTAGCTTTGTTTTTCTGTTTGTTACAGTGCTTTTCTTTTCTTTCCTCCTTCTCCTCCTCCTCCGCCATCTCTTCCTCTATCACCACTTACTAAAAACATCAAAAAAAGGCGTCAAAGCGGAAGTTCTTAATTTGTGTAAATTGGTTCAGTGTATAATTTATGAACCAGATTTTTCTTTGTTAAACAACGAATTATATTATTTTAATGTATGACAGAGACTCTTTTTTTATTTTAAAGCAGGAACAAATTAAAAGATTTATTATCATCAAAGTAAAACACAAAAACGTTAAAGAAGGAGAGATGAAGAGCTGTTTAAAAAGGGAATTTTTAAATGGATACAAAAACTTAGTTTATTTAATCTAAATTGAAAAAAAAATAGTTTTCTAGGACAGATGTTCTCTTCATAAGAGTGTACTTTTTTACAGAAAATTTTCTCTTAATAAGATTATAGTTTTCTAGAAAAAACTTTCTCTTAATAAGAGCATAATCTTCTAGCGAAAACTTTCTCTTAATAAGAACATAATTATCTGTAGAAAATTTCTCTTAATAAGTGCATAATTTTCTAGAAAAGACATTCTCTTAATAAGAGTATAATTTTTCTAGAGAAAACTTTCTCTTAATAAGAGTATAATTTTCAAGAGAACATTCCCTTTTAGCAGGAAACCATAATAAAACCATATAGAAAACCATAATTTGCTGTACATTTATCTTAAAAACAACATATTTTAAAAACATTTCTTTTAAAAACATAATTTAAATAAACTTACAATAGAAAATTTTTCTTCAAAAGTTCAAAATTTTTCATAGAAAACTTGTCTTCAAACGAGAAATCTTACTCTTCATAAGAGCATAATTTTCTTAAGAAAATTTCTCTTACATTGAGAAAAATGTGTCTTATATTGAGAGAAAATTTCTCTTATATTCAGAGAAAATTTTCTAAAGAAAATTTCTCTTATATTGAGAGAAAATTTTCTAAAGAAAATTTCTCTTTTATTGAGAGAAAATTTTCTAAAGAAAATTTCTCTTTTATTGAGAGAAAATTTTCTAAAGAAAGTTTCTCTTTTATTGAGAGAAAATTTTCTAAAGAAAATTTCTCTTTTATTGAGAGAAAATTTTCTAAAGAAAATTTCTCTTTTATTGAAAGAAAATTTTCTAAAGAAAATTTCTCTTTTATTGAGAGAAAATTTTCAAAAGAAAATTTCTCTTTTATTGAGAGAAAATTTTCAAAAGAAAATTTCTCTTTTATTGAGAGAAAATTTTCAAAAGAAAATTTCTCTTTTATTGAGAGAAAATTTTCTAAAGAAAATTTCTCTTTTATTGAGAGAAAATTTTCTAAAGAAAATTTCTCTTTTATTGAGAGAAAATTTTCTAAAGAAAATTTCTCTTTTATTGAGAGAAAATTTTCTAAAGAAAATTTCTCTTTTATTGAGAGAAAATTTTCTAAAGAAAATTTCTCTTTTATTGAGAGAAAATTTTCTAAAGAAAATTTCTCTTTTATTGAGAGAAAATTTTCTAAAGAAAATTTCTCTTTTATTGAGAGAAAATTTTCTAAAGAAAATTTCTATTATATTGAGAGAAAATTTTCTAAAGAAATTTTCTTTTAAATTGAAAGAAAATTTTTTAAAGAAAATTTCCCTTATATTGAGAAAAAATTCTCTAAAGAAAATTTCTCTTCTTTTGAGAAAAAATTCTCTAAGGAAAACTTCTCTCATTTTGAGAGAAAATTTTCTAAAGAAAATTTATTTTATATTGTGAGAAAATTTTCGAAAAAAAAATCACTAAACGAGATCGCAATCTTCAAAAGATAATCGTAATTTTCTGCAGCAAATTCCTTTTGAGGAGATCGCCATTTTCAATACGAATTTTCTCTTTAAAAAGTCACATTTTCTATAGAAATTTTCTGTTAAAGAGATCAACAAAATTTTCCTGCAGAACATTTCTCTTATATCGAAAGCAAATTTCCCCGTTTTAGAAATCAAGTATAAGAATAAAATTATGCAAACTTTTGGCCTTTAATTTATTTTTATTCGACGCATTAATAATCTTAACAGATTGTCGTGTGGCGTCAGTCAGTCACTTTAGACATAACACAGTTAAATTTTTGTTAATTTTCTCTCACAATTATAAACAATTTTTTTATTTAAACGCTCCCTCATTTAAGTCGAATGAGTTAACTGAAAGAACCCAAATCATATTTTTTAAACTTAAACATACATCCTGCTTAGCTTTTAATAAATCCTTAAGACATTATTAGAGGTTTTTTTTCTCGGCCACAAACCAGAAAACAAATTAGTGAAACGGTCAAGCCTGTTCAGATTTTAACGTTTTTAAAATGAATGACAGCGACAACAACAATAACAACAACGTTTATAAAAGAAACTTAAAAGTTCACCTAATTGTAGCTTAACACAACATTTACCGCTTTTTGGTATTAAGATTATTGATATTTTGCCGACAAATGTTGTTGTAGTTGTATTGGTTATGAGGGCTTTATAAAGTTTCTAACCTTAATATGCCGTGCCTACAATAAGCCCCCTCTTTGAGATCTTAAGCTTAAAAGAGTTTGAAAATGTTGTAAACTGAGAAATTCATTCATAATTTTCTGATAAACGAGGTCAGTATGATAATTAAGTTTAAAAGGGTATGGAATAGTAATAATTTATGTGAATTGTCTTAATTATTTTGGTAGATAACTGAGTACTTTGGAGCCACTTAAATGATTTGCCAAAGTTCCGCTATTCGTTTAATATTGAGTCTTATTGTTGTTGTTAATAATTTCACAATTCATGGAGATTTCATTTCACTTAATTTTATTCATTCGTTGATTCATTAATTTGCAACATGATTATGGCTTTTCGAAAGCCGTTGCCAGAGCTTCAACATCTTAAATAATATTTTTTTTAACTGTGATTATATTTTACGCATGTGTGTGTTTGAAAATATATTTTTTGTACGTGATTTCATTCATAAATATCACTTTGGTTGGTGTTTGCTTTCATCTTTTTCATTCTCCTTTTCTAAATCGAATAATTGTGTAAAACAAACCCTAAACTATTCTCAAAATTCAACAAACAATCAGTATTTTTTGCGTCACGTCATGTCATTTCATCAACAACATCATCAACAAACATTTCATAAGAAGAATAAAAAAAACTAACGAATTAAAAAAGAATTCAAAATTCGTTTTTTTTTTTAATTTAATTTTATTTTATTTAATGGCATTTGTTAATCACGCAATGTTGTCGCTGTCGTTTACGTTTTGTTAAATCATTCATTGTTGTTTAAGAGTCGGTTCCTCTTTTTTTCTCTCTCTCTCTCATATTTCTTTCCTTCCCCGATTTTTTGTTTGCTGTTGATGTTACTTTTGACGGTTTTTTGATTGTTGTTGATTTAGTTTCAAATTGAGAGGGGGATTAATAGTTTTAAATCTTGTCTGTATCACTCCCTAATCAAATTTTTGTTTGACTGCCAACTCGTTGTATTTGATTCATAAACAGAAATTTAAAAGAGTAATTTTCTAAAGAAGAAGAAAAGTTTCTTAAGAAAACTTCAAGAAAATTTGTCTATACAAAATTATGCTCTTTTTTAATAGAAAATCATGCAAAATTGACCTCTTTTTTCCATAGGAAATAACGTTGTTATACAGAGAAAATTTTCATAGAATATTATGCTCTTTTTTGGAAAAAAGTATAGAAAATTATGCTCCATTTCGATGAAATCGTCTATAAAATGTTATGTTTTTTGCATAGAAATTTTCTATAAAAAAGTGTCCTTTTTTCAGGGAAATTTCCAATAGAACATTTTATTCTCTTTCAGAGATATTTTCAATAGAAAATTGTGATCTTTTGCAGAGAAATTTTCTACAGAAAATTATGCTCTTTTTTAGAGAGATTTTCTACAGAAAAGAGTGCTCTTTTTCAGATAGATTTCCTATTGAAATGTATGCTCTTTATCAGAAAAATTTTCTGTAGAAAATTGTGCTCTTTTACAGAGCAATTTTATTGTGCTCTCTTTTTTTTTTTTTTTTTTTTTTTTTTTGCTTTTTTGGTGATCTCTTCAAGAGAAATTTTCTATAAAAATTGTGATCTCTTCAAGAGAAATTTTCTATAAAAATTGTGATCTCTTCAAGAGAAATTTTCTATACAAAATTGTGATCTCTTCAAGAGAAATTTTCTATACAAAATTGTGATCTCTTCAAGAGAAATTTTCTATACAAAATTGTGCTCTCTTCAAGAGAAATTTTCTATATAAAATTGTAATCCCTTCAAAAGAAATTTTCCCTGTTTAAAAATACATATTTTACAGAAATTTGTGCTCTTTTTATGGAATTTTTTACACAAAATTGTGCTCATTTTTCTATAGAAAAGCGAGCTTTTTTAAGAGACATTTTCAATATAAAAAAATATTTAGAGAAATTTTCTATAGAATATAATGTTTTCTTTAAGAAAAAATTTCTAAAAAAATTAATATTCTTATAAAGAGAAATTTTCTATATAAATTCTGAAAGATTATGAAATCTGTTTAAGAGAGTTTAATGATTTTTGTTATTAAAACAAAACCTAATTTCGTAAATGCTTCTTTTAAAGTTCTATACGTTTGAATATGTGTGTTGATGATTTTCATTCCTTTAGCAAAATGTGTATAACTAGTGCATATTTATTTATAAGACTGTAGTTGTTAATGTTATTTGACTCTCATTAGAGATTTGTTCAGATCATTTTCGAAAATTTATTAATTGGTTTTTATTAAACAAAAATGAAATCTTAACTGGTCTCTATAAACAGACAAATTATAAGAAGATTAAAAGGAAAAAAGGTGGGTTTTCTCTTAGAAAAAAAAACAAAAACAACAACTTTAGATATAGAACAAATAAAAAATAATTATTTATTTGTTTTACTACGTTTTTAATGTCATAATTTTAAAATTTAATTATAGAAATCTGTACCGTTACAATTTGTTTATTCCAAACAAATTATGACATTACAAACTGTCATTTGTTGGTTTCAAAATTGTCCAAAATTAATTGTGTCAAGGGTCATGAGGTTTTATAATTTTCAATTTGTTTAGTTTTTGAGAAAAGAATTTAATTAACATATAAATTTTCAAAATTTAAAATAATAAACTTAAAATTAATTATCAAACCAAAATATTTTTTTATTATTTGTTTGTTTGGTTGTTTTTATTGTCTAAATTTTTGGTTTAATTATTGTCATCATTTATGTCGTCACGCTTGGGTGACACTAACTTTTAATGTTTTATGAGACAAAATCAAAAATTTAATTAGTTCGATATTTTGACCTTTTACTTTAACGGTCTAATTTTTACACGATGTCACCATAATATTTTTTATTGTCCACTAAAATTTTGAAATTAGAAATTATTTATTGGTTTTGTTAGGAATTAGAGTGGAATTGATGTTTCCGTTTCTTTTTTGTCGTGATGGAAAACGAGATATTAAAATTTGAAATTAAACTTGACTTTACCTTCCATTATTCTCATATAAATTATCATTAACGTCCTTTTAAAAATAATTTGTTTTGATATCATTTCGAATGCGTTTATTATTCTCATTAAGTTTTTGATTTTGAAAAATATTTACTTTTGTTAGATCTTTATAACATTTTCATGTACGATAATTTTCACCAATTTCCTTTTCATCTTAAAATTGTATAATTAATGTTGATTTTTGTTGAATGGGAATTTTTACTTTATTCTAAAATGAAGACAAAAATCACATATTAAAGACATTAACACGCAAACCCTTAAGATACAAATAGTACATCCTTAAATTACCCACATGATCAAAGATTTGCAATAATTTTTAATTTTTTTCATAAAATTATTATTTTTTAAAGCGAAAATTTCTAAAGAAAATTGCTTAAATTTTCTTTAGAAATCAATTTCTTAAAGAGAAATTGACTTAAGAAATTGTTGTTTCTTAAAAAGTTTTTTGTAAAAAATTTTTTTTATTAAAGAAAAATTTTCTATACTTAATTGTTATAGAAATATATATAAATATTTCTTTTCAAGAAATATTTTCTATTGGAAATTGCCATAATTTCAGGAGAAATTTTCCGTAGAAAATTGTCTTTATTTAGAGAAACATTTTCTATTGAAAATTGTCTTCGTTTAGAGACACCATTTTATAGTAAGTTGTCTTAATTTAGAGACAAGTTTTCTATAGAAAATTGTCATCTTTCCAAGAGACAAGTTTTCTATAGAAAATTGTCATCTTTCCAAGAGACAAGTTTTCTATAGAAAATTGTCATCTCTCCAAGAGGCAAATTTTCTATAGAAAATTGTCATCTCTCCAAGAGGCAAATTTTCTATAGAAAATTGTCATCTCTCCAAGAGGCAAATTTTCTATAGAAAATTGTCATCTCTCCAAGAGGCAAATTTTCTATAGAAAATTGTCATCTCTCCAAGAGGCAAATTTTCTATAGAAAATTGTCATCTCTCCAAGAGGCAAATTTTCTATAGAAAATTGTCATCTCTCCAAGAGGCAAATTTTCTATAGAAAATTGTCATCTCTCCAAGAGGCAAATTTTCTATAGAAAATTGTCATCTCTCCAAGAGGCAAATTTTCTATAGAAAATTGTCATCTCTCCAAGAGGCAAATTTTCTATAGAAAATTGTCATCTCTCCAAGAGGCAAATTTTCTATAGAAAATTGTCATCTCTCCAAGAGGCAAATTTTTTATAGAAAATTGTCATCTCTCCAAGAGGCAAATTTTCTATAGAAAATTGTCATTTATTATTCTTTTTTAAAAGAATTTTTATAGAAAAATTTTCTTTTTAGGTGTTTTTATTTTCTTTTTATTTTATTTGTTTTAAGAAAATTTTCTATAGAAAAGTATGCTCTTTTTAAGAGAAATTTTCTATGGAAAAGTATGCTCTTTTTAAGAGAAATTTTCTATAGAAAAGTATGCTCTTTTTAAGAGAAATTTTCTATAGAAAAGTATGCTCTTTTTAAGAGAAATTTTCTATAGAAAAGTATGCTCTTTTTAAGAGAAATTTTCTATAGAAAAGTATGCTCTTTTTAAGAGAAATTTTCTATAGAAAAGTATGCTCTTTTTAAGAGAAATTTTCTATAGAAAAGTATGCTCTTTTTAAGAGAAATTTTCTATAGAAAATTATGTTCTTTTTAAGAGAAGTGTTCTATAGGAAATTATGCTCTTTTTAAGAGCAATTTTCTATAGAGAATTATGGTCCTTTTTAAAGAGAAATTTTCTTTAGAAATTTGTCCTCTTTTTTAAAGAGAAATTGAACTGTGATCAAATGGTTTATTTGGTTCTCAATTTATTATTTAAAACAATTATGAAAAACTCTCTGTGAGATATTTAAAGATTCTGTGCTTTTCGTTTCATTTAATTTGTAATTTCGTATCTACTCTATTCTCTTCCTTTCTCTTAAAGTGAAATTATACATCTACAAACACATACATATATAACATTTGTAGATGTTTTATTTATATAAATTATAATTTGTTTCTTTCCGCTGAATTCCCGGTGAATTAATGATTAACTTGAATGTTGTCGGTTGCTGATGATTATAATTTACGCAGCAATTTAATTGTAATTAATTCTTTTTCAAGAGAAACAAAAATCAAAATTCTTAAAATTTCAAGAGAAAAATACCGCTATTTAAAGATCTCTGTAACGTTTGTCTTCTTTCTTCCTGCGATGAGGCTTTAGCTACTGTTCATTTCATTTTACGGTAGCGTTTTTGTAATAATTGCATTATTAAGCATTTTTGTTTTGATTTCGTTCTGTTTCAAGAAAAGAATAAATTTAAGACACCCCCTGAGGCGCGGATAAAGTTTCAAGATGTTTTTGGATTAAAATTATTTATATTTTTGTTGGATTTTAAATGGGAAATATTTTTTGGTTAAAAACTTAACATGGATTTTCTTTAATACAAACTAGAGGTAATGAAAATTAAAAGATAATAAAAACTTAAATATGGAATGATTTAAATTATATAATTTTTTTATATCTATAACTTAATTAAAATTATTAAACAATTCGAATTTATTTCGTTACAGATTTATTAAAAAAGAGGTAAGTGGCTTTTGAATATTATTTCAATTTTTGAACCTCAAACTCCTCCTTTAAGCAACAGAAATCATTTAATTTAAATATCAATTTTAAAAATTATTTTGGATTTTTTTAAAATAAATTCTATATGAATTCATATAAATGTTGAAAATGCAACATGTGGCAAATATATTATGAAAGCCACAGTAACAAAAACAACAACTAATAACAAACATCAATAAACTACAGGGAAAAAATTAAAGCAACAAAATCATCTACTCAAAGTACAAAAACTTGTTCAAATCAAAAGCAAAAAAAAAAAGAAAAAAAACAACAAAAAAATCCAAATATGAAACATTCAACTAAACAGCTGAATAAGAGAGTGAATAAATTGAACAACAAAAATACATTTAATTTGTATTTATTGGCGATTTTTAAACATAAAAGAGCAACTAAATGTTGTAAAATCAAATGCAACAATATTAAAAGTAAAGACCAAAAACTAGAGCAAATACAGGTCATAAGAGGGAAATTAGGGATAAAAAGGGGTCAAGAAAAGTGACCAAATAGTCTAGTCTACTCACTGCACTTCTTTCCACCAAAACTCGGTGTTGGTTATGTATTTAGGACTCTTCTCCTTTTGACAAGAATACACTGAAGGTAGAACCAGGTTTTCGTAACTCTTGAATTAAAATAGACATTTGTTTTAATTTTTACGTCCCACACATATGGGACTTATGTTCAGATCATAATAGTGCTCAGCTCATCAAAAATAAAACGAATACAATAAGAATCAAGGGTTTCTTAGGATAATCGATGTTATGGTATCTTTTGGGGTATAACCCAAATACTGCGGATATTTATAGGTTTTAAAAGACAATAATTGCTGGTAAATATTTTTAGAGCTGTACATTGATCTTGCTAGGAGTTCCACAGCAACTTCTTCGAAGAATAACATGTCAACTTTAATTTCCTTTTTTAATGTCCCCATTAGGTTCTTTGAAATAAAGACCACAAGTGGTGAATGAAGCTACAAAAAGTTTGTCATTTTGTGTGTTACGTCAATAAGTAGTTTTATTCGTTTATCAAATCAAAATCTGAGTCGATATTACTATAACCATCTGGTAGTCTGTCTGAACGCTCACATCTAAACTAATCATCAGTGTTCAAGGGAATTTGGTTCAGGTTATTAAAAGTTAAGAACCGATATCTGAGTCAGTCTCAAAAGTTCTAGGAAGAAACTTTAACATTTTTTGTGGATGGATTTAAACAAAATTATTGTAATTTTGGTGTTATAAGTTTTTCATCTTTATATCAAAAATCATTAAAAACCGTTCAGTTGAATATTTTATAGACAATAAATTCGATACAGATCTCTTCATATGACCACTTCTTGGGAAATGCAAAATTTATAAAAAATAATTAGAGATTCTGGTATATTCATCAATGTTCCAATACCCTCCACCATACGTGCATTCTAATTATTTTTTCTGCAAAGATACTGGGGTTCATAAAATGCGTTGTATTTATGGCTATAACTCTTTTTATTGATCCAATTTTGATATTTTTTGGAATAGTGATAAATTATATACAGGTCTATAATTATTTTTTACTAATGAACCGTTTTTAACTAGCGATCGACGTAGGACAGTAATAAACTTTCTTGCCAAATTTCATAGACTTACGACCATTAATAAAAATGTGAGCGTGCCAACAACAGACAAATGGACGGACATAGTTAAATCGACTATTGGATTATTCCTTCTTGGTGTTACACACCGAATGACAAAATTAATATACACTCTTCATTACTAATGGTGGCGGAGGGTATAAAAATATTTCTTTGAGAGTTCTCCTCGTTTTGCTAAATAATAAAATTAGATCCTTGAAAAATGTTTACTCCAAAGACATGTGTATTCAAAAATCCGCAATCACATTGTCACAATACCAATATTTTCATTATAACACATTTTGTCAGTTAATACATTCATTCTAAAAAAGGTAGTAAATATAACGAAAAAGGGTGTAAAATTGAAGTAAAGTAGATTAAATATCAGCCAACGAAACATTTATTCATCATAACAAAAATGTTCGTTAATCTTTCGTAAATGCTTCAAATTGACGAAAATTCGTCATATGACTGTTGAATTTGTTAATAAAAATGCGATTAATTTGAATAAATATTATTCAATTTGAATAATACATTATTCAAATTGACAAAAATTCTTTATATTGATGAATATTATTCAATTTAAATACCATATTTAAGTTAAATTTACGAAATGTCATCCGCCAAGTAATAGTTATATCAGTGAAGATATTTACTCAAAACGAGTGTACCCGAAACCTTGTTATTTACAATTTCCAATGGAATAATTTAATTTCTAGATCTCTAATTACAAATCTGGTTTCTGATTTATTTCCTTTAGATTCAAATAATTTACAAAATTCTTGAATGTTAATTTTGGTATTAAAGTACAGACAAAAATACAAGTCCAGCTATGACAAAACCACGTTCTCCTCTTTGGATAGACTTTTGCATGGATCTTCTTTATATTGAGAATATCATCTCATTTTTAACAAATATTTGATGACCTAAAATTTTCGGCTTTCAATCATTTTGAATCAAGAGTGATTTTTATCTCTTTTTATCATATTCTTGATATCCAAGAGATACTGTGGCTGTAAATTTTCCAGTGACTTAGTTACGTTGATTGTAGTTTTCCAGAAACCGTTGTTGTATTATGATATGACATCAGCTGCGACAGATGTCATTGAATTCATCTGAATCTGTTTGCCAAAGAATCAATGATAAAATTTTGAATTTATTTCTATTCAAGAAATCACAAGCTTCTTTTAGATTTGAACCTTCATTAACGCTTCTCAATTATGTATAAACTTCCAAGGTTGCACTTGCATTATGGTTGTATCAGACTGTAGAATAACTATAGAATAATAGAGTAAGGAATGCTGTCCTTTCCTGATTTACCATATATAACCTGTATGGGAATAATATTAAAGCAATTCGATCCAATTTTCACTTAACGGGCCTTTTCTAAAAAGTACTTAAGTACAAAATTTCAAATTTTCTAAATCTCTACCATCCAACCCTATTGAACAAACATTTGTGGGTAAACATGGGTGTTGCAAGTTGCAATATATCTAAACACACACTCATACACAAATACAAACAAACACCTTCACTCAATTGCTGAGTTGTAGTTCACAGTCCATATGCGAGTAAAAATATCAAACAATTCTTATCAGAACATTAAATCGAGTTTACGATGCAATTTTGTAGCGAATTAAATGCAATTTGTGAAATTAATTTACGAACATTTGCACTTAAATACCACAACTAATAGATAGGAAATGTAGATAAATGTTTGTTTTTTCTTTTCTTTTTTCATTTTCCAATGAGCAAAATATACACACATACAGACAACATACTAGTTGGTATTAACATTTTGGACGGAAAATGTTTAAGATGAAGATGATGATGATGATGGTTGCTTTTATGTAACAAAGCACAAGTTAACACATATTTTCAATATAAGAAACACTTGGTGGTCTTCACTTATTTTGGCAGCTATAAGTTGCATAATTGTACCTGCCTATGTTGCATGTTGGTGTTTGTTGTTGTTGTTGATGTTGCTGACTGTCTTATCAATTTACACACATGATTATCGGTTTTTTGTATATATATTTTTTCTAAATTGTTGGTGTGGCTTTATTATTTAAATAAAATAACCCACTAATCTTTTTTTAAATTGAAACAAAAAATAACAAAAAAAAAACTCTTTCGAAATTAGAAAAAAAATTGTGTTTTCTTAATAAGAATATCATGAATAAATAGCTCGCGCGTTAAGATAATAAGGCGATTTATTTTGTAAATTTAAGAGCGAAAGACAAAAAAAGTTATACATTTTTGTTGTATTTGAATTTGTTGAGGACAGAGTACAATATTTTCATAATATGTTGCATTAAAATATTTGATTGTCACTTAAGATAATATGAAAATCCATAAAGATGTAGTGAATTAAAACATATTTTCAACAACAATGAAAAAGGAAAAGAGGGAAAAAGAACAACAAAAATTTCTGTTGCACTTAGAGAAAAGTAAGGTTTTTGGATAAAAATTTAAAATTTAAGGGAAATAAGTTTTAATGTATTTGTAGTTCTAATATATTCGTATAACCATTCGACATTTCTTGTAAAATTTCCCTAAAGAGTTTTCTTGAATATTGTCACCCTTTTGACTGAGATCGGCTCACATAATGGTAAAAGCTATTGCGAACAATTACTTGTCAGCTACATTATTTTCCATCGAAACTAGAATTTCCATTTTGACTCACAAGAATGAGTCAACTCGAGATTTATTGTCACCTGCCGTATAAAGCAAGATCCATTCTGATGATTTGAGATATCTCAGTTGGAAATAAGGCTTTTTACATCTGATAAATCAGCTTAATCGTCTAGTAAATATTTTTCTAGGAACTATTTCTCTTGGTTTCCTAATGCTTAACGTTTTTGGAAAAGGTGAAATACCCATGAAGAGCACTTCTAGTCTTACTGGCGTGTTTGCCTAAGACACCAAATGGCTAATAACTACATACGTTTATTAATCTTATAATGTCCTTGCAACTGAGGTATATGAGTTCCATTGCTCTATTAATATCATAAGAAGGCCACATTTCTTTGAAAACTTACATATAAGTATCTTCTGCCATCTCCGTTCGTCCAAACGAAGAAAGTGTTGGACGATGATTTCCTTGATACGCCAAAATGGAATGTCACTGATTCCGCATATTTATTCGTATATATAAAATTCCGAAACTTTTCGGCTAACTTATCTGCTCATTCATAATCAAAATAATCTTTGTCTCCATATGAAAGTAGTTTCAGAAAATCACACGTTTATCCACCTGTTATTGATTTTTAACAGGAGGAGTATGTCAATGGACCTATGTTTTGAACATAATTTTCTTCAAAATTTAAAGTCCATTAGCATGAATTGAATTCATAAAAATTTACTCTGACATGGATCCTTTTATATCTTCCCAGCTAAGCTGAATATTATCCAACAAGGAATGTAGAAATAGTCCATGTTCAGTTTGCTAGAATGGCAGAACAGCTGCCAATTTTCAATGATCATTGTTCCCAAGAACTGAAGATCTCACAACCATTACAGATGCGAATTCAGGAGCTACAAATGTTTAACTGACTCTGAAGCAGAAAATCTCTTACTATTTCAAAAGCCACATAAATGATGTTGTTAATGATAGAGTGACAGAACAGCTGTCAGTTTTTACTCATTTTCGTTCCCAACATCTGAAGATCTCATGATCATCGTCGTTGCAAATTTAAAAGTCACATCAATGATGTTATTAGTGACAGAATGGCAATTTGTGACTCAATATACATCCCAAAACCTGAAGATTTTACACCCATCACCGATGCGAATTTAATAGCTTGAATATTCAAACTACTTCAAAATTAATGGTTATCTAACGTGCTTTGCTCACGTTGTAAATTAAAGAGTTTTCTTTATCGAACGAATCTGTATATAGTTTTGATTGAGCCAACTCAATTGCACGAACATTTCTTAAATTATTTTACATCCATTTTTTTCAAGTGTATTATCACATATGTCACACATTTTTGTAAACATTTCGACAAATATACACTCACGCACACATATGTACACCACAAGCGTATATATACTTATGAACTCGTAGTTTGTTATAAATCTGATCTTATCTTAAGGTAATATTAAGCCGCCCATCATCAAATACTTTGGCAGTCAGACCATTCAATAATGATCGTTATGTGTTGGTGTCTAAATGCATTAAATAAAAGCCCTGTTATAACATGCAGATCGATCGATCGATCGAACCAAAACACAAACATACATACTTACAAATAAATATATAATAACTTGAGGACAGACATAAATGGACAGACAGATATACAACAAAACCGATATGAATTTTTATTTAACAAATTCAAAAAAAAAAATAATAATAATAAAAATAAAGGTGACAATATCGGTCTTTTTTCTTCTCGGTTCATTTCATTTATGGTTGTTGTATTGTTTTTTTATAATGTGTTATATTTGTGGCACAAGCCTTAAAATGTTATGGTACACTTTAGTTGTATATTGTTTTTTTTTCTGTTTATACCCTACACCATCATTGGTGGATGGGGATAATATGTGTTTGTCAAGATATTTGTAACGGGCAGAGAAAATAGTCCTAAAATCATTTCTTGAGTCGATTTAAGCAGGTCCATCCGACTGGGTGTTTAATAAAAACAGCAGTAACGCATCGTAAGTAAAATAACACACAAATTTGTTCAATTCTACGTACTAAAATGAATTTAATTTGAATAAAATTTTCGTTTATTTAACTATTTTTTCCATCAAATAATTTTGTAAATTTTCTTTGTTATATTGAATGAAAGAAAATGTAAACTGAATATAGAAATCTAAAAGAAGGAAACTATTTTATAGAACATTCTAGTTAATATGATTGAAATTAAAGGAATATTTTGCATAAATTCCTGAAAATT
Organism: Cochliomyia hominivorax; assembly: GCA_004302925.2. Lineage (NCBI taxonomy): Eukaryota > Metazoa > Arthropoda > Insecta > Diptera > Calliphoridae > Cochliomyia > Cochliomyia hominivorax. The sequence continues at coordinate 48,425,215 of PYHX02000495.1, forward strand.
CAAATGGAAGATCAGCTGATCAAAAAACATTTAAGCAAATTTTCATCAGAAATACAAACCGCTCGACTCTCAACCGTTCTCTTGACATTGCACTATTTTTTTTCACACTTTCTAATTATTATCTTAATCTAGCTTTTACCCGGTCCGCTTTGCTGCACAAAAATTCTCCTCAGTCCTAGATCTCGAAAAAAATATCACAAATTGAAGTGTATTAAAAGTAATTTGCACCAAATTCTCGCTGTAGTAGATCTTTAGATATTCGACAATCAATATTTCTTTGTATGGGGGCTTCTTATCCACCTGATCCTTTCCGTCTTACATTTCAGCCAACAAAACAGTTCCTTGAGGAAGTCATAGGGGTCAAATTTGAAAATTTTCGCTATTACAGTTCTATAATCAATATTTGCTTTGTCTGGGGAGTACTTGGTCGTTAATAGTTTATAAATTAATTTATTCCAACAATTTAACGTAATTCTTTCTTCAATTCAACTAAAATTTCGTAAATTTAACTTAAACATAATATTTAAATTGAATAATATTCATCAATATAAATAATTTATTTTTGTCAATTTGAATAATGTATTATTCAAATTGAATAATATTTATTTAAATTAACAACATTTTTATTAAAGAATTGAAATAGTCATATTGACAATTTTTCGTCAATTTGAAGAATTTACGAAATATTAACAAAAATATTTGTTATGATGAATAAAGGTACGTTGGCTGATATTAACCTACGTTTCTTTAATTCTACATCCTTTTTCGTTAAATTCACTTCCTTTTTTTTGGTTCAGTGTAAGTGGTATTGTAAAAATATTTAGTGAAATTAAGATAAATCACAAACCCTTCAGAAAACGTTTCCTTTAAAACGTTAAATAACATTTATCATAATAATATACGAGGGTCAATCATAATTTTTTCGTAGTAGTCATTTACAATCAACAATATGGTGTAGGGTATTACAAAGTCGAGCTCGACCGACTATGTATGTTGCTACTTTTTTCTTTTTTCAATCAAAAATAAGTTTCCAATTGATTGGCGCTTTTTAGTGATATTGGGATTCCTCTTAATATATTTTCTCCGCGTTTTTTCTGTTTTGTAAAAAGACGTCATTCTGTCTTGCTCGTCTCAGCAAGTTCTACATTTAACAGAAATTTAAAATTTCTTTTTGATTTTTATTTTTGTTACCTGATATCTCAAAAATACCATTGACTTCTTTTCAATCTCTGTTTACGTTATAGAACATGTTTTCATTATTCCCTGCATCATCTGCCTAATTTCCATATTGTTCCATTTAAAAACTTATAAATAATTTCCCATATTTCATATGAAGAAGAAAAAAATCTTAAAAAATCAGAAAAATATCTGAGTTTTAGTTATTTGTTTCTTTGATCTTTTTTTTTCTCTTTTTGGTTTCAGAATATTCGTGCTTTTTTTTTGGAATATTTTTGTATGGTCCACAACAAAAACAAAGAAAACTACATTATTTTTATTATTATCGTTTAAATAATAATTTTGATAAATTTGTTGTGATGGCTCATTGTTGTGGAAATGTTATTTGAAATTAATTAAAAGACCCCACACATTTAACACAGATTTTGTTAACGACTAATTTATATGAGTCCATGGGTTTCTTTGATTTGGCTCTTTTAAACTGTCATCGGAGTTGTTGAACTGTATTTGAAATTTTGGTTAAACTTTAAAAATTGAGACAAATGCAATAATTATAAAAAGGCGACAAATGTCTTTTAGACTTAAGTATGTTTAGAATACAATTAAATTGTTTTGAAGACTGTTAAAAAATATATCAATTAAGCATTAGTGAGATCGAAAAAGGCTTAACATATGACCTAGGAACCAAAACAAAGTTAGTAAATTCAACGCAAAAGGGTGTAGAATTGAAGAAAAATAGGTTAAATATCAGCCAGCAAAATATTTATTCATATTAACGAAAATTTATTCGTTAATTTTTCGTAGATTCTTCAAATTGACGAAAATTCATCAATATGACTATTTGTCAGGAATAACATTCTTCAAAAAAATAGGGCCTCTCTTCCTTCTCCTTCTTGTAACTACAATGAAAGTCACTATCCCCACATGCGATAGAACTCGGTAAAATTTGGCCAGAGTATTTTTATTGTTCTGAAAAGTTTCCTATTTAAATCCAGCAAATTCGTTTCAGTCGAAAAAACTGCTGGACCGATATCTGATACAACTTATTAAAATTGAAAAAATGGAACAAAAATTATGATTACATTTTACACACAATAATTGGACTTGGACTATAAACTGTCTAGAGAATGTTATATGGCACCCTTCTCCATTTACAAAAATTATGCACCCATGAACACAATTATCTTTCTTTCTCAATAAACCAATTAAAATTTTTGTAATTATCATTCTCTCTGTCATCAATTTCTTTTATTTAAAATTCAATCTGATTGCAAGAGACAAAATAATGGAAATCAAAATAACTATAATAAATATTATTGTAATGTAATGGACTTGTAAATTACTCAATTTTGCATTAAATAATACACAAACAAACATACAAACAAAAAAACATAGAACAGATACGGAGATAAAGAGCATCATGATTCCATTTGCATATCATTATATAAAAAATATATATTTGAAATTGTATGTGAGAGAAATGATTTTATTATGAAAAACAAATCGAGAATATTTTAAATGGACTAAGTCGTTAATATTGTATCCTATAAAGTGTCTTTTAAAACACATATCGATTTAGTACATAATTTGCGATTTCATAATCTTTTCCTTTTGCTCCAAACACTTTGAAGTTTTTTTTTCATAATTATTCTTTCTTTATAATTCGTTGTCACCCATAACCCAAATTATATTTCCTAGTAGACTCTCAAACAAACATTTACGTATGTATGTACAGTGTAAAGCATAAGTCTAGGTACCCTAATTTAAGTAAATAATTTTACACACAGAAAGAATCAATGTAAAATTAATTAAAATAGATTTAATATAACTTTGTTTCAGTTATAATTTCATAGATAAAAATGTTAATTTAACATTGTTTCACAGTAAATAGAGTTTCTTAAAATTTTTGTTGAAATATTCTAAAATGTACAGTATTATTTAACCATAAACGTGAAAACGTTCAATTTAAACCAAATGAAAAAATTTATTCAATCTCAAATCAACTATGTTCAATGTTGATTTTGCTTCAGTTTTATTTTTATAATATAAAAAATTATATTGTATACATTTTAAGTGAAAATGTTATATAAAATAAAAATATTTATTTGTTCACCAAAATATAATAAAAGTAATGAACACTTTCGTGTAACTCTATATTTTTGCACTGCAAAAGTGTAGGTACAAGCTAAAAAAATAAATTTAATATAAAACTTAAGTGTATTAAAATGTTACTTCTAATACTGATAGGATATACCTCAAGGTTAAGGCTTCATTTAAACGATTTGACATTGAATGTATAAATTTGTTTGCATGCTGTCGTGATATTTTCTGCGACATGTCCAAGTACTTCAGTTGATTCTTGTTTGATATTTAGTGGCTACATAAATGGTCCCAAAATTGCTCACTTGGTGGAAGTATAAATCACGTGTGGAATAATTTTAGCAAGACACATCTTCACATCAATTCACATCAGTGGCATTACGATTAAGACCATTGTCCTGTTGAAAGTAATATTAATTTAGAATTTCAATTTTTGCAACACTTTGGTTGAGGTTGTTCTTAAGAATATTTAAATAGTCCTTCTTGTTTATTGAAAAGTCTTCACAACTTCCCGGTCAAAAATTTTATGTTTCTTCAGGGAATGTTGAAGACAAGTTTAGGACCCAAAAGCAGTCAAAATTTCAAAAAAGAAAATATTGGTATGATTAGCAATATGCAGTTAAAACTGGCTCTATAATCACCGAATTGTACATCAAGGAATGTTTATAAAAAAGCTGCTTCCATAAGACTTCATAATGTGTCCACTTATTATTGGCCAGACTTTACATCCTGTCATTATTATAAACAAGACCTTTAAGTGGTACAAAAACAATCATGTGAAATTTGTACCAAGAGAGGCAAATTCGCCAACTGTCAGTGGATATAAAAATATTACATTTTTGTGTTTAATTTGACTTAAAATTCATAAAATTGTTTACTCAAATTGGGGTACCTACACTTATGCTTTTCACTGTATGAAAATATTTATGTAAATTATTTTTTCTACAATGTTCTCATGTGAATTTACGTTTTTAGTCTTTTATTTACATTCATATAGATTTATATTCATTTAAATTCTTTTACATTTTAATTTGATCACGTTTGTAGAAAAAAAATATTATTGCAAAAGATAAAACGAAGGATGTGTTTTCCTTTTTGTTGTTGTTGTTGTAAATATGAAAATTATTCTTGAAAAATATAAAAATTATATTTTACTTTTTTAACATAAATAATTGAGTTGAGTTTGAGGAGATGAAATCAAGGATATTTATATATAAAAAAATAAATCCTGTTAAAGTAAATGTAAAATGTATGATTGTATAGGTTTATTTATTTTCATTGTATGTGTAAAGCTTCCTTGATAAAATATAATTGAGAGAAATGAAACATGTAAAATAGAAAATATAATAGAGTTCTCCTATAACCCATGTAAAGTGCAATATAAGGTTCGTACTCATAAGGAAATGAGACCGAAAAAATCTTAACTCATGGAAAATCTCTTAAGTTTTTCTTGGATCCATTTTTCTTATCTAAATGTGTTTCAATTGATCTTCATTAGGTAATTAAAGTAGGGAGGAGACTTGTAAAGTAATTGAATGAACTGCCACGAGAAAATAATGAACGGCCCTCGCATAATTTGCTTTTCTTATTTATGCTTATATGTGATATTTATACGTTTTAAAAGCAATTTTTTCTGGATGGTTAATAGGAATTCGAAAAAATTATGTACCGACTCTCGTTTATGGACTAAAACTCTAATCCAGGAGGACATTTGTAAGGGACCTTAATAGTACGTGCCAAATTTCATTAAGATTTGTTCAAACTTGCGACCTGTGCTTGGCGAACAAGCTTTGCAGCTATACGAACATGCTTAAAGCAGGAAGTGTTTCTGAATCGAACGATATACTTTAATGTGGTGGTAGGACATATGCACAAACGTATATACCCCCATCCACCTATAATGGTGTAGGGTATAAAGAACATAAGTGGGTCCAGTTAGAATAAAGATAGAAAGGTGAGGATTAAAGGTTTTATAACAGCTTAACCAATGCAGACGTCTAGAACGGTTACAAAGCAAGCTTTTCTTTATCTTTACACATCCGACAGAAACCTGACGTGTCTGAATCTCATTTCATTGCCATATTTTCTATTTCAAAGTATGTCTGTAAGCTTAGGGTCAAGCACTGTCTATAGGACATTTGACTTGTACAACATTTGAGTTGTGAACTTTCCAAAGAACAAATCCTATTGTTTCTGAAGAAAAACCCTATCGTTGACTTAATTCTTTCAAAAAACGCATTGAGCGTTTAACCACCACTCAGTGATGTCACAGTGTTCTTTTAACCAATAAAATCTTACATTTAAATCGTCCATAAGCCCACCGACATTTCTGACAATTATTGCAGGCATCACTGAAAGCATTAAAAGGGAATTTATTAACTCCTTCAATGCTTTGAGTGCTTCCCAGTTATTAAAAAAATTACCGATATTTAATTTCTCCACGTGTTCCTTTATTAGCAGTGTGGTCCTCTGCACCCCAAAGGATTTCGATCTGAAACACATTGCAATCATCAGTAAAACATACTGCTGTTATCCTCATCTAATACATACTTGCCCTGTACATGCTTTCATCTTCGAGCGGTCTGTAAAGATCAGATAACAACTATATCATCTTTCGGTCCGACCCAACAGTCTATATCCGCGATTACTACCTCAGGAATCATACTTAAGTTATAACAATATGAGAATTAAACTAAATCTAAACATAATTCAAGACCTGTTTCCTTTAATCTAAACGGGCTTTTCTATACAGCTCCCAAAATAAAATACGTAATTGAAAGTATATGGATGACTATATCAAGTCCCTTCTGAAATGTGCTTAATCCCCCATTTCCTCCTATCACACAGAAATCCGTAGGTAAGAATATCACTCCCAAATTATTGCCCAAGTGAAGTGTCGTTAGAGACTCTATGGCATTATTTTTCTCTCTTAATATACTTCGCTAGGGAATATGCTTGTTCTACCCCAAACAGTGGTTGGTATATATTGCCTTTTTGAAGATCTTAGAGTTAAACAACCTCGAACATGAGTCTTACGATTCATATTATCATAATTCAATCTTATCGCAGTTTCATACAAATGGTTTAGTGTTATGTTCGACATTTGACAGTATGGTTTTCCTTACGTTGTGTCCCTTGAGGGTGAACTTGATATAACTTTGCAGCTAATGACTCAATAGTTGTTTTTTTGTCTTTAACTGGTTAAAAACGGATCACAACTCCTTGTGATCAGTTGCGTAAACCAATCTGTTTGGAAGAATACATTATATTATTATGAATATAATAATTCGACTTAGTTTCAAATAATTTGAAAACAATTTTTCCGACATTTTCATATTTACAATTTATTACAATATTTCATCTTCTCCTCTTTAAAAAAAATCCTTGCAAAATTTTCTAATTCACTCAAGTGTGTATTAAATCATCTTTCGTCATTTTCATGTTAATAAACCAACTTCAACCAACTATCACATCTCATTCTCATCACTGAACTGTGTGATACTACAGTCACTCACACATACACACAATCATAACTTACAATCTATAGAAATCCTAAAGGTGTTGAAGCGTTGAAATGTTTTCGTTCATTTCATTTTAAAATCTTGTTATTCAAATCATTTTTACCCTTTAAATCCATCTCTCCCGCAATTCCCATCTTCTTCCCTAAAGTTTACAAGAAAATCTTTTAATAATAACAACGTCCAACTGACTATATCCCGATTAGTTAAATATGGAAAGAGTGTGAGAGAGAGAGAGCGTGCAAGAGTATGGGTGTATGTATGATTGTATTTGTGTTAACAACTTGATTTAATTCCCTTTAGAGCTTTAAGTGTAAAATTGTAAATTGTGTTGTGTTGTGTCAACAGATAGATATAACTCTATCTCTTTATATTGTTGTTGTTGTTGTTGTTGTTGTTGCTGCTGTTGTTAGTCCTGTTTTACTGTTGATTGTCTCCATAACTGTTTTTGTTATTGTAAATTTGTTTGTTGGCTTTTGCATGTCATTGTCGTTGTAATAATAACTGGAAAATTATATTTGCCCCAATATACGTTCGTTTGTATATCTGTCTTAAATAATGTAACTAACTAGTTGACAGACTAACTGATTGACTGACTGATTTGTGTTTTTGTGTGTGTGTGTGTGTATGAGTATGAGTTTGAGTAGTTTGATTGCTACAAGTGCGTATGTGTTGTGTTACTGTTGACATTTCTCTCTTCTATTTTATATTCATGGATTGGGAATTTACAAAACACTACGCAATTTTTGATTGGTTTTTATTCTCATATTTTGCTCTTTTATTTTCCTCCATCTGATTGTGTCACATATTTTACATGAATTTACTATTTTACCGTTTGTGTATTTTGAGCCTTTTGGGGGGGAGAAAATATGTAAATAATTTATGTATGTGGGAAAATTACAAAAATTTTCCAATTTAAAATACACACAAACACATTCATACACACTCACAGTAACATATTTTCCATTTCCATTTTGTGTAATTCTCAGAAAATTACAAAAAATAATTGTGCTTTATGCAGAAATAAAATCCAATGTGTGTGTGTGTGTTTGCTACTTGATTGATGATGAAAATGAGATTTTAAATAAATATTTAAATTTTACAAACAGCACGCATACACTCAAACATATAGACAGACATATAAAACATATTCCGACGAAAAACAAACGTAAAAATCTATTTCCATTTCTAAAGAACAAACAGATTTTTAATAAGGGAAAGTGAGGGATTACAAAATGAGCTTCTTTTTCTAATTAAACGCTTATTAACCAATTTATGACCATTTAAAGATTTTTTTCGAATTTTCATTAAAAATATAAATTTTTGGTATGAAATATTAGTGATTAAAAATTGAGCTTCTTTTTTCTATTTAAACGCTTAATTATCAAGTTATGAACATTTAAAGGTTTTTTTCGAATTTTCATTAAAAATATAGATTTTTGTATAAAATATTAGAGATTACAAATTGAGCTTCTTTTTTCTAAAGAAACGCTTAATTATCAAGTTATGAGTATTTAAATTTTCTTCGATTTTTCATCAAAAATATTGATTTTTATTACTAAATATTAGTGATTAAGCGCTTATTTACAAAGTTTTGAGCACCTAAAGATTTTTTCTCGAATTTTCGTCAAAAATTATCGACTTTTGTTATGAAATATTAGTGATTACAAATTGAGCTTCTTTTTCTACTTAAGCGCTTATTTCACAGGCTATGAACCTTTAAAGATATTAATTTTTAGTAAGAAATATTAGAGATTAAGAATTAAGCTTCTTTTTCTATTCAAACGCAAATTTGCCAAGTTATGGGCTTTTGAGGTTTTTTTCAATTTTTCCTAAAAGATATAAATTTTTGGTAGGATATTTTGTGATTACAAATTAAGCTTTTTTCTCGATTTAAACGCTTATTTAACAAGTTACGAGCATTTAAAGAATTTTCATTAAAAATGTCTATGAATGATTTTTTATCTGAACGTTTTTTAGCAATGAAATTGATTTTGGATAGAATTAATGTGAACTGTATTATCAAATATTCTGTTTAATTTATAACCACATTTTATTCGTCTTTGGGTTTGGGAATCGACTAAATGTTTTGAATGTTGATGCTTTTCTTGGACAATTGTGTTCATTTGGGACAAATATGTTCGTGTGCATATACAGTGTATTGGTGGTGTTTTTTGATTGTAACGCCGTTGAAAGTTACTTTAGATTCATGGTTTTTGTCGGCGTTAATATGTATTTGCAACTCCGACTGTGGTAGAACCCAAAAACCGAAATGGGAAAATGGTGAATTAAATTTAGAAGAACACAAATAAGTTATACTCTATTTTAGAAAAAAAAAGATTCTGAAATTCAATAGTTTTGATTCAGAGATCATTAAGAAAAACGATTTTGGTATACAATTTGATAGAAAATCGATTGTCAAACAGACTTGAAACTGATTCTCCCATCTCTAACGCCATCAGTTTTATGCTAGAAGCAATTTTGTCGGCGTTAATATGTCTTAACTTCATTTCTTTTTGAGAATTGTCTTATTTCTGCCACTCTGCACAATAAGTTTCTTCAAGTACAAAAGAAAATCATAAATAATACAAAATAATTATATAGAAAAAAATTTATATAGAAAAAATGAAAATCGTCAGTCTACAAATAATAACTGTGATAGTGATTTTAATAAATTTACTAAATTTATCAAATGGTAAGAAAAGTTAAAGTTGGAAATGTTTCAGTCCTTAAAATGAAAAAAAGAAACAAGTTTGTGTCTTGAAGTCTTTTGTTTAATATGCAATTGAAGTAGAAGAATACAACAACAATAAAAACACTTAAATAAGTTAATGAATGTAGAAAAATACTTAAATAAATTAAATGTTTTTTTCTTTCTTTAACACAAATAAATTGTTCCAGTTTTAACGTTGTGTTCGATGATATGAATCATTTTTTAAAAATTTATTTTGAAAAATATATTTTTTTATTTAATTTCACTTTTAAAAAAATTAGTTTTACCTCATTAATAAAATAATTCTTAAACTTGTTTTCATTATTAATATCAATTCTTCTTCAATAATTAAGGTGTGTTTCAATAAAATTTCTTTAAAACTGTCACTCTCCGTTAAGATGTGTCTTAAGTCACTTAAACTTGTTTCTTTTTAATTTTCTTTTAATGGTATGAATTTTTAATTATTTTTTTAAAATAATTTTAGCTTTATTAAGAAGATGTTATTCCTGTCGTTCACGTGGTGAACTGGGGAGTTGTAAGGATCCTTTTAATTTTAATGCCACCGATGTGGAAACTGAACCGGGTTTAGCGGCTATTCCCTGTGCCTCCGGTTGGTGTGGTAAAGTTATTGAGGGCGGTGGTACTTATGCCACTGATGGTAAGTTTGTTTAGTTGTTTATTTAAATAATTAGTTTAATTTGGTTAATAACTGATTAACAATTTTATTTTGAAATACAAATATTACTCAAATTGATTTGGTGCTTATGAATACATACAGTGTAAAGCATAAATCTAGGTACTCTTTTTAATGAATTTTAAGTCGATTTTTTAAAATATAATGTTTTTTTATATAAGTTTTTTATTTCTAATGTACAACAAAATAAAAAAATTAATGTGTTAAGAATATAAAATAAAAAATAAGGAAATATTCCATATCATTCATATTTTGCACTGCAAAAGAGTAGGTACCCCCTCCAATATTTTACAAAAACGCAATGGAAACTTCGCAATTTTTAATAAAATTTTTAACGATGAAGAAAAAACATGTTTCATGTCATTAAATATATAAAATATTAGAATTTTTGATGACTTTAATACCCATAGATTAAGAAAATCATAAGATAATAAGATAAGAGTGTTCAAAAAATTGGCCAAAAGCCTTTCTGCAGATAACGTACGCAAAACTCTAAACAAGACCGTTTAAACTGCCCCCATATCACACACATTAAGGAAAGAAATAGGAAAACCAGTACGAATGCTATAATCGGCTATCCAAAATCTTCAACACCCTTCACCACAAATGCGTGTCAAGTAAATATGTCATGTTTCATACATATACACTCACAAATACAATATATAAAAGATTTTCTTAAATATAAAGCAGAAACAATTAATGAATCATACAATTAGTTGTATTTTTGTTTATAACTTTTTTCTACTGAAACGATTTTGATATTTTTTTGAACTTCAGGTATTGGGCTATATCTTTTAATATATTGAACCGATATTGTTGGTTTTAAATAGAAAACTGCTCAGGACTATAACAAATACTATGGCCAAATTTCATTGAGATCTGTCAATTATTGTGGATGTGGGCGTTCTAAGCAATAGTCCCCACCTTAATAATACTCTTTCACAAAATCCCGTTATGAATCCTGTTGAGCATTTCTGGTGTCATCATTTTAAATAATAATCAATTGAAAAACTTGCTTATTAACTGAAAGTATCACCGGAGTATACAAAAAACTTGTACATTTTATGGTCAATCGTTGCAATAAAGTACTTAACCTTAAGAGTATCCTAAAAAGGAATATGGTATCCTTAACGAATGTCCTTCTAAATATTTGATATAAAAATTTTAATACCCTTCAGTTTTGCATTTTAAATATATTTGATTTTCTTTTTACCAACACTTTTGCAGTGCAAAAACATAATTTTGTAAGAAAATGCAGTCATGGACATAAGTATAGACAGTCACGAACATAAGTTAGGATATTACTAATTGGACATTTTAGAGTATGGAGAAAGCCTAACATTGCATATGCAAAAAATCCTTTACCAATAATATTGTAGCGCACAAATACCGATATTCGGCGGCATTTCCTCAGCAGAGGCTGGAGAACATTAAAAAAGCTTTAATCTTAATATTTAAATATTAAAAAAATGAATAGAATTTGTATTTACCGATGTCATTTACATTTCAGCACGAAAGTAATTGCAAAACAAAATGAATTATCTACAAAAAAGTGAAGCTTTTAACACATTTTTTAACTCCGTGACAGTTAATGTGCCTAAAGTGTGTCCCACCGAAAACTTATGTTTTTGGAATTTTTAGTTGTTGTTTTGTTTCTTTAGATAACTCGTTGTTGTTGTAACAGCTGGAAATAAATAGTACATTTATCAATCAATTTTGGTTCATGTAAATGGTTATCTCAGCGAAATCCATAACTTTTTCACTGTACGAAACTTGAAACTTTCACCAACGAAAAGATAACTCGTTTATTTGTTTTTGTGTTATTTTTCCTTTCATAAGATCATTAAATGGTCCTTATATTTTTGTCGATATTTGGCAACATGTAAGGTTAGGTTATGCTGCAGGGGCAATTTGTGGCTCACACGGTTCTAAAGGCCCTGAAGGTGTTTCCTGAAAGAGGAATAATTGGAAGGGTAAAAGAAGAGAAGTAAAATTAAGAGTTAAGAAGATAAAGAGAGAGCTAGAAGTGAATAGATTAGATTGATTTGAAAGTTAGAAAAAGAAAAAATAGATATATGATTGCTATCCATTTTGCTCACTCATCCATACCACAGGGACTAAAAAAATCTAAGTAGCAATGATGTCGCTAAAATATGTACAAATAAACCAAATATATCATTCATCACAGTTGTCGCTAAATCTATCAATGATTATAGCAAGCTGTTGCCAAATAAGCGCACCCGCAAACTTCTTAAAGCATGACAGTGGCTTCAAAATTCATTCGAAAGCAGACCCATTCTCTTTTCCTTATTACAAAGCAACAGTGCCACAACTGTGTCCCTCAAGGGCGTTCTCCAGATGTTGGGTAAATAGCCCCCCGTCCAATTTGGACTATTTCATTGTAGTAATAAAACACCACGGTCCATTATTCCATTGGTGTTGCGCTATAACATAGAGTTCATCTCTAACACGTCTCTTACAGGCGGAGAGTGATAAAACACACAGATCAATATCCTCATTAGCCAGCGCATAAACCTCTAGGTTACCCTGATTAGTCCCGTTTCCATGCGTTTGAATGCTCTGTCATTCTACAAAATTCAGTGGCGTGTAGACACCCGTAAGATACTGAATTGTGGTCTTGCTGTCGGTATAAATCCTGATATATCCTACAAAACCTCAGCCAATTAGTCGCTCATGAATTGCGTAGATTACTACAATAAGAAAGTTACAGAGAGATACCTAAACAACAGCATTGTGTCAAAAAATCAAAGAGTTCAAAAGATGTGAAACTTTTCTACAAAAACTATCTGGAACTGCTATAAAAACTCAAATAAATAAATGGAAGTTTTATAAGTAGCAGTTCATAAGTAGCACAACCAAAAGGTTGTATTAATTCTAATATTAAACGTTTTCAAGTTTTTGAGTTTCAAATATGTTGGCTTTAACGGTTGCACTTCTTTATATCTAACTGAGGGAGTGGAGATTATTTTGGATGAACTATAAAGCAAGATTTAGAAAAACTCTTCAATTTGGATTTTGAAACAATTTTATAATTGAAATTAAAAATTTGCATAATAATTTTAAGTCCACTAATTTCTAAACTCATTTTATATTTTCTCAGATTACGATCAAGCCATACAGCGTATGTGCGTACAACGTGGCCCTGATGACAATCAAGATCGTTGCGCCAACACCATCTATAATTACAAAAAAGTCTACATGTGCTTCTGTCAAGGTGATTTGTGCAATGGCAGTGAAACAATACAAAAATTACAATCTACGAAAATCATAGCAATCGGTGCAATATTATTAATTTTACATAGATTTATGTAAAATAGAATAACTAGTTTAAATTTTTAATAAAATGTTAAATGTTTTTTTGTACTTACAAATTTATAAAATAAAATATACATAAATTTTAATTTTATTTAAATTAGATTATGTTTTATTAAATTGAAAAAAAGAAGGAACGACTTTTCGAATTAAATTAAAAAGTCTTTAAAGAAGAAAAAAACTAAATAATAAATATATTATTTAATAGATTAATAGAGAGAAAAATAAAGATTAATAATTAACATAATGGGGATAAATATATTCTTATTTACGGTAATTTTATATTAAACTTTAATAAAATAAAAACTTAAATTTATTAAAGTTAATTTAAATTTTTTATTATTTCAAATTATTTGAAATATTTTTTCAAGTTAAATGATATTTGATAATTTGTTTAATTGATACTATTAAAAAGTAAAAAAAACAAATACCAAACTTAATTAACAATTAAAAACATTGGAGACATATCATATGACATTATGACCTGACTCACTAAAAAATATATTAAATTATGTCATTTTGGGAAAAGAAACTTAAATATCTACAAAATTTTCTTTATTGTTTTGTATTACAATATCCACAATAAATTAATAAACTTCTTTAGAATTTAATCCAATTGTATGACATCATCGTTTTGGTTGTCATTGACAACATTGGCAGATTTAGAGGTAGATGATTCAGTTTTAAAAGAATTGACAATTTTAAATAAATTATTCATTTGTATTTTATAGGATTTGCTAGTTCTTTCCAATATCTCATGACGATCCTTTTCCTTAGCATATTGCAATTCCAAGTCTTGGGCACAGCGTTGTAGGTTTTTGTGTATTAAAAGTTCTAAAAAAGATATTTACAATTAAAAATTATACTTTTATTTCAAATTTCCTACAAAACCTACCTTCTTTAATAGCTTGATCATGTTTCCTTTTACAGCCGGGACATTTTTTTAAATCATTCAAAGATTTCTTAGGATCTTCAGCAATCATGGGATCATCTTCTTCGCGATGACACTGAACATGATAATATAATTTACATTCCTCGCACTGTTCTAGGTTTAAACCTGCCTTTAAACATTCATTGCAAGAACGTTTATCATCTGGTGATCTAGAATTTGATCGTGAAGCTGGTGCTGAATTACTTTCGGAAGCATTATCGGCACTACGACGTTTAGTACGTTTGCCCGGTAAGGCCTTTTTAACCTGAGGTGAGAGGAGAAAAGCTTTGCGTTTCTTCTTATTATCTGTTTCTGGTAAAGCAGCAGCAGGATGGTGGTGATGGTGCTGTAACAAAACAAAAAATTAATTCATGCCATTTCAAAATCTAATCAGTAGTAAAACTTACATCAATTCGGCCATAATGATAACTATTATTTTGTACACAACGCCGGCGTCTCTTGGAACGTCTTTGCTGCAATTGAGCGTGAATTTCAGGTGTAAATAGATCGAATAAACGTAAAAACATTTCTTGGCCATATTCATCTGCTTTAGTACGTGTTTCTTCAAATTCATCAGGCCAAAAGTTATGGGGAGGGGTATGGCCTCGTTCAGGAGTACCTCCTTCAGAAGAGGAACTTCTTTCTGGAGATTTTTGGCTAACAGCTACAGCAGCCGCCGCTGCAGCAGCAGCTGCTGCTCGAGTAGCTCTAGTTTTAGTTAAATTTGATTTCTTCACTACTTCTGTTAAACTTGTTGTAGGAATTGCCGGAGGTGGCGGTGGAGGAGGAGGTGTGGGTATGACAGTAGGCACAACACTAGTAGGTCCCCGCACAGCAGCTTGAGCTCTTTTCAAAGCTTGTCTTAAATTCAAGCGACTCATTTTCACATTAGTTGAGACCGGCAATTCAATAACCTTCTCTTTCTCCTCCTTTTTCTGTTGATAAAGATCTCCTAAAGTTTTAACCGGTTTCATAATTTTAGGTTGCTTAACTTCAGGCGCCATTAAATCTTGTGTCACTCTTTGATTTACCAGTTTTTCCTCTTTTTTCCTTTTATACAAATCTCCCAAAGTTTTAACAGGCTTAATAATATTCGGTTTAACCTCCATATCATGAGTCATTCTTTGATTAAATGGTTTCAAGAGAGAAGGTTGTGTATGTAAATTTTTCAGTAAACTTTCTCCTGTCGTGGTGTTGACGAGGGCAGCATAAGCATGTTGTTCTTTTTTATGACCAAAACGTGTTTGAGTTTTTGGTTGTTTTTGTTCCATAACTTTAGAAATCTCTTCTTCATTATCCAAATCAATTATTTCCATATTCTCATAAACAGGTTTCGTGTCCTTTTGTACTTCAAAATATTTTTCAATTAATTTCTCTTCCGTACTACGTGTTACCACCGTTGTGGGTATAATTTCTATGCTGGTATCATTAATTAATGGCACGAGCTCTTTAGATATAAAGGCATTAGTGGTAGCGGTATCAGTGGGCACATTATTTTTCTTTAACATTTTCATGAATTCATCTATTATACGTCTTAGACGTAAAAACAGAAAATTTTGTTCAGCATTGATCTCATATATTTCCGTTTCCAATTCATCTAGAATGCGTTTCTTTTGTTGCGGGTCCTAAAGGGTAGACGAAAAGAAATTATTAATAATCTTAAAATGGTTATTGCCATTTAGCTCCTGGTAATATTGGAATCTATTGAAAGGAAATTATATTCAACTATCGACCGGGAGAACGTGCCCGTTGATGTCCGTTGGTTCAGGTAGAAGGAATGGTTCATATTCCAGCCAAAAAGAAGAAAGCTTTTTCAAAAGACCTCCCAACACATCTGATAGGAAAGCAGACCGGTTAGTTGTGTGCTCGGACTACTTGGTATGAAAAGTTAAAACTTATACAGGTTTAAAAGAATAGAAGGCACAAGGTCCTGACATGAACGCTGCTTATAATTTAGAGGACAAAGCAGACCACGAAAATTAAAGTTAAGTTTTCTAAAAAAATATTCTTGCTACATAATGGATGACGAAACATTTATTCTAGCAGATTTTTCGCAAGTCCCCGGTTAAAAATGTTATGTTGCTAAAGCTCGAGGGAATGTTGGAGAAAAATTTAGGAATAAAAAGCAGTCAAAATTTTCCAATATGCAGTAGCGGCAAAAACAATCGTTGTAAACATTGAAACTTACATCAAGGAATATTTACAAAAATTCATAAGACTTTACTATGTGTCCACTTATTTTTAACATGTCATTCTGTCACTATAGTAAGCAAATCCTTGAGTGGTAAAAGAACAACAAATAATGTGGAATTTACACCTAAAGAGGGAAATCTTCCAAACTGCTCGTAACTAAGGCCAGTGGAGAGATATTGGGATTTTGTTAAAAGAGAATTAAAGATCACAAAATAGGAGTTCAAAAGTGTGGTTTAAAAGATGGAATACCTGTTCGAGCAAAGTAGCAGAAAGTTCTATAAAAACGTTAATGAAAGTATTTTCAAAAGAAACAATAAATTTCATCACTAATAACAAAAGCTATAAAAATATTTCATATTAAAAACAATTAAAAATGTAGGTTTAGTACTTTCGTTTTTTGTTAAATATGTGTGTTAAGAATTTTTCTATCTCACTTCTTATATGGGAGAATTTCGAGAATAATGAACCGTAAAATTCGGAACGTAGTTAAAGAATACTAAAAAATCCTATTCTGGAAGGACATATATCCTTTATAAAATATTGGACCGATCGTAAGAAATTTCAACAGGTTTTGTTTTAAGGCAAAATAATTATACAATATTTCAAATCCCAAAATCCCAAGTGATTCTGAATCAAACGGCATACCGTTGAGAAGAGGGGGATGATATGGGTTTTAAAATTATAACAAAAAAGCAAGAATTCTTCCCTGATATTGTAAGGTCCCCCCCAAAAAAAAAAGAAACTGTACATTATATCAAATTTAAAAGTTAAATACAATAATATCATCTACATTCCTTTCAATTTATTCTTAAACACACTTTAGAACTAAAACATTTTAATTTAAAGATATTTTAAGAATAAATTCGATATTTAAATGGGGGAGGAAGTTTTAATAAATTTCTATTTCATTTAACTTGAAGACATTCCTGAGCATTTAAAATACCTCACAAAAAACTTAAAAACATCTCAAATATTAAAAAATCTATGTATTTAAAGAATCCGTTTGGTTTCCAATTACCTGCATGTGTTTACGTAAATAAACAATAAATTGAAGGAAGGAAACCTTTGTCATTCATTTACGAACAAATTTTGTCACATCTGTTTTATTGGGGATGTGTAACGAAACTTAAACAAACATGTTAGTTTTAATTGGTCTAGTTCGACTATATAATACCCTACACCACAATGTCGCATAATTTTATTTTCTGATTAATTCTTAAATATGCAATACGTTATTGTGAAAATTATACGTTTATTTATGTTTATTTTTGTGAAATTTATAAATTTTTGTGTCGGCATAACTTTGTACATCCAATTTCGCTTAAAATTATCTTAATTTGAGCAATTATTACAATACCAATGTAAACGTGAGATTTATGAGCTTCAAAGTGATATTTGGAAAGGAGTTTGTTTGTATATTTCGTTAAAATCGTTTTATATTAACGACTTTAATGAGATTTTAAACCTCATACCCCGCAAAATTCAATACACTTTGTCTTTGGGCCAACATAATAAGATGTAGCTAATTTTATCAAAATATATCAAAAATTGCAATAAATACAGTGTTACAACGTTTACATGAACAGGCAGCAGACAGACAGGCAGCCGGACGGACGGACATTCTTAGACCAACTCAAAGTTTCTGAGTCAACGTATACTTAAAGGTTGATTTAGCAGCATTTTTTATGTATGTTACAAATATCAGCACAAACCCATAATACGGTGGTGTAGGGTAAAAAAATACAAAAATAAACCTATGAAGAAATTGAAAAATACAACACTGGAAATTGGCTTACAAAAGTAAATAAGATATTTTATTTTAATTAATAAAAATATGCTTCATTTTCTTTTAAGATAATAATTTCGCTTAAAGAGAGAATATTTCGAAAATGTATTTGTTAAAGAAAAACTTTAATTACTTTATGAAAAATATAATTTTTCCTTTAAATTAATTAAACACTTTCTTTTGTCTTATGTGACAGAAAATATACTGAATAATACAGAACTGGAAAAAAATATATAAATTTAAAATATAAAAAAATGAACACAAACTACCTTTATAAACAATGACTAAAAAATACTAAAATATAAATAAATAAATAAATAAATAAATAAATAAGTAAAATATAACGACCTTAAACAATAAACAAAGCAGCTCAATAGCAACAACAACAACAACTAAAATACAAAAACAATCGAAACAACCATTCAAATACTGAATATAAGAAGAAAATGGCGTTAAAATATAAATCAATGTAATTTTGTTCATAATGAAAATTAAGGAAATTAAAAAAAAATTTAAAGATTTATCAAAATATTTTGAAAAGTAATTAAAACTAATAGATTCTATTAATTACAATTTAAAAAGTAATTAATTTTACAAATTAACTTTATATTAAACGGCCATTTAAAAAGATAAACTTAACCTCAAATTACTGTGCTTATGCAAAATCTACATGTTATTACGTATGTACGTCTGTATGTACGTGCATGCAAACATGTTAGTATATATATCTGTACATAATACGAATAACCCAGCAACCTTTTTGGAAGTAAAAATAAAGAAAATTTATGTTCTTTTAAATAAATTTTTACAGAGATGTTTCTGCTATTAAGAGAGAAATTTTTAACTAAGGAGTGAGGTGGGAAAATTCTTAACATATAAATATGTTAAGAAAACTTACAGTTTAATTTTTTTATTTATTTATTTTTATTTATTATTATTATTATTATTATTATTATTATTATTATTATTATTATTATTATTATTATTATTTGAAATTATTACAATTTAATTAGTTTCATGCACAAGTAATGAAAATTATGAAACTTTTTAAAGTTATATACTTATAGAGCCCGTAGTAACAACTGAATATTTCTTGATATACCAAGAACTTTTTGGGAAATATTGACTGCTTTGTAATCCTAAACATTCCCTCTAGCATCAGCAACATAGCCAGCAAGAATATTTTTTCTAGAAAACTTGATTTGTTTTCGGTCTCTAAATTTAAGTTTTCATAGCAAATAATTCCAACACTGAGTTAGCGGCCTGCTTTCTTGCCGGATGTGTTCTCCCGGTTAAGTGTAATAACATTAGAAACAGTTGATGGCAAAACATTGAATGCTTGGTCAAATTTTTACAGGACCAAGTTGGGTTTTGTTGAAAATAATTAATAATTTTATACAAATTTTAATCAGATTAACAATATATTCATGTGTTTGAAGAAAATCTAAAAGTACTTGGGTTAAATATTTCAATTATTAAATAAACTTTAAAGGAAAGTTTTATCTCATATTGTCCTGAAAGAGATCTAAAATTTTCTATAAAGAGAAATTTAATCTCAACTTTTCTATAAAAAGAAAATTGGTCTCAAAAGTTAAATTCGTAGACAAATCTTCTATTAAGACAAATTTAATAAAAAATTTTCTATAAAAAGAAATTTCATATAAAATTTTCTATAAAGAGAAATTTGATCTCAAATTTTTCTATAAAAAGAAAATAAATCTTAATTTTCCTATAAAGAGAAATTTTAATTCAAATTTTTTATAAAGTTAAATTTGAACTCAAATTTTTTATAAAGAAAAATTGGACCACAAATCTTCCAAAAAGACAAATTTTGTTTATAAATTTTCAGTAAAAAGAATTTTTGCCTCAATTTTTTATGAGAAAAAAGTTGAAAAAAAAATATCTCAAATTTTGTAAAACAATGTTTTAGTTCAAATTCAAACAGAAAAAAATCTAAGAAGAGAAAAATTCTCTAAATTTTCTAAAAAATAGAAAATCTCTCTTCCAACAAAATATTTTTTAAATTAAAATATTAAACAAAATTTTCATAAAATTTATTTATAATGAAAAAATCAATAAATGTAACTTAAAATTTGTATGTAGACAATATAAGAAACATTTTGCTGGGTTATTTTATTATTTCAACTAAAACAGAGATGAAAAAAATACTTTCAGTATCTAAGTATGTATGTATGTACTTATGTTGCTACTTAAATGTAAGTATGTACATAAATTCATCTGTTTATTTTAGAAAATATTGATAAAATAATTGTTGATTCTAATAAAATTCTATAAAACTAAAATAATTATAGAGAAGTGAACAAAAATATTAACTGGGATGTTAATTTGTAATGAATTTCTTATTCTGCTTCTTTCTCTTTAAATTAAGATAATTTATATTATTTCAGATTTCCATGACTCAGTTTAAATTCTAACAAAGTTAAATGGCAATGAGATAGAAAATTTGCTTACTTAATTTATTAAAACATTTTTCTTTCTAAAAATAGTTATTTCGATTTTATGTTCTTAGTCAGTTAACGTTTTTATATTAATTAATTTTTGTGGTTTTTGTAAAACTAAAACTATTCGAAAACTATTGTATTTAATTAATTCTTATATGCAACATAATTTCTTTGAGGTTATACTTTTCATATTATCAAAATGCATTATCTATTCCGAGGGCGTTTATTTCAGTTTGATAATAAATTTAAAGTTTATTGAAATTTTTTGTTTAAAAATCGTAAAGAAATATATTTGTTATACATAATAAAATTATTTAAATTAAATAGTTAAACAAACAATTGGGGACTTTCCTTGTGTGAATTAATTTGAAAAAAAAAAAAAATTCAGCTTTTAAGTGAAAAAAATTTTAAATTAGTTTTTAATTAATTTTGTCGTAGACAAATTTGAACTGATTAACTCCTTCGAACCAGATTCCTTAAGAAAAAACTTTTTGTAAGAGTGACGTCAGAGACGATCTAAAGAAGAAAAATTTCATGACTTATTAGTTTGATTTTTAATTTCATCACCAATTGTATCCGTGGAAGGTGTCATTTTTTTGGCATTTTTTGTTCGAAGAGAGTTTTACAGAACTTAATACAAATGACAATTAGAATACATAAATTCTTAAATTTTCATAGCTGCATAAAAATGCCAACCAACAGCTCCATTCTTTTTTCCTTTCATTTAGGCATAACTAAGATTGAGATGGAGCAATAGGTTAAATGCCAAATTGTCCCGAAATGACCATGCCGTCTTCAACAAATGACCTTCACGAGATATTTGTTCAATTACCACAGGCTGTCCGATGTTTATTAGACATTGAAATATCAAGCTTCTCTGGGAAGTAAATCTTTTTCAAGCGATTCGAAACTGTTATCATTTTTCCTATCAGCAGTTAAATATAATATTGATCACGTTTCACTAATTATAAAATTTAATCAACATATTCAGCGACTAGTGAACTAGGATCGAAACACTTCCACTGAACCTCTCACAATTTTTTCTCATATTTTGTCCGAACTCTTTTTTAAATTTTTTGAAAAAAAAAAAAAAAATGCAAAGTGATTCCTATTTTCATATTAATAGATAATTTGAAACAATAAACAAATTAAGGTGTGGTCTTGCCAATAAATGCACAGTACTTTCCAATATTCGACTTTGAAAAAAATTAATAATTTCTGATATTAAAGTAACGAAAACTGCTATTACCTTTTATGTAACTACACGACTTGAATTTTAGTAATGGTTCCATACTAAAAGATACAATAAAAATAACAATTCTTCTTTCTTCCTAACAGCGCCTACCGTAAGGCATATGGACTAGCTTTGATAATATATCTTATACTGACAAATAATGACAAAAAAGGACTACATAAATTATAGGTAAAAACTTATAAAGGTATGAAATAATTTTAAATAAATTTATCACAAACGAATTCCGTATTGCTCCATTGGTACACGATTATAAGTTATAATTCTCAAGAAAATTCTGCCAAAGCCGCTCCATAATCAAAATCACTTTTAAAACGAAACGATTGAAATTATTATTTAAATTATTTTTTAAGTTTAAATCACTAGAGACAAAATGAATTTTTCGAAAACTGTTCCAATAACGATTACTCCATTTTCGTTAAAAATATCCAATGGTCTTAGCTCCGGGCAGTTTGGAGTATTTGCCTCTCTTGGTACAAATGCCACTTTATTGTTCCGTGTACCAGTCAAGGACATGTTTAGCAAAGTGACAGGATGTCAAGTCAGACTAAAAAATTAAAGGACACATTATGAAGTCTTTTGAATGGAAGCAGCCTTTTTTGTAAACATTCCTTGATGTAAATTTCGGTATTTCTGGAGCATATTCTAACAAATGACTACCAGAACATAAGTTTCAATTTCCGTGCCCTGTTTTTAGCCTATAAATTTGAAGCGGTGTTCCTGTCTGGAACTTATTGAGCATTGTATGTTTTTAAACCTACATTAGCTTTAACTTTTCGTCCGAACACAGATCTAATCAGTCAGTTTTTCTACAGGAGGTGTTGGTAGCTCCTTTGAAAATGCTTAATATTATTTTGGCTTTAGAATGTAGGACTATTTCTTCTACCCGAACCAGTTTTTCTATCAACGTACTAGTTCTCCCGACACTGTTTAATTAGAAACAGTTTGATGGCCCCACTTTTGTAGGACCAAATTGAGTTTTGATGGAATTATTTAATAACTTTAGAATGCACTTTTTCTCGTCACACATTTTAATCAGATGAACAACATATTCATTTGTTTGATATTAAACATAATAAATGACATGTTTCACAAAGGTAACTTAACTAAAAAATTTAAATAAGAACATTTATACAAACACAAATTATAACATAAAATTGTACGAGGGTCGGTTCATAATTTTTTATAACTGTGTCATGTTGTAGGGTATTATGCAGCAGTTTTAACGGACTTTAATTTTTAGCTTGTGTTTTTTGTATATGACTTTTAAATAACCTTCTTCTTTCGATTTAATTTCTTTTAATACCAATTAATATTTTATTTAAAAAGTCTTTTTTCTTAAAATAAATTTCTAAAAAAAACAGTTATTTTAAATTATTTGCCTAAACGGTTAAAGTTAATTGAAAATATAATTCAACCTAACCTAAAAATTTTGCTTAACATATTACTGCACACCATTTACTTGTTATATACAACACGTATATACATACACACATTTTTTGTATTGTTATATTTACAAAAAACGATTTAATGAATAAACTTTAATTAAATCAAAAATTTAGAAAAAATATTTTTTTTTAATTTTCAAAGAAGAAAGATTAATAAAATACTGATTAATTTTATAGATTTAAATTTTTTATAACAAAAAGAAATTAACAGAAACAAAAGACGTGACATTTAATAGGGAAATGTGTAAATTCTTAAATAATTTGTTTCCCGATTTCTTTAAAAAAGTTATAATCGATCCTTAAATAATAGTTAAATTTAAGGAAGAAAAATTATAACTAATTTGTTTATCAAGATTACTTAGGGGTGAAGTCTATAATTAAACCAAAAATAACATAAGCCAACATTTAAGTCATATACACACGTTCACACGTATGTCAATAGGTATGGATGTATGTTTATACAATTTGTGTGCTGCTGGTGATGATGATATTTGTATGTGACGTTGTAGGTTGTTGCTTATATTATTTCGTTTTTATTTATAAGAACAAAGACTTTTTTGGGGGAAATATAAAGTAGAAATATAAACAATCTTCTATAATTTTAAAGTCATATAAGGACATTTTAATTAAAGTTTGGCTAGATTTCATCTAAAATTTTCTATTTAATTAATAAGAATATTGTTAAATAAAAGTGAAAGTATTTAAAAAAAGAAAGAAAATTATTAAACAATAGATAAAATATTATAAAATCTAGCACATCATGGCCACCAGAAATAAGAAAACGTGTATATAAAACTTTATTACATGAGCTTTGGAAATGAATTATTAAAAAATTAAAAAAAAGTATAAAAAAAAAATTATGAAACACTTTTAAAGGGTATAAAATGACTTAATACTATTTATTATAAATTTACTTACTGCATCGGGTTGTTGTTGAAAAACATCTAAAACCATCTGAAAAAGAATAAAAAAAACGTAAAATTAAGAAATTAATTTCTATAGGGAATATTTAAAAAAATCAATATATTTAAATAAATTTTATTAATAGTTCTTAATAAACTAGATAATGACCAATGTCCGCCATAAGAAATCATTTGATTTTTTCATTTTATTAACAAGTTTGCAAATCGTACATTATCTAGTTTGTGTAGAAGTGTGTGTTTGTATGTATGAATAAAATAATATAAAAAAGGCAGGTGTTTGTGTGAATGTGTGTGCTGCGTATGTTTTGTAAATTTTCGATTTCTTATAATTTCAATTGAAATTGTTCCCCCCAAAAACCCATTGAAATCGTATTAATTTATTTAACTAACTCACCTGATGAACCTTGATGTGAGCCTTCAAAGCTCTTTGGCAATAGATTATATCATGACTTATATCTTTGGGAATTCTAAAGAAATTTTCCAAATAGAAAGGAAAACGATTATCAGTCAATTCATGGGATGGCAAACTCATGTTGGAGCTGCCAGCTATGGGTACCGTTGATGACATGTTGTTTCTATAATGCCACTCTTCTTCTTCAGCTGCTTCTGGTGTTGTTGTAGCTCTTTTTATTTATTAAATGAATTAATTTGTTAAATAATAGAAACAATTTTAGCTTTTAACTATTTCTTTAGTATTCAAAGGTGTTATCAGCTTATTTTTTAAAACGTTAGTTGTCCATTTAAGGTATTATTTGCTTAAATTAATATACGATTTTAATATTACTCTCAATTTGAAATAAAAACAACAATTTTGTTTGTTCCAAAATCACTTTAATTATGTTTCAAAACTTTTGTTGTAAATTTTAAGATTTTTTTTCAAATTCCAACCAGTCAAACTCTTCTTGAACTCCTTCAATACAAAAAAAACCGAAAAAAAAACGTTGCGTTTCCTCCAAAATTTTTTCAACAAATGTGGAGTATTTAATGGCGAGCAAGACGATGAAAATTTGTATGTTCTTTTTTGAAATTATGAACAAAAATTACATTCCTCAAGAAAATATTGTGTGCTCTTTTTTCTCTTTTCTCTTATTCTCGCAAAAACAACAAAAAACCTTCAATTCATTCATTTAATGTTTTTGACAGCTCATATGGGAGATTTACTAACAACAATCTGAAAAAGCGCGCTTGTTTGTAAATTCATTTGAATTCCAGGTAGATTGTCCTTTGCAATTATACAATTATTATTTGTAATATAACATTTTAATAAAATTTCCCCGTTTCAATTGTATTAGTTTTTAATAATTGAAATTTTATTTTATAACTAAAGCAAAAGCCCTTAAAACACTTTGTTGTTATTTTAAAATTGTAATGCTTGTTCTTGTCTCTTTAATTTGTAACGTTGCATTTATTTGACACTTGAGTTATGTTTTTTTTTTCGTTTTTTGTTTTATTATTTTAAGAGAGAACCCGCCATTGGTTTGTCAAGTTCGAAATAAAATTTGATTTGCTAATAATTAGCTAAATTAGATAATTTACTAATTATTCAACTCTACTAAATAATATCAGGTTAAAAACTTAAAATAACAAAAACAAATAATAACAAAACAAATTAGCGTCTCTACAAGTATGTTTTCGATAAACTTGGCATTACTTATGTTTTTATTTTTTTTTACTGAGAGTTATATGCCTTATCAAATGCAATCATATGGTAGTACACTCGAAGAAATTATACTATTATTTTTGTAATATATAATGATTACGTAAGTAAGTACAAATTATTTAATTTGAAAATTCAGAAGTTTTGAGTAGAATTATGGGATGTTTTCAGTAAGCATTATCAAGTTATTATTAATAAATCTGTATGAGTCTTCCATACGCCTCAGCCGCCATTTTCTTAGACATAGCGAACAGTGTGGTAAATATCTGAAAACCCTGCAAAAGTTACAGTATTGGCATTAATTAGGTCGAATCCGACTGATTTTGTTGTAATCAGTCCACTTGAACGTTCACAGTAAACATAAAAACATTTGTGGTATGATAAAACTTGACATTAACATTTTTTTCATAATTTTTGTGGATTCATCAAGTTTTCTAATATCTTAAAATTTATTTTTGCCTTTTGAGCCAGATTAATAAGTGTTTTATCTTATTGTGCCGACATCCATTTTGTACAAAAATTATGAAATATGTTTATTTGTCAATGGATTTATTTACTCCGAAAACATTTTAACTAACAAAACTGTATGGACACTGCGGTTATTTATGGACGGAATAGGAATAATGCAAATTTTATTTGTGCCAAATTTGATTAGAATATCGTCACATTTGTATGGTTTATTGCGTACAACATGACAAATATTAATAAGTTTTGTTCTTGGACGGAAATAATAAAAGTACACGCAAAAAGTGCTTGATGGTCATTCCAATTCCATCCTTGTAACTACACTTACTACAATTATTAAATGTAACTAAAATCAATTTCAGCATAATTTTCCCTATGTGCCATCACTGTGATTGTCGTTAAAATCTGTTACATGTGAATACAATGGTCATATTGATCTGTATTCACATGTAACAGTTTTTCACATACCCATGTATGCACTTTTCATATGTTCGAAGATCTTTTCTAACATGGGGTAACTCCACTTGTGTAATAACGTGTTATAAGGTAACAAAATTAGTACAGAGTATCACGTTCCAACGACATTTGGACATCCACTCCGAAACGACACGAGTTGCACTCGGCTAAAGATTGTCAACCCAGTAACAGCTGTATGAGACAAAAGTTCTTTCGTCATGAAAGCATTATCGGATACAGCCGAGCTGTTACAACAACAGTACATAGTCGCCACTATAAGTTTGTTCATGCAACTTTACTATTTTGCCTTCAATTTGTCACCCAAATTTCTTCCCATATTGCCTTAAAAAAAATAGTTACTCTAGTGCTTTTCCCATAAAAAAATCGGAGACTATAAATCATTTTCAATTTTTTTTCCTTTCTCCGGCAGGCTTTTTGGTACCGCTCCAAAACAAATTCTTCTAAAGGGAGAAGTTGAAGAAAGTATCAATAGCAGGCTGCTAAATCGCTAATTATTAAACAAAACATGTTTTTTTCTAGTTAAAACAAACTTGTTTCAAATGAGCTATATAAGCAGACCTTTTATAATCATGTGAAAGGTCTAGGAAAAATTCTTATTGAGAAAATTTAATACTTTTAATTCGTTCAGTTTACGTGCAAGTTGCCAAGTGTTGATTTTATAAATTAGTAAAAATATAAATTATCATCAAATTCATTCGTAAGTATCTTTTAATGAGTTATTTTATCTATTTTCTTTTTAATATATTTTTTAATCTGGTAATATTTTACTTAAACTCTCCCCACAAAAAAGTGCTGCCAAATCTATTATTTTTTGCGAATGTCATATTTACACTGACAGCTGATCAATTTTCGTAAGAGCCGCACTGACATTTCGCATTTTGGAGAACCGTAGCAGCCAAGGGTTTTTCATATAATTTCCATAGAAATTTAACTGGAAACGATCCCACATAACTATAATTAAAACAGGTAAATAAATTTACATAATCCAGCACAATAGAATATGCAATGGCGATGTTAACGGGGATTAAACTTAAACAGTAAAACAAAACGATTTGATTATATGTATTGTTGTGTGGTCATAACCTACAAAGTTACATAATGGAAAAAAATCGAGGATTTGTGGATAATTTATTGCATTTAATTGAATTTTATGGTGGGGAAAATGGAAAATTCATATTTTTGTTAATTTTAGATCATCATGTCTTTTGCTAAGAGTGCTCGTATGTTGGCTACCCGTGGTGCCCGTTTCGTACAAACCCGTGGCTATGCTGATGAAATGAAACTTACCTTTGCTGCCGCCAACAAGACCTTCTATGATAATGCTGATGTACGTCAAATCGATGTGCCCTCATTCTCTGGCAGTTTCGGTATCTTGGCCAAGCATGTACCAACTTTGGGTGAGTTTTTTCTTTTATGTTAAACATTTTCATTGAAACGGTTGTATTGTTGTAGGATGTAAACTTAATAATTAAAATGTTTGTATGATATAATTATAGGGATTCTTAATTACAGTCGATAGGAATTTATTTTTATTTTTTTAACAAATTTATAAAACTAATACATTTTCATATATCCCATACCACCATACGTGGTAGGGGTATTATTCGATTGTGCATTTGTACCATTTTAAAGTAAGCGACTCGACTCAAAATCTATCGAACAGAATCCATTGTGTTCCATTATTTACCCAATTACCTTTCCACATTATTTAACTAACTGTGACATTTAAGTATAGAGTTTGTTTCAGAATCAATTTCTGAGTCCTTTAACGGTCCGTCCGGCTGAGTGTCTATGTAAAGATTGTTATTGAAGTACAAATAACATTTTTGAAGATATCTTAATGAAATGTAGCATATATCGTTATTTTGACCTAAGGAAGATGCCAATTGAAATTATCGCTCCATTATTGTTATTATTAAAGACAACAAAAAAGTACATATTTTAAAAACAAAATACTTTTTCTATTTAGCTGTTTTGAAACCCGGTGTTGTCCAAGTTTATGAAGCTGATGGTAAGACCTCCAAATACTTCGTTTCCAGCGGTACCATTACTGTCAACGAAGATTCTTCCGTACAAGTTTTGGCCGAAGAAGCTCACAATATTGCCGATATTGATGTAGCTGAAGCTCGTCAATTATTGTCCCAATACCAATCAGCTCTTTCATCTGCCTCCTCGGATATGGTAAACTTTATTTATTTATTGAAATTTTAAAATAAAATTTAAAACAAAATTTTATATATCGTTATCGTTAACAGGCTAAAGCTGAAGCTGCTATTGCTATTGAAGCTTGCGAAGCCCTTGTCAAAGCTGCCGAATAAATATTTCTTTACTTTTATTTAAGTCTAAACAACAAATAAATAAACAACTACTCAAATAGAGAACATGCAACAACATCTTTAAAATTCCGTTTAAAACACATTAAAACAAAACTTAATAATAGATTTATTTAAGTATAATAAAATAAAAAAGGTTTTTAAAAAACCTCCTATTAATTCGAAAAATCTTTAAATTTTGGTTAAATTAATATAAAGAGCGACAAGAAGCGAATGAGAGAGAGTGAGTTGTTAAGAGAACTGAAGTTTAATGCTCTTAAATACATTCTTCATTTTTAAGAAAAAGTATCTTCTTGAATAATGAATTGTCTAACTTAACTGTTTGTGTGTGATTATGAAATAGTGAAAAAACATAAAAATATCATAAAAACAAACAAAAACTGCAATTTTATTTTTTAACAATAAGAGCAGATGAATGAATTTTTTCTCTTAAGATTTTTTGTTTATAAAACTAAGCACTTTTTGTTTTCCGATTTTTTAATTTTCTATAGAGATCATGACATGCGTAACTGATTTATTATTAACTTTATTTCTTTTATTTTATCTTAAAGTTACAACATTTATCTATCAAATTTCTATTAATTTATTATAAACAAATTTATGTTAATGTGAATACAACTTTTATAATAATCAAATAGCAGGCAGCTATATCACTTTTTTATTTTTATTATCTAAACCTCAATGAATGCTGCATTTTTCTTTTATTTGTTCATCAAAATTGACGAAGGTTAAATTTGATATAGAGTTGTGGTTGCTGTTTATATGAAAGATAAATGATTTTTAACGCATTTTTTAAATGTTTAGTTGTTTTGAACATATTTATTGATTGTTTGTCATTTAACTAGTTATTGTTATAGCATTATCGCTTGTAAAGTAGTCCATTTTGCTAGTTTATTTATTTATTAATGGAGGATTAACCTTACTGATACTAGAATTTTATGTCAAACATTTGCAAACATTTTGCTGTATAAATTACTATAATAAGATTTCTAAGTTGTTGTAACAGCTGTAAAAAGTTAGTTATTGTGATTCAAGAACTGGTTTACTTCCAGGCCAAAAAATTGTGTCACTTCTATATGATGAGTCCATGGATGTTCTAGACTAAAAGTGGTAGGATTGGCTTGGCAGTTAAACATGTGTGTATCTTGTGGTCCTTGGCATCATGCAGGACAAACAATGGGGACGGCATGGTCAATTTGAGACCAGTAGGCATTATGCCTATTGCTCCACCCCGAACTACTACCAGAACTTCTCTTGTAGACCTCAGCAGATTTATTTCTAAGTCTGTAATGGGAGGTGGACGGCATCCAAGTACGACATTCATACGGTAACTTGAAACCGTGGAATTCGCAGCGTCTTTATGAATGTAGTTCAAAGCTACTATATATGAATTCTGATCAAAAAGATTATGCACATACCTATGTATGCTCTGTTCATATATTCGAAGATCTTTTCTAACATGCTTCGGGGGTAACTCTAGTTTTGTTAAATTGAAATTAGGGTGATACCTCCGATGACATCTAAGAAGGAACTGTTTATTAAGCATTTCATTGTGTTCCTTAACTAGTAAGATCTTTGTCTTCTCATGTAGATGATGGGTGATGTAGGAGTCCCCACTGGAGCAGCATACTTTATCTCTGATCACCAATCGTTTTGTAAGTAGCTAATAAAGTTTCTTTGTCCATACCCCAAGTACTGCCGGCAAGTACTTTGAGGACCTTATTCCTACTTCGCAGTTTTTGCGTGATTGCAGTGGCATGAGCTGATGAGGTATATAGACTATCAAATGTAACTCCAAAGATCTTTGAGTGGTTTACAGTCCAAATTTGGATTCCATCGACTACGGTGTCTAAATTTGTATTTACCTTTTTAGTCCATTCGATGAAGAGTGTTAATGTAGACTTCGCTGGTTAAAGTTTCAAGTTAAGAGAAGTGAAGAAATTGTGGATTTCGATGACCTTTTACTAAACCGCATAGGTCATCAAGTCTATGACCCGTCGCCTTTATTGTACAGTCATCCGCAAATGTTATCACGTCAACTCCTGGTGGAGTTGAGTGATAACATATAGAGTGGAAAATTTTTAAGTCATTTTGTTTGCTTTTCAATACTGAACATATATGTAACAACTTGTCAAGTGTTTGCGACAAAAAGTGTTTAACTGGAATTAGTAAAAAAACATGTTGTTGCCAGGAGACATTAACCGAGGAATATCAGCGTTTCAATCACGTTGATAGTCAGGCTGGGGCTATGATAGGAGTCCCAGTGGTTCTTCATAAATAGCATCGATTAATGAACGATTTTCTATAACAAGCTCATTATGTCTTAAAGAATCTCTGGAGCTTCCAAATCATGTTTACGCTTCTAATTTTTAGCTTTCAACTCCAATCGTAATTTTTCAATTACTTTTTCTTTTACGTAATTTGCAAAAGAACTTGAAAAAATGGATGGTAAATTATTATGTCGTCTTCTTCGTTGAGTTTCGAGGCCATAGGTAGAAAAGAAAAAGATGTCCCACAAGTCGGCATCCTTTTTACACTTTAGTTTTATCTTTACATTTCGAAACTACGACCACTTTCATTTAGAGATGACTTGGTAACCGTTTGAAAAATAGTTATTTCAGTTATCGTGTATCATCTGGTCTTTGGTCCATTCGGAATATGTTACTCTCGACAACGTTGGTGAAAGTTTTAAGTAACATGCAGTGAACAAATTATGGATTTCTATAAGATAATTATTTAATCACAAATTTTGGTATGATAGTCGATAAATTCTATATTCCGAGTGGACCAAGGACCATATGATACAAATGCCATGTTTTACTGCCAAGCCAAGAGGTGTCAGATTTTTTTTTTTTTGCCTGGAGTTGAACTAGAAGGTAAATCATAATACAACAACACGGACTATCATGTTTAAAATATTTAAAATATTAAAAAATTTTCAAAACCAAATAAATTTTATTTAAAATTGTTCTTATAACAAATATTTTAATTCGATTAAATTAAATGTAAAATTCTGTTTTTAACGTTAAAAAATGTTATCAATAAACATAAACATTTTAATATGGCAATACTGTTGTCAATGTCAATAACAACATCATACTCTCTTTGTTTTTGTTTTTGATTTTTTTGCTCTATTACTTTTTTAAGTTCTTCCTCTCAGTTCTAATCAGTTTTTTTCGCAATTTTAATCGTGCGCAGTTGTTTTAGTTAAATTTAATAAAATTTATATTCAAATTATTAATTTAATAAAATAAATACAATAAATTAATAGTTTTCTAACAAATTTAATATGTTTAATTTGAAAAATATTAAAAAGTGTGTGTGTTTTGTGTTTTTATTTATCAAAAAATGCTCCATAATTGTTTTATTCTATTGTGTTGGTCAAATATTAAGTGTAAAGTTAATCTATGAAAAATATTATTAAATATTTATAAATTAAGTGTTTAATAGTTTTTCGTGTAAAAAAAATATTGAAAATTATTATAAAAAAAACTTGTTTAATATTTTTTTATTTACAAAAGAAAACGTACTAAGAAGCAGTTTTGGTATTTTGCATTTCGTATAGTTGTTATTGTTTTTATTGTGCTGGTCAGTTATTTGGCGCACTTTGTTATTGTTTTTTTTTCATATGTTGTATTTTCTTTTCTTTTGGTGTTCTTTTCAAGTGGGTGAAAAAAATGTGTGTAAGTGTGCGTGTGAAATAAAAGAAAATGGCAAATAAGTTGTCAAAATATTAAAGTACTTGTTTTTTTGCCCTACACCACCATAGGCGGTGGAGGTATTATGCATTTGTGCAGACTTTCTACGTCGATTTAACTACGTCGTTTTGCCCGTCTGTCTGTCCGGCTGGCTTTTTATGTAAACGTTGTGAACATTCTACAGGTCGTAATTTTTTAAATATTTTAATGAAATTTAGTAAATATTTTTATTTTGTCCTAAGGACAAAGCCTATTGAAATTGGTCATCTTCACTCCAATATTTCAGGTATCTCCCATATAAATGTCCTCGCGGAATGAGGTTTTAAACTCAAAAATAAAGCGATTTTAACGAAATTTAGCAGAAATAAGTATTAAATAAGTTTTAAATCGCTGCGAGGATAAGTCTATTGCTTCTCATAAGCCCCATACAAGCCTCCTTTCAAATATGACTTTGAAGTACATAAATCTCACATATACGCTGGTATTGTAATAATAATTAGTCAAATTCAGATAAATATAAGCAAAAATCGATGTGCAAAATTATACGATGTTTGGAACATAATTTCACACAAAAGTACATGTTAAAACACATAAATAAGAATAAATCAGAAAATAACATATTGCGAGGGTCGTTCATTACATTTTCGTAACTGCCATTTATAAGCAACATTGTGGTTTAGAGTAAAATACAGTCAGTTTTGACTTCACATTCCTACTTGTTTTAGTTTAATAAAGTAAATAATTTTATAATCTGTGCAATGTAAGTATATGTGTGCGTGAGTGAATGAATAAATAAGTATGCAATAATGTGAAAACAAATATTTTCTTCAGAAAACCAAGATGGATGTGGAGTCATCGGTAAGTTGTTTCATTTTGTTTATTTTATTAAAAAAATATGTAACTTTTTTCCATAAACATTCCTTTTTTTTTGTCGCAAAAATACAGCGTTAAGATACCCTAATTTAAGTAAACAAGTTTTAGCATTCATAGTTCAAGGGTTTAACAAAATAAAATAAGAAAAGTAAATTTTCTCTGTAAATAACGAAATTTTTAGCATTCATTATGTGTCCATTTGTATTTGGCCTGACTTGGCATCTTCTGAAAACAAGCCCTTAAGTGGTAAAAAAAAACACTGCCTAGAGCTAAGGCGGAGTGGAGAGATATTGGGCTCTTGTTAAATAAGAATTAAAGAGCACAAAAAGGTGTCCAAAATTTTTGAAGATTTTAAACGGAGCTGGATAATCGGTTCAATGAAAGAAAATTAAAGACAGGAAGCACAATAAAAATTAAAAGATTTCTTAAATTTTTTTTGGAAATCGTAATAATAATTTTAATTAAAATCAAGAAAAATTTAAAAAGTTAAAGTTAAAATTTTTTCGATCTCACTAAATAGATTTAGATTTTCATGTGATGCAAAATTATATGTATACTTGTGGGCTCTTGGATGATTGCTTCTCGGTGGTACAGTCCACTTGAGGTGATGGAGGGTAAAACAATCGGATAAAACTTTGCTAAAACCAATCAAAAAGATTAAAAGATTTTGCATTAGTTTTAAATATTTATTATGAACCAGGAGTCCAACTTTGACAACCTGTGGAGCGGCCCACGTTAGGTTTACAAAGTCCAGACTTTCATTGAACTTGCAGTTACGGATTTTATTGCAAAAAAAAAAAAAATACTCAACACTTCATTTTATAATATATGGCAACTCCACGTTTCAAATTAGATAATATTTACATATTCCTGCTTTATTTATTTACTTTTGTAATAACAGTTGTCAGTTCCCTTCTGAATGTTTTACGTTGCGCAGTCGTGTTTGTAATTTAAATGTTTGGAATTTTTTTTAATATTTAGCTAAAGTGTAATTGTAATATTTTTAGTACAATTTTTGATAAAACAAATTCAAAACAATTAAAGGTTAAATGAATTTATAAAAATGGCGTAAAAATTAATATTGCAGTCGGCAGAGTAAATACTGCGCCGCTTAAAATTTAACAGGTTATTAAAATGTTCGTTTACATTTTGATGACGTATGAATGCAATTGTAGTTGTAATTATTGCACGTTTTTTCAAAAATCGAGAGCAAAGTCTCAAATAAGATGTTAAAATTATTTCGGCAAAAAAAAGAAAAGAAATTTATGTAAATTTATTTATAAAAATTTAATTAATTATGCGTGCGACCTTTAAAAATGTAAAAATGATGTTTATTATTGTTGAACAATAAAAAAATTGTGGTATTTTTTTGTTTAGGAAATAATAACAAATGATAACCTAAATTAACTTTAAAAGGCTGAAAAATATTTAGGTAATTGTTTATAAAACAAAATATTTGATATTTTGTTAAAAATATAAATTATTGAATTTAACCGTTTAATAGATTTTCATCAGAAATCCTTATTCAATATTAAAATTTAACAATTAAGAATGCTATATTCGGCATAGCCGAAGATACAGTATCGATATCCACCACAAATGCGTTTGAAGTAAACTCGTTCACACATCAATTTATAAACGTTTACAATATATGTAAAAGTTTCTCTTAAATATAACACAGGAACACTTAATGAGTCATAAAATCAGTTATATTTTTGGCTATAACTTTTTCTCTACTGAACCTATTTTTCGATAATTTTGAAATGGCAACTAATTTTGACATAATTTCATTTTAATTCGCCGATTTATAAATGACAATTTTACGAAGTTTTTCGCCTTAATTTAGAGGTTGCCTTAGATATGGGTCTACATCTTTTAATGTACTAAATTGCTTTTGCTGGTTTTAAAATAGCAAATTTCTCAAGACAATAACAAATATTCTGACCAAATTTAATTGAGCCCTGTTAATTATTGTGGATGTGAGCGTGCCAATAACAGACAGACAGACGGCAGACAGACAGACAGGTGGACATAACAAAATCGACTCTGAGTTTGATTTGATGCAAGAATATATATATACATTATGGGATCTGATCTCTTCACCACTTGTGGTGGTGGAGGCTATAAACAACGATACATTTTTTAATATTATTAATATTTTTTATTTTGTTTATTTAATTATTTTTTTCTCTTAAAAACTAAAGTACACAAAATTAATTTATGGCGTAACAGAACAGGTACAAAATGAAGTGCTTAATTGCTGAGAGTGAATGTTCTCAGTTTTAAAATTTCCTCTTAGAGGAAATACATGGAAATAAGTTTTAATGATTGGGTGGTCCATAGGTTTGAGCAGGAACATGAGATGGGATGGGTTCAGGGGCAGTGAAAGCTGGTGACCCGTATTGTGAAGATGGGGCATGGTATTGTGGAGTTGGAGCATGATATTGTGGAGCGGGAGGTGAAGAGAATTGTGGTGAAGAAGCTGAGTAATGAGGAGCTGGTTGGTTAAAAGATGGAGGAGCAGATTGTTCAGGTGGCAAATAAGTATTTTCGGGAGCAGCTACAGATGGACTTTGGAAAGAACCAGATGAGGAAAAGTTTTCTTGGACGGAACCACCTGATGAGGAAGCTTGAGAATGAATATGTTCGTGAATAACCTTGATAACTTTAGAGGGTGTATTAGATTGTTGTTGAACAGCGGCAGGAGCAGCAAAAGAACCACCACCAGATACTTCGTTTTGGTGAATAACCTTTATAACTTTGGCAGGAGCAGAGGCGGAAGCAGGACCAGGAGCAGGACCAAATGAAGCAGCTGAAGAAGCGGCTTGTTGGTGAATTACTTTAATAACTTGGGGAGCAGCAGGACCATCATGACCGTGACCATGACCGCCATGTCCAGCAGATTCTTGTTGATGAATAACCTTAACAACTTGGGGAGCAGGGGCAGGAGCTGGACCGTTACCAAAACCATGACCGGCATCTTGTTGGTGAATGACCTTAATAACTTGAGGAGCTGGAGCAGGAGCTGGACCATGACCAAAACCATGACCGGCTTCTTGTTGGTGAATTACTTTAATAACTTGAGGGGCAGCAGCTGGAGCAGGTCCATAACCATGACTATCACCTCCATGAGCTTCATTAATAACTTTCACTTTAATAATTTTAGCTGGAGCACTAAAACCAGAATCATGATCATGACCAAAATCGCTATGAGATTCTATATAGCCACCATGATCATGGACATGATCGTGTCCATGATCATGACTAGCAGCAAAACTACCACCACCGCCGCCACCGCCACCACCATGACCTCCCAAAAGTCCCAAGAAGCCAGCATTGGCTACAGCAAATAGAGCACACATGCATACAAACAACTGAAAAAATTTAATATCAAATATTATTTCCTTTCTTTATAAATTATTTATATTGTTTTTCTAAATTTACCTTCATTTTGAAAATTCCTTTGCTCAAGTGTTACAATAAAATGTGTAAATGTGTGTCTATTTCCGAAAACGTCTCTCAGACAAATGTTGTCAATCGATTACAAGTCAAGACTTTTTATACTAATCATCTTCATATTTTCTATATAACAAAATATTTATGACAATAGTTGAACAAATTTTTCATCAAACAATAGATATTTTTTCTGTATATAAAACTTGTACTCTAAAGTATATGTTTTTTTTGTATTAAAACTTGTGTGCTCTTTATTTGTCCGGTGTATCTTGTCTACTTAAACATCGTTCAGCTGCAATACGGAATGTTCATGATCAAGATCTTATAGTCAGCAGCATAAAATTTTTGTGAACTTCATTCATAATATTATAATCTTAAGTTGTCTTTTATGAGATCAATGTGACCAAACATTTTGAGTAAAGGTCGTGAAAATCTCTTTAAATGGTGAATGACATATATATATATATCGAATTGATTTTTAGATTTTATATTTGAGTAATACTTTTAAGACAATGTGAAATGCTTTGGGTCAAAACGTCTTTGTATTGTCATGCAATAGAAGAGGAGTTTACCAAATACCACTTAGAAAGTTTAGTTCCTTCAAAGGAAAACATTGGCATTGTTTGCGATTATTATAGTCTGTTCCAAGTAGAAGAAATTGAAGAAATTTATTAAATTATTTTCAATTCCACTATACAACTCTATCGCTATTTTTGTCTACTTATTCTGATGCTGCATGATCTTTGTCGTGTTCATTTAGTTTAACTCCTGGGCACTGCTTCTACGCTAACATGTCGCTGAACTGTTCATCATTGAAGAGATCGGATCTGCGGTTATGTATTTTTCTATATATTTGTTTTGTCCACTCGTAGGCTACACTTCTCGTTCAAAGCCTCAAATAGTGCTTGTATTGAAATTGTTATTTGATTTGTCTGATTATGGGTCTTCTTGAAGTTCAAAGACTAGATGTCGCGTTTGGTACTAAGCTCTGATTTTAGGAGATTTTATACCTAATAGTTTGATAGCACTCAATATGTTATAGTTAGGAACGTTTGCTGACGCATAGAATTCATCGTATTCCAGAAACAGTATGAAATTAACAAACAGGTACTTACGCTAAACACAACGAGTTGGTCCTGCCCTTACGTTTAATAGGACCTTGTTCAATTTAATGAGCTGTTCTCGAAGTTAAAGGTTGTCCTTACGTTATAGACCTGTTCATTAATGAGCTGTTCTCGAGTTATTCAGACTACGAAAGGAGTTCTGTATAGATCACTTTCTATGGGAAACATCTATTAAAACATAGCTAAATAAGCATTACAAGGTAACTGAGTTCAAGGAAATCCTTTTCTAATAAATTGGATCATGTTGTCATCAGAGGTTTATAAGAATATTTCATTGTATCAATGATTGAAGGATAGAGTTAGGAAATCTTTTCAGCAGCAAAGTGTTCCGGATCAGATTCTTCTGATTGGCCATTTAAACCAAGAGGGTATAGTTCTAGCTCAGATTCCATATGTATTCTGGCCTAAAAACAATGTTAAACCATATCTTCGACAGAACATGCCAACTGACGAAGGAGCTAAATTATTTGAATTAAGGACACAAGACTGGTTCTCCGACATTCTAAGGCCTGTAAATGGACAAATGATTTTAAAATAAGCCCCTCTGTAACTTTTGTGTATGCTAAAGGTGTATATGTCAAGGTCTCATTGCTGGAAAATTTTTCAATTTAAGTTATCTTCCAATAGCGCTGTGTTCTGGACAAAATCCTCCGAAAGCCTTTTATAACCAAAAAGTGTGCTAAACGATTTGAATTGCTTAGATTCTACATGTATTCCGGACATGACCTATGGTCATGTAAATAATGGCCTCTCAAATTTTCCGCTTTCTAAAGTTGTTAGTTTATATGTCAAGGTCTCTCGTTGTTAAATTTTCTAAACATGATTAGAATAAATTTCTAAAAGCACTGTGTTCTGGACATATCCTGTAAGAGCCCTATATATAGAGCATGCAAAGTGATCTACGAATCATCTTTATTGTAAAAAGAATAGGAAGGTCATTATAATGGTGTTACTAGAATTAGTATTGCATGGACTCGCTAAATACAAGATCAAGAATTAAACTACAGCATTAAGAGTTGAAGAAGTGAAGGCTCAAAACAGAATTTAGTTGGTCACATTTTTGAACACTACAATTTTCTTTAATTTCCATAATTAATTCATATGCAACATTACAAGTTTTTCTTTTTTTGTTTGAAACCAGATGCCGAAAAAATCAATATTTTTATGATTCCCAGATTTTTGGAACAAATGAAATGAAATACACCGCACAGTCAACATATCAATCGAAAATCTCATAAAGTGTAAATTAGATGATTTTCTAAAAACGCCTTTTTACAAAATTTTGCATATTTTTATAATAAAGTTTTTTTTTTTTTTTTTAACTTTTGAGTTATACATTTTAGTGATTGATACTAATAATCAAAGGTGGTGGTCATTTGATGTTGTTGTCGTTTTAGTATCTTTTACTATTTATACAAGTTTAAAACCCAAATGATTTTTTTTATAGTTTTAAGTGGAACGAACGTGTTTGCCGACGTGCAAGATCAGTTGCTGTTGTAGTAACTTACAAACCCATTAACATACAAATGAGGTTTTGCATCATTCAGTTTCTTTTGGTTTTCTATTACAATTCGTTACAATATATGAAATTTTTGAAATGCAGTCAAATATTAAAATTATATTTTATAGGTTGACTGGTCTTGAAGACATATTTTTTTATTACGATTTTAGATAACCTTGTAAAATATGTTACAATTATGTTAAATATGCATTTGAACATATAAAAGCTTATGCAGCATTTCCCTCTTAATTATGAGTTGTAGATCAATTATCTTTTAGATGCGCTGCAAATACGTTTTGTTAAACATCTTGTAATAAGGTAAATTATTAATAATAACTGAAAGTACATAATTTTAAACATAAATTTAAAATGTTGTTTAAATTAATTGTAAAAATGTAGAGCAATTTTTTCTTACCATTTAAATGAAAGTTTGCGTAGAGCAAGATTGATGATATTTGTAAATGAGTGATACAATTTTTTACACTCTTAATTGAACTGTATTAATGCAAGAGTTTATAAAAATGAAGGGTGCCTTTTTAAAGAGATGTAACTTCTTTCGCTCCTCTCTCATTAATGCCTGTACAGTTTACTTCGGTTTCAATCTGTAATCTTGCCATACCTGTTCCAATATCAATTCCAGTCGATTAAATTATTATGATACCTTTATTTTTAAATTCTGGGCACCAATATTTATATATTGAACTAATATTTTACATCTCTCCATTTATTTCCTGTGCTGTTTAGTAGGTCGTAATCTGTTCCCATCAGGTGTGATTTGAACTATCATTCCTGCTTCAATGTGGATTAAAATCATTTCGCAGAAAGTCCGTTACAAATGTTTGATATTTCAGATATCATGATTGACGTTTCCATTTTCACAACCTTTCAAGCTCAAGTTCATAATTATAAAGAAAACTGATTTCCAAATATGTGTTATCGTTCTGAGCTGCAGATTATTGATATTTCCACCTGATCTCCAATTTTTTATATAGAAGATATTTACCTTCTCCATGTAATGCTTCATAATTTGTTTCTGTATGTTTTTAAAAATATATATCTCGATTATTTTGTCAAATTGAAAGTACATGTTTAGAAAATTTTCAAATCTTGCATGAGGGAATAAATCCCAATTTTCTGTTAGTCATTTTGTTGGAAAATTTCTTTTGATCCTACTACTGAGTTATTTATTTAAGTTGGGAAATTTTTCTTGATCATGAGCACTACCAAACTTTTAAGTCATTTATTTTATATATAAGTTAATGATCATATATAAAGATCGAAAGTAAAAAAAATATCTTTATATTAGAAATTTCGTATTCACATTAAAGGGTTAATAAGTGTAACACTGATAATTAGCTTAACAAAGCATACTTTTAGGCTTTCTTAAAAGCAAACACGATCGGTATGAAAGACTTAAATAAATACTTAATATTCACTGTGTATGATGAATCTGTAATATAAAATTTCAAATAAAATTGGCACATAATTACATATTGATAGATCGTTTGACACTAAAACAAAGTGTGTTTCATTAAAAATTAAATATGGGAATTTTGAATAGATTTTAACCAGATAACTATAAAGTATAATTATGGAGTTAAAGAAATAATGTTATAGCAATTACAAAAGATCAATCAAAAACAAATAATATAATAATTTTTAAGATCTTATTTAAATGATCATTTCCTTTTACCCTTTTCGGGTAACTGAATACTAGAGAAAAGTTTATATAATTGTTTACGAATGCATTGTTCAGACTACCACTAAACATATTAAACTATTTATAATAGATTAGAGTCTATGGTTCGAAGTAAAACTGTTCATTTCAAACAGTTTTATTTCAATGTTTCCAAGCATGTTTCAATGGGTTTTGGGAAAATGAAGCCATGTGTTGCTATACGATTTTTATGTTTGGAGTATATACGATCAATTCAGAATCTCCTTCTGAGTCAACTGAATGTATTATTCACTACATGTTACAATTTTTAAGATCATTTAACTCAAAATAAGTTTTGAGTTATCGCGATACGATGATTGACATATAATTTCGTATGGTACTATTCCGGAAATAAATGAACAATTCTCTCACAAAAGAATGGTCTTCACTGACTATAACTTTCTTACTAGATCCCAATGATGTCTTTTCACCAAATTTAGACGATTCAACTTTAATTGACTCTGATGTATTTGGTCTTCCTTCACGAGTATGATCGCCTTCTAACGATGAATTATTACTTCACAACAAATTATTTTCTTTTAAAACAGTCATAATGTAGACTTTTCCAGATATGAATCTAATTGGCTTTGAAGTTTTTATTTTTATTCAAGAGGCGATCGGTTGCGTTTTCTAAAAGTAATTTTGACTTCTGATCACTTGTTACTGAAACAAATAACTGACATAAAGATTCAACATGGAACCTTATAAGTGTATTTCTTCACAATTTGCTTTAGAATCAATTTTGACTTTCTAAAACAGAAGAAAAATCTAGACATTTCAACTCTATATTCATGGAAATTTGGACTTTTTTAACCCTAAAAATTCACCAATTTAAAACTCATTCATTTTAAATTTTTTTCATTTTTCTTTTATTTTTTACAAAATAAATAAAAAAATTATTTATTTTTATAAATTAAAAAATTTCAAACTTAATGAATCAATAAAATGATTCATGAAGACGACTATTAGAACTAATAATGATTTATATAATTTACTAAAAATTTAAATAAAATGATCTTAACTAAGAGCCTACATGAAATGACACACTAATGACTTTGGGATGCAAAATTACCAACCATGGCCATGTGAGGGAGGACCATGTGATGAATGACCATGAGCTGGTGCTGAGTGGGCAGCTGCAGGTGATTCTTCAACACGAGTTACTTTAAGAACACCTTTTTGTACTACATGACCACCGCTAAGATGGGGATTGGGTTTACCGTTGGTGCGGGTAATAACAGCTTTACCTTTTTGACCAAAATGAGCAATTAATTGTGAGTTCAAATCGGGGGCACCACCGCCAACAATACCACCAGAACCGTGAGAAGCATCATCTTGTAAAATCACTTGTAGAATTTGTGGTAAAATGGCATTCAATTGGGAGTTAACACCATAGGAACCACCATGAGCATAACCCGAAGCATATGAACCACCAGCAGACCAACCGTGAGAGGCTCCAGCAGAGTAACCATGTTCAACATGTACAGGAGCTGGAGCGGGAGCGCTTTGGGTAATCACTTTAAAGATTTGAGCTTCGCCACCTCCAATAGAACCACCGTGACCATGATCGAAAGAACCATAACCGTGGCCGCTAGCATATACTGAGCCATAAGAATAACCAGCAGAGCTAGCATGAACTCCGCCACCGTGACCTTGATCCAAAATGACTTTAATAACTTGAGGAGAGCCGCCATGATCATGACTGTGACCATGGTCGTGATGATCATGATGATCATGAGAATAACTGAAACCACCACCATGGCTACCATGATCGCTGGAATAAATTATACCATGATCATGACCATAATCATGTCCATGATCGTGACCATGATCATGACCGTGACCACCACCACCTCCTCCGTGGGTTGGTGTTGCTACTACGCTATAGGTTACATGACTGCCACCGCTACCTGCTCCTCCACCACTTCCACCGCCTTTGCCTCCCAATAGATTTAAGAATGTGGCATTGCAGGCACAAACTGTGGCCAATAAACAAATGAAAATCTAAAATTTAAGAGAAAATAAATTTTAGTCAATTAATCCAAAATTGTGTGAAAAAAACTTCCAAACGGCAATACACACCTTCATTATAGTTCAGTATGTGTTTAAGTTTTTTGGGGATAATCCAGATATTTGGTTGTACTGAACCTGTTAACAGTTAGAGTATGAATGATATGGCTTTCTAACATTCCCCTACATTTTATACTTATCCCATAAATGGTAACACTCAGATCGGGTACTCTCCCAACATAACATGCGAAGAAAAAAAAAACAAAATCAATGTCATTTAGTTGGTTTGGACATCAACATTTACATCCGCAGTAGCTGCAGCTAACATGTGTTTATCAATCGCTTATATATTTAAAACATGATTATTGCTTCATCGCCCTAACAGCAACAGTAGTAGTGGCAGCGATAGCAGCTGCGCCAAAATCTGGTAGTGGTAACAGTTGCTGAACTTTAGCGAGAAAGAAGGCAGCTCCACAAATATTTTTTCTATGGATTTCAAAATTTCTTTTTAAACTTAAAAAATCTCATCAATTGACTTGTTGATATGATTGTTGGTTGGTGTTATGTTGAGTGACTGACCGTTATTAAAAATAAGAAAAAAAGAATGTTGTAGGCGGTCAAGAGTGATCGTAAGGTACCCTACTTCATTAATTAAAATTAAATTAATTTCCATTAAATTTTTCAGAATGAAATAAAAGTCTTTATTGCCATTTTCAAAAGAATTAGGTGGTTTTGTTGGTTAGGATGAAGCCAAGGTATTGATACACTTATGCCACAAATACCATGACAAAGGGAATGTTCAAACGAATCTATGTCCGCAGCAAGTGCCTCGCATTCGGTGCACTTCAATAATGGATTGAATTTGATCTAGTAA
This sequence comes from Cochliomyia hominivorax, assembly GCA_004302925.2. Lineage (NCBI taxonomy): Eukaryota > Metazoa > Arthropoda > Insecta > Diptera > Calliphoridae > Cochliomyia > Cochliomyia hominivorax. Next base: position 48,469,929 of record PYHX02000495.1, read on the forward strand.
AGACATATATTACGCTTCTGAAAACGCTTTTATTCATCGTTAACATGCTCATCGATTTTTTTCTTTTAACTCCGAACTTAATTAACACATGATAGGGAGATCATTTATTCTTTATGGAGGCCCATTTCCATTTTATCCTTACGTTTGAATCAATGAACCTTTACGAAATTCTGTGACATGGTTCCATTTCAAAAAGAATGACAGAAATGTTATAAGTGTCGGCATCTACTAGGTTGGACTAATCTCGCTATGATCTTAACATCAGGTAAAAATAATGTACAAACCAACGCCCCCATCCATACATATAGCAACTCGGATTTTTCTATGTCTGTCTATAAAATCCCTTGCTTAGATCTATTCAATCTTTTGTCACTCTATTGGTGACTTCTGTGGCAATACTACAGGAAATCAGTAGCCTTCTTCCTGCGATTTTAGTTTAAACCACATTCTGTACGAAACTTCCCGAAGAGTTTCACCAACAACCATTTAAATATAACAACACACAGTTATTTATACCAAGGGCTGCTGGTATCCGTGCTAACAGACTTAAGTCTCTGGTAAAACTTCAAAGGTTTTTATAGGTCTGTTATAGAGCACTATAGAGGTCTAAAAGATATACTGCAGGGTTTTCTTTCTCTAAGTACCGTCGGAGACATACAGAATGACTTTATAATATTCCAATTTCCATGCAGTTATTCGTTCGCTATTATTCTATCTAGATACCCAGTATCTACCTTCCGCAACATGGAACTGGGTGATAATCTAAAACTTGGGCTGTACCAGATTATAGCATTAATCCGATTGTGCAAAACTCCAAATAAAATAATTACAATCAGCAATGTTCATTTAGTTTATTGATCCTATGGAATATTTTGAAGACTTGCGAGTATTCAACTAATGTCAAGAATATTTCGGTGTTATGATCCGTATGGTTCTAAAGTTATATTTAAGAGTAGATGAGTTATAATATATTGAAATATAATGGGACGTAAAGATCTTCTTAAAATTTGGTACATGTTCAAAATATGTGACATAAAACATATCAGGGACCTAAAATGTGTAGAGTGTAAACGTTCAAAGATCAGACAACTAGACACCTGATGTGATTCAGAACTTATGGATATTCCTTCATGTGGGACCTCCACATACCAGCGTTACAAACATCAATACAAGACCACGATTACGTAGGGTATAAATATGGAATAAATTTCATCAAAAATGGAAAAAAGTATTTAAAAATATTTTTCCAACATTTTTGCATAAATTTCAAACAAATTATATTCACACACATCAAAAAAAAATACTTTTTTAAATCATGATATTGCTTACTCTCTTTTACAAAATATTTATAAATATTTTTACAAAAATAAAATAAAATAAAAACAAAAAACATTAAACATAAGAAAACTAAAAAAACTATTAACAAATTCGACGAGCATCATTATCATATCAACCTAAAGTCAAAGTGAAGAAAGAAGCGATTTTAAATTTGTTTTTTTTTTGTTATTTTACCTTCTTTCTATATCTTCCACTATATCACTTCCACTGTCTCAATAGTAATACTAACCTTGGTCAATACGCTTACTATTGCGTGTATTTTTTTGTCTTTCCAATTTTGAGATCATAACATTTTTTTTATATAGCGAATATCTGAATATAATTTGTATTTGATATGTGCTTTTTTGTTATTGTTGTATTTCTTTCTCTATTTTTTTTATTGTCATCTCTCTTGGTATTTCTCTCATTTCATAAGGTTTTTTTTTTTATTTTGGTTTTATTTTTTAAAAATCGATCAAAAACTTACTTTATTATTTATATTACGGGTCAACAAATGTTGCATCGATCAAAGAAATAGTTTTATAATTAATTCATCATTTGTAATCATTTGGATTTCTCTTCTTCTTCTTATTCGTTATTCGGTTACAAAATCGTTTTTTGTATATTTAAGTTAAAGTTCAATAGGTTTTCTTAACTCAAATTTAAACATTAAAAATAAAAGTTATTTTATTTTCTGCCGTTAGATATTAAATTATTCTGTTTGAACTAAGTTTAGGCGGGAGTTAATGATTTGGAATTTAATTTATGATTGTGGATTTTTATTAAGTATTGAAAAATTTGAGCATGTTATATAGTAAGTGTGAGAGCTTAATAAAAAGTGTAAGATCTCGATTTCAGAGCATTTTTATATCCTCTGCTTTTAGAGAATTATTTTATATTAAGTTAAATTTGCATTCAATCTAGACGTAATAAAATTTATAGTACTTTATATCATTTTAAGTTTATAATACCGGATCAGTTGAAAAAAAGTTATAGAACGATATCTAAACTAAATATAAAACCTTCAAACGCATTTCGGTATGAAATTACTCTTATTTTCAATTGTCTGAGAAGTTTGATGTAACGTTCTCTGGCCTTTAATGACCGGGATTTTTTTTCATTACGCATCGATACTTGTTAAGGTACAATGTTAAAAATAAACATATTGAAACATCTTACGTTATTATTTGTAAATGTTTCAGTTGATGGATAACCAATCTTTGTTGTACCTGATGTTTTTCTTTTCGATTATTGCAAATGTAGTATCAGGATGCGTCTTAAATTTGACTAACATTTTGTTATTTAAAAAAATTTTCCATATTTAACTGAAAAGTGGCAACAGACCCTAAAATTTATTTATTTTCATTTACTATTTTAATTTATCCAGAAGCAAGTTGAATAAAGTATAAACATGTTGTAAATCCACACTTTTATTGTTTTACAGATACGTATTATTTTTTCTGGAAACTTTTGATATAACTTTTAACATTAAATAAATATTCTGATTATTTGCCATTATCTACTCCATTTGTAACTAGTTTTACAGTAGAGTTATTGGTTTCACTTTCTGAAATGATCGAATGATTTTTTTTTGAAAATTGTTGGAGAAAATATTTTTGATTGATCGACCACTTGGAATAGATTTCAGTGTAAAGTTGTAGTGCAGAATCGATCACAATTTTTTCTTATAGAGGGAATCGATTCCCTGCCATAATCGATTTTCAAATATTTATTTCGAAATGAGATTTGAATAGCTGTGAGCCAATCATGACAAATGTCATGTGGATAAAAAACGAGAAATAAGATGCTAGAAAAGTGGATGGTTACATTTATTTATTTTCGATTATTTTACCATGTTTTATCCAGCAGCAAGTTGAATCCTGTAATTGTTTTACAGTGATACGGTTCAATTGATCCCATAAATCTGTATTAGTTGCATTTATTGACTACATTAGTTTCACTTAACTACTGAAGTCTTATTTCTAAAATTATGTGTACCTCCATTCATTTTTTTTAAACAATTTTCCTTAAATTTTATTAAGCAAACTATTTAAATTAGGCAATCGCTTTAAACACCATTAATCATTCAGATGCCATTGGTTAGTAAAAATAATAAAAGAAAATGAATTTTGTTTTATTATATTTTTTAAATTTATAGATGTTTATTGTTAAACCTAAAATAAAGGTCTCCCCATATTCCTTTATTGATCGGTTTGTTGGTGTGGTTTCATTTATTTTTATTTTTTTTTTTGCAAATATTGTGGCAGCAGCAACATTTTGTTTATGTTGTTTAAAAACTTAAAACTTTTTTATTTTAACGTTAAACACACACACACACTTACATTACAACCCACCGTTAACAAAAAAATCAAGTTTAACAATAACAACAACATCACTTAAACAAGTGGTCGCACGATTCGTGTTTAGAGATGCCATCTATTTCCATGTATTCGCAGTATGATTCGAATGGTTTGATGTTTGATTTGAAATTTATTTGATTTTTTTTTAATTTTGTGTTTGTAATAGTTCGAAATGTAAAACTGTATTTTAAACCAGTTTAATGAACAAATAAAATAGTTTATCTATATTTTGGTTAACAGATAAAGTGTCGTCAATTGTAGTTATTTTTTTAACCGTTTCTTTTTATTGATCGTGGGAATTATTTTGAGTTACGAGCTAAAATTAAATGCAATTAAATTATTTAAGCAATAAAATTGGTTATGAATGATTTTTTTGTGTTTATTAATAAATATTAAAATCATTTAAAATAATCCCATGGAAAAAATGCCAATAATATTCCTAAAAGGGAATTATGTGTGTGTGAATTAGGGGTTTTCTGCGGGAAAATGTTTCCGGGATTTTCCCGATTAATTTCTATCAAAAAATTTCGGGTGTTAATTAAGAAAAGAAGGTATATTGCCTCCGTGTATAACTTAGAAGGAATTATCTAAGAAGTCAATGAAATTGGCCAGATTGTTTCGAGATGTTATAGGCTGTGAAGCCCGACAATGTAATACCTCCTACATCATATATTGGTTAAAAATAATAGTTATGAAAAATTAATGAACGACCCTCGAATAATTTAATTTCCTGATTTATTCTTTACTCTGTCATTATATTATTTTGACATTAAAATTTATGCGTCTTAAAATGAATTTTGCTGGAGTGTTATATGAGAGCTAGAAAAAATAATGTAGCGACCCTTGTATAATTTTGCCCATCAATTTCTATTTATATTTATCTCAATTTAACTAGCCTTTATTACAATAACAACGTTTATATGAGTTTTATGCCATTAATGAGACCTATTAGAAAAAGTGGACTGATCTTCGCATATTTTGGCACATCGTTTTATTATATTATATAGGCTTTTAATCGCTTTATATTAAGGACTTAAACCCTATTTTGGGAGAAAGATTTGTGTGGGAGGTACTGAAATATTGGACCAAACATGGCCAATTTCATTAGACTTCGTCCTTAAGCCAAAATAATAACATGTACCAAATTCGAAATCGAGATATCTTAAAAAATTGCGAAATGTAGACTTTTCACTTACGTCTACATGAACTGGCAGCCGGAACAGACATGGTCAGGCGGATGTTGACGGCCGAACTCTAAAAATTATTCTGGTCGAACCATCTTTCCTATATGGTGAAGGGTAAAATAGTTATAGACTTATATTTAGATAGAATTTCAAATACAAAACTCATCTAAATCGGGTTAGAACGCATTTTGAAAGACGACTTTCTGAATGTGGTTGCTTAATTTAGCTTGCAATTCAAGTGCGATATTCAGAACAAGCTTTTAAGCATATTAACTCTTATATATGGAATACTTTTATTTTAATTCGGCAAAATTAGTTTTTTCACCGTCTTTTTTTTTTTAATATTAACGAATATTGGTTTATAGGTCCTCAATAGTCACCAATCTCGGTAAAGTTGGGTTAAAGCCTTTAAGAAACTCTTTAGTGTAGATACAATTAAATATATAATTTCATGAAGACATATGGGAAAACAATTCCTGAATAGCAACTTCAAATTAGGACTGCTGCCTAGAATTGAGCTTTATGTTCATAAAATATTAATATTCGAATCGGAATGTCATCAATATCCAAACATATTTGACTGGAGAATATTTAATATTCGACACAGCCGATTATAGCATTCCTACTTATTTTAGTATAAGTGAAAACATTTTATCATCAGAAAACAAATAAAACAAGTTTCATAAAAAGTGTCGCTTAAAGCTTTAAGAAACTTTTTAGTGTAGATATAATTAAATATAAATTTCATATTACCATATGGGAAAACAATTCCTGAATAGCAACTTTAAATTAGAACTGCTGCCTAGAATTGAGCTTTATGTCATAAAATAATATAATATTCGAATCGGAATGTCATGAATATCCAAACATATTTGACTGGAGAAAATTTAATATTCGACACAGCCGATTATAGCATTCCTACTTATTTTTAGTATAAGTGAAAACATTTTATCATCAGAAAAAATAAAACTATAAGTTTGAAATTTTTCACAAAAAATTGAAATTTTTCACAAAAAAATTTAATTTTTCAAAAAATTTAAATTTTTCACAAAAAAAATTAATTTTCACAAAAAATTGAATTTTTCACAAAAATTTGAAATTTTTCACAAAAATTTGAATTTTTCAAAAAAATTGAATTTTTCACTAAAAAATGAATTTTTCACAAAAAATTGAATTTTCACAAAAAATTGAATTTTTCACAAAAAAATTGAAATTTTTCACTAAAAAATTGAATTTTTCACAATTGAATTTTTCACAAAAAATTGAAATTTTTCACAAAAAATTGAATTTTTCACTAAAAAATTGAATTTTTCACAAAAATTGAATTTTTCACAAAAAATTGAATTTTTCACAAAAAATTGAATTTTTTCACTAAAAATTGAATTTTTTCACAAAAATTGAATTTTTCACTAAAAAATTGAATTTTTCACTAAAAATTGAATTTTCACTAAAAATTGAATTTTCACAAAAAATTGAATTTTTTCACAAAAATGAAATTTTTCACAAAAATTGAAATTTTTCACAAAAAATTGAAATTTTTTCACTAAAAAATTGAATTTTTCACAAAAAATTGAAATTTTTCACAAAAATTGAAAATTTTCACTTAAAATTGAATTTTTCACTCAATAAATTGAATTTAGTAAAAATTGAATTTTTTAAAATTTTGTGGTTGCTTTAATTTAGCTAATTCAAGTGCGATATTCAGAACAAGCTTTTAAGCATATTAAACTCTTATATATGGAATACTTTTATTTTAATTCGGCTAAAAATTAGTTTTTTCACCGTTTTATTTTTTTTAATTTAAAATATTGGTTTATAGGTCTACATTAGTCACCATCTCGTAAAGTTTAAGCTTAAGAAACTCTTTAGTGTAGATACAATTAAATATAAATTTCATGAAGACCATATGGAAAACAATTCCTGAATAGCAACTTCAAATTAGGACTGCTGCCTAGAATTGAGCTTTATTCATAAAATTGAATTTCGAATCGAATGTCATCAATATCCAAACATATTTGACTGGAGAATATTTAATATTCGACACAGCCGATTTAGCATTCCTACTTATTTTTTAGTATAAGTGACATTTTATCACTAAAAACAAATAAAAATAAGTTTCATAAAACATGATTTTTTCATCAAAATTTATAAAAATTGAATTTTTCACGAAAAAATGATTTTTCACTAAAAATTGAAATTTTTTCACAAAAATTAAATTTTTCACAAAAAATTGAATTTTTCACAAAAATTGAATTTTTCACTAAAAATTGAAATTTTTAACAAAAAATTGAAATTTTTCACAAAAAAATTGAAATTTTTCACAAAAATTGATTTTTCACAAAAATTGAAATTTTTCACTAAAAATTGAATTTTTCACAAAAAATTGAAATTTTCACAAAAATTGAAATTTTTCACAAAAAATTGAATTTTTCACAAAAAATTGAAATTTTTCACTAAAAATTGAAATTTTTCACAAAAAATTAAATTTTTCACAAAAATTGAAATTTTTCACAAAAAATTTGAATTTTTTTACAAAAAATTGAAATTTTTCACAAAAATTGAAATTTTCACTAAAAAATTGAAATTTTTCACAAAAAATTGAAATTTTTCACAAAAAATGAAATTTTCACAAAAAATTGAAATTTTTCAAACAAAAAATTGAAATTTTTCACACAAAATTGAAATTTTTCACAAAAAATTGAAATTTTTCACAAAAAATTGAAATTTTTCAAAAAATTGAAATTTTTCACAAAAATTGAAATTTTTTTTAAAAAATTGAATTTTTCACTAAAAATTGAATTTTTCACTAAAAATTGAATTTTCACTAAAAATTGAATTTTTTAAAAATTGAATTTTTTCACAAATTGAATTTTTTCACTAGACAAAATTGAATTTTTCACTAAAAATTGAATTTTTCAGCTAAAATGAATTTTCTCTAAAAATTGAATTTTTCACTAAAAATTGAATTTTTCACTAAAAATTGAATTTTCACTAAAATTGAATTTTTCACTTAAAATTGATGTCCAAATAGAAATTTGGATATTTTACGTTTGTAGAATAGAAATTTTAATGGTTGAAAATTATTTATTGTGATTCAGTTTTATTTCATCATGTTAAGCACTGGACTAAATATAATTTTTAGTCAAGTTTCTATTGGTTCCTTTCATTCATGTCTTACAATTACATGTATTTCAATTTGGAATGATTAATTGCATTGTAATCATTATCAATTAAAATTGTTGTCAAAATTTATTAACATAAACATCATATAGACAAAATGATTTTTTCACAGTGAAAAAATATGCATATGATTCAAAATCAGTTCAAGTTCATATAAGTTCATGTAGTTGAATTATTTCAATTAAAGATACATTAAATTGTAAACAATCTGGTGACTAATTTATATCAGATATTTATTATAATGTATTGAGTGAAGATTTCAATTGGTATGTTAGATAAGTGAAAACTCCTCTGAACACTCATTAGTTCGTTCTGGGAAAAACCAATAAACTACAGATATGGGCAAAATTATATTAAAAAGCAATTAATTTTTGTAAAGTTTTTTAATTAATTCATTCAAACAAATTTAATTGATTTTTTCGAAATCTAACCAGATGCCACCATCTAAACGCAACATAAAATAAGTGGGATCCATTCTATAATCTTTACGGGTCTTGGGATTAACATGAACCTTATAGTGGCGTATAATTTCCACTAAAGCTGCTTTCATTTGAGCTAAAGCGAAACGCATGCCTGGAACATTAATAAAATATATTAATTCAAATATATTGATAATAAACATATGTATAAATTTCTTACCCATACAAACTCTAGGTCCATCCCCGAAACCATAAAATAGTCCTTGATCTTTATACATTTTTAAAGCTCCATTCATATAGCGTTCAGGCTCAAAATTCTCTACATTTTTATAATGATTTTCATCTGTCATTATGGCATGATATGGTAAAATGACTCGGGTACCAATAGGGACATGTAAAGTTTGACCATTTTTATTTTTCAAATCTATGGCCTCAGTGCATAGTTTAACAACATGTGAACCAGGAGGGAAAAGTCGTAGAGTTTCTGGGATTTGCGAAAAAAACTAAAGTTTGTAATTTTGTTTTCTATTAAAATTTGCATTACATTTATACGCCAGACATTGCGATATAATGTTTCGTGTTAGTTAATATATTAATGTGTTAGTAATAGCTTTACCTGATAATTGGAATTAAGTATAGAGTATAAACATAGTAATATATATTATTTAAAATTTTACCAAATTACCATGTATACAAGCATCCAAATATTCTAAATCCATTATAGCTTCAAAATCATTATCTTGACCCAATTTCTCTAAGATTTCTTGGCGCAACTTGTCTTGTTTATCGCTACTACGACCCAACTATAATAAACACCATTTTCAAAAATTATTATAAATAAAAAATATATTTTCCTAAATTACTCACCAAGAGCAAACAATGCGATAATACACTTGCTGTAGTTTCGAAACCATCCAATAAAAAGGTCATGGTATGTGACGTCAATTCGGGAACTGATAAATGTTTCTTTTCTTGTAATTGTAAAATATAATTCATAAAATCTACACGATCCTCATTTTCGCCCTTCTCATGCTGAGCTTTTCGCATGCTGATACATTTTTGCATAACATCTATGAAAAACTCCTCTATGGGTTTTGGTATAAAACGCAACTTTTTAATTTTCGTCAAGGCGGGTATCAAACCGGCCAAACTCATATATAATAGAAATGTAAATGATTGATCAAATAGTTTTTTGGCATTATAAAAAATTGGTGCAGATTTATCCGCGAAACTATTGGCCTGTAGACCCAAAACACAGTCACTGACCACTTCGCAGGTGTAACGTAAACTAAGCTGTGGTTTAGAGAATTTAAATTTGATAAATCTTTTTATTTATATTATTTTGTGCTGTGACTTACATCTTTGGCATTTACGCCATCTTTAGGTGCTAATTTAGATTCTTTTTCAATATAATCAATTAAAATGTTTACAACCTTCTTGGTTACCGGAAATACAGTTTTGATCTAAATTTACAATATCGGTAGCATTCTAATTTAATATATAAAGAATTTTAATAATTTCAGTTTTAGTTTTACCCGATTTTGTGTGAATCCTGGTGTTATTTCAGCTCTTCTTTCTTTCCATGTTTCTCCGGTTAAAATAAATGGATTTTGGGAAAATATTGGATCTGATTTATTATCGACCTAAAATATAAAGATCGGTGGGAAACATGTGAAAATCAACATTGTTTTGTTAGAATTAAGAGCGTTTAATATCTCATATATATTTTAAAGGAACACGTCTTCGTCTTGAGGAATCTTAAAGGAATGAAAAAGGTAAATCTTATTTCCTCAATATTCTTACTGAGATATGGGATTATTAAGAGTTATAATTCATTTATAGTTTAGTTGTAGTTCAGTTCTGGTTCAGTTCAGTTCTAGTTTAGTTCTAGTTCAATTCTAATTCAGTTCTGGTTCAGTTATAGTTTATTTCTAGTTCAGTTCACTTCTATACAGTTCTGGTTCAGATTTAGTTCTGTTCTAGATTAGTTCTAGTTTAGTTCGAGTTAAGTTCTAGTTCAGTTCTAGTTCACTTCTAATTCAGTTCTAGTTCAGTTCTAGTTCACTTCTAATTCAGTTCTGGTTCAGATTTAGTTCAGTTCTAGATTAGTTCTAGTTAAGTTCTAGTTCAGTTCTAGTTTAGTTCGAGTTCAGTTCTAGTTCAGTTCTAGTTCAATTCTAATTCAGTTCTAGTTCAGTTCTAGTTCAATTCTAATTCAGTTCTGGTTCAGATTTAGTTAAGTTCTAGTTCAGTTCTAGTTAAGTTCGAGTTCAGTTCTAGTTCAGATCTTGTTCAGTTCTAGTTCAATTCTAATTCAGTTCTAGTTCAGTTATAGTTTAGTTCTAGTTCACTTCTAATTCAGTTTTAATTCTAGTTCAGTTCTAGTTCACTTCTAGTTCAGTTCTAGTTCACTTCTATATAGTTCTGGTTCAGATTTAGTTCTGTTCTAGATTAGTTCTAGTTAAGTTCTAGTTTAGTTCGAGTTCGAGTTCAGTTCTAGTTCAGTTATAGTTTAGTTCTAGTTCACTTCTAATTCAGTTTTAATTCTAGTTCAGTTCTAGTTTAGTTCGAGTTCAGTTCTAGTTCAGTTCTAGCTCAATTCTAATTCAGTTTTAGTTCAGTTATAATTTAGTTCTAGTTCACTTCTAATTCAGTTTTAATTCTAGTTCAGTTCTAGTTTAGTTCTAGTTCACTTCTAATTCAGTTCTGGTTCAGATTTAGTTCAGTTATACATCTATGTGAGACATCCTTCTGTCTCACATAAATGTTTAGTATGCTAAATTGTTTCTTAGATACAAAAGAAGAATTTTTCTATTATTTATTTAGTATAATCAGTAGGTGCTAATGTGAAGTGCTACCATCGAATAATAAATTGAAATAGCAAATCCAATTAATATTCAAATAATAAACTGCTGAAATAAGTAATAAACAAGAGATTAAAAAAACAGAAAAACACTTACATAAACTGAAGCTTCATTATCATGGAAATTCTTAAAATCTGTAACTAAAATACGACGCACCAATTCCGCATTTGTAATCAACAATTGAGGGCTGCGACAATTGAAAACGCCAACAAAATTTTCTGAGTTTTTATAAGATCTATAAATATCAGATATTTATATGACACATTTATTTACAACAACTACTTTGAGAATAAAAATTAATTTAATTTATTGTAGACATCAACACACATACTCATAAATTTTTTAATATCAACAGCGATATGATTTTTTTGTGTAAAAACACTCGGAAAATTGCCTAGAAAAGGTAACGGTCTTGGATTTTTTACACCCAGTTTATTCCAAAAGTTGAAATTCCATATGAGAAAAATATAAAATAAGAAAACAAGCAATAAGATCACTATTAATATTGACAGGATCATTTTGGGTTTATTTTTTTCTTTAAACCAGAACACTTTCTGTTCTTTAGTTCTTGTTATTTCTTGTTACCCGACAACTGTTCTTGACGATTTAAAAATTTATATTGTGAGCGATCATTTAAAATGTTTATGAATTGTCGTAGAAAAAGCTTTATTTTTTTGAGAAAAAAAGCTTTTTTTAAGTTATTTTTTAATGTTCTATTAAACATTTGAGATCTTCAATATTATGTTTTATGTTGATGAATGCATTGGGAGTCCAAGTTTAAGTGGTTTTGGGAGAAATTGAAATTTTAAAAATTGATAAGAATAAACATTAAATTAAAAATTGAAATCACTTTAAATGAATGAGTGAATTAGGTTTATCATTTTTATTAAATATTTAATTATAATAATGTGATTATAGTCTTGTTAATATATTATTCATTTTTTATGTCAACTTAATCGAACATTCTAATTTTAATAATAAACATGTAAAAATGCTATATTCGGCTATGCCGAATCTTGAATACCCTCCACCACAAATTCATGTGAAGTTAATACGTTAGGTTCCATAGATATACATATACACACATACATCCACAAATATATATATATAATATATATATATAATATAATATATATATATATATATATATAATATATATAATATATATATATATATATATATATTAATATATATATTATAATATATATATATATATATATATAATATATATATAATATATATATAGATATTATATATATATTATATAAGACAGAAACACTTAACGAGTCATAAAATTAGTTATAATTTTGGCTATAACGTTTTTTTACTGAACTGATTTTGGTAATTTTCGGAAGAGTAATGAAGTTCACATAACATAAAATTATGATATTCCAATTTAACTCTTTAACTTAGAGGTTGCATCAGATATCAGTTTATATCTTTAAAATTTTGAAGCGGATTTTGATAGAAACGTCTAAGGATTTTAGTGCATACTGAGGCCAAATTCATTGAGCTCTGTCAATTTTTGTGGATGTGAGCAAGACATACAGATTGACGAAAATCTACTGAGATTTTGAAATGATGTAAGAATATACATATATACATTATGGCATCTGAAATAATTCATTCTTAGTGTTACACATGGAATGATAAAGTTAATATACTCTATTCATCACTTGTAGTGTGGAGGGTATAAAAACAAAAAAATATGCTTGTTATAAGCTGAAAAGTGTTTTCGATGAGGAGCCTGATATAGGAGCTACATAAAATATATAATTGTTTTATAAGGTCAGAGCCGTTTTCTCGGAAGGGACATTATATGGGAGCTATATCAAAATATGAAATGGAATAGTTAAAAAATTAATTGTGCCATATTTCAATAGAATTGATTCAAATTTATAAGTTTTATAAGCTATAAATCATATTCCGGAAAGGGGCCTTATATGGGAGCTGGGTCAAATAGAAACCCCAGAACAATATGGCTTCTTTTAGTCAATTGTCTTAAAAATTGCGTCCCATATGACTCACAGAGTTTGAAGTGCATCAAAATTTTGCATATTATAGCCAATAACTTTTTTTCTGTTAATCAGATTTTGATGATCTTTTGCATGATGATGGAGCAATTACAGTTGAATGTTAAAATTAAAGTTTGTTTTAAGTCCAATTATATTTTTTAAAAGAAATTAAAGAGTTCTTTTTCGGAATTTTGAGGTTGTTTCAGATATCGGTCTATAACTTCCTTGCTTATAAACCGATATAGCTGGTTTTAAATAGCGAACTGCTTAGGATAATAAAAAACGATGTGGTAAAATTTCGTTGAATTCAGACAATTATTCTAGGTGTGAGAATGTTTCCAAAAGACAGACAGACGGATATAGCTAAATCGGCTCAGATTTTGATTTGATGCAATAATGTATATACATTATAGGGTCTGAGATGATTCCTTCTTGGCGTTACACATGGAATGGCAAAGTTCCCCACTTGTAATTAGTGGAGGGTATAAAAAAAATCCAAATTATTATTATTTAGGACTACAAAAATCACAAAAAGTACCACATTGAGTTGTATTAGTTAAATTTTACTATGATTAAAGTACCATGATAAGCAACATTTTTATCTAGTTTAGTTCTAGTTCAGTTCTAGTTTAGTTCTAGTTTAGTGATATCAGTTCTAGTTCAGTTCTTGCTTAGTTCTAGTCCAGTAGTTCTAATTTAGTTTTAGTTCAGTTCTATTTCTAGAGTTTTTGTTATTTTGCAACCCAAATTATTATCGAATAATTTGTCAAACAAAACATTAAAAAATATTCAATATTTTAAGAAGATTTCTTAATAAATACGGAAATGTCCATATGTCGATGAAATAATGCAATACAATGTATTTCATTCTACATATCAGATTTATTACGATCATCTTATATTTCTACCTCAGTCTACTGATTAAAGAAAATTAAATAAAATAAATTGTTACTTCAGTATCAGCAGTTCAATTTGATGACCCAGAACTTGAAATGTAATCAACACACAATATTTTATTAAAATTGATGAACAATTTTGTTAAGTGATGGCCTCCTTTTTCAATTATTGTAGTTTTTTATTGTCAATTTAAACAGAAATTGTTTTGTCTGATTTAACTTTTACTTTTATTACTCAAATGCATTATCAGCAGCATATAACAAATGATGTTTATAGTAAAATTTCATATACAATTTAATTGATTTCATCAAAATCGAACCAAATGTCGCCATCTTAATACAAAATGAAAAAAGTTTGACAATCATTACCGGTTTTGGGGATTAATGTGAACTTGATAGTGGCGTAAAATTTACATAATGGTAGCTTTTATTTGAACTAAAGCAAAACGCATATCTGTGAGAGATATAATAAAAATTTTACCCAAACAAACTCTGGGGTCATCGCCGAAACCATAAAATAGACCTTTATCTTTTTATGCTTTAAAAGCACCATCCAAGTAACGTTCTAGTTCAGAAACATCGATATTTTTATTATGGCCTGATAAGGTGAAATCACTCTGGTATCAACGGATAATCTATGGCCTCAGTAAATAATTTGACAGTGTGTGACACTGGTGGGAAATACGTAGTATTTCTAGGTTTGAGAAAATGTATATGTGAAATATTAATCTTTATCTTGACCTAATTTTTCTAAAATTTCTTGATGCAACTTATCTTGTTAAGCGCTGTTACGACTACAGTAAGTGGTCACAGTAAGTGATTGGGGTATTAAGCGTTTGTGCTGATGTTTGTAACAAAGAGAAAACTGGTGTAACGATATTCCGATATTCCGATTTTTTCGTAAACATAGTCGCTTGGCTGATTATAACATTTTTACTTGATTTGTAGAATAAAAATGATCCTCTTTTACGTTTCCATTTTGCTCATTAATAGCAAACAATGCGATAAACACTTGTTGTAGTTTTGAAACCATCAATGTAAAATTTAATTTATAAAATTTACGCTATTGAAGCCCTTCTCATGTGAACTTTTCGCACTTATAGATTTTTCCATATCAAAGTCCTCTTTGGATTATGGAACAAAAAGTATTTTTTGATTTTGGGTAAATCAGATATTAAATCAGGTAAAGTTTTATAAAATATTCATACAAATGAAAGATCAAATAGTTTGTAAGCATTTTCCAAAATGGGTGAAGATTTTTCCGTGTAACTATTTACCTGTAAACTCAAAACACAATCACCACTTCATGAAGGTGTATCGTAAACAGAGCTGTAGTTCGTGAAATATATAAATGAATTATATTTCAAAATAACTTTGCTTTTCATACCATCTTTGCAAGCTAATTTAGCTTCTTTTTCGATATAATCGACTAAAGTTTTACAATCTTTTTTGGTTACTGGAAATACGGTCTTGATCTAAAATGAAAAAAATTGAGATTGAATGAGTTCTCTTGAATTTTTTCCTGATTTTATGTAAATCCATGAGTTGTTTCTGATCTGTCTTTTCACAGTTGACGGCTTAAAATAAATGGATTTCGGGTAAGATGGTATCCCAATTTTTATCAACCTGAAAAAGTTTGAATTGAAAATTTATTAATTAAATAGCAACAACTAAGAATGCTATTTTCGGCAATGCTGAATCATTAATACCCTCTTCCACGATCGATTTAGAAATTTGTGAACTTATTTAAAATTACGTTTATAAGAGAATACCACTTATCCATGCTGTATTCCAAAATAGTTTAAAATATTTTGCCATTTTCTCTTCATCGAAGTGCAAATTTTTTAAAAATAAACAGTTTCAGAGGGGATATCACTTCCCCGTGCCTTATCCGTACTTTTTGTAGTCTGCAAAGAAACGTAGTCAAAGCACTATTAATTTCTTGAGATTTCCTGTCTTGTTATAGAGATAACCGATATTAATTGTTTCGTTTGTAAGGGGGTTACCTTTCCCCGTGCCCTATCTAAATTTGTTCAGTGTTTAACGTATTTCCCTAAATATAAAATATCAGCAAACCAAATTTCATGAAAATTCATTAATCAACATTTCAAATTAACGATAAAAAGTGGGATCGAAAAATTCTTAACATACATATATGTTAATAAAAACGAAACCACTGAAATGACAATTTTATTCTCCGTTTAAAATCCACTATACTTTTAGACTCCTTTTTTGTGTTCTTCAATTCTTATTTAACAAGAGTCTAATATCTCTTCGCTAGCCATGGTTCCGGGCAGTTTGGAGGATTTGTCTCTCTTGTACCACTCAAAGGCTTTTAAACTATAGTGACGGGATTATGACACATTATGAAGTATTATGAATGGAAGCAGCCTTATTTGTATATGTTTCTTGATGTAAATTTCGGTAATTATAGAACCCTATGTAACGTATGATTGGCTTCTTTTGCAGCAACTGCATACTTTACTGCTTTTGGGTCCTTAACATTTCTTCGACCTCAAGCATCAGCAACATAAAATTTTCGAATTTTGCGAAAAATCAACCAGTACAGTTCTAATTCAGTTCCATTACAATTCTAGTTAAATTTTATGACCCAGAATTTGAGTCATAATTGAATTGCATATTCCTTTATCAAATAAGTTAACATTATTACAAATTTATTTCTTTAGACTGTTTGGACTTTTGATTTTTTATTTAAAAACATATATCGTACAAAATTCAATTGATTTTTTCGAAATCTAACCATATACCACCATCTAAACGTAATATAAAATAAGTAGGATCCATTCTACAGTCTTTACGGGTCTTGGGATTAATATGAACTTTATAATGGCGTAAAATTTCCACCAGAGCAGCTTTCATTTGAGCTAAAGCGAAACGCATACCTGGAAAATTGTTAATTTTATAAAATGCATTTGAATACATTAAAAAGTATATAATTTTTACCCATGCAAACTCTGGGTCCATCACCAAATCCGTAATATAGGCCTTTGTCTTTGTACATTTTAAAAGCGCCATCCAAGTAACGTTCTGGTTCAAAAACATCAACATTTTTGTAATGATTTTCATCTGTCATTATGGCGTGATAAGGTAAAATGATTTTGCTTCCCACAGGGACATGTAAAGTTTTACCATTTTTATTTTCCAAATCAATAGCCTCTGTACATAATTTAACCGCATGCGATCCAGGTGGGAAGATGCGTAGGGTTTCTGGTTTTAGAGAAAACAATGAATTGCATGAATGACTCATACTCATTTTTAATATGCGAAATTACCATGAATACAAGCATCTAAATATTCTAATTCCATTATGGCATCAAAATCATTATCTTGACCTAATTTTTGTAAAATTTCCTGACGTAATTTATCTTGTTTATCAGCATTACGTCCCAGCTGCCATCATTGAAAATATAAATATAATTGTTTTTATAGAAGAAATATCCTTTTGTTACACCCGTGTGTAAAATGCTTTAGTACTCACCAAGAGCAAACAATGCGATAAAACACTTGCTGTAGTTTCGAAACCATCCACTAAAAAGGTCATTGTGTGAGAGGTCAGTTGCGGTACAGTTAAATTTTTCTTCTCTTGTAATTGCAAAATATAATTCATAAAATCAACTCGATCCTCATTCTCGCCCTTCTCACGCTGAGATTTTCTCATATTTATTGATTTCTGCATAACATCAATGAAAAAGTCCTCTATGGGTTTTGGCACAAAACGTAATTTTTTAATTTTGGTTAAAGCTGGAATTAAACCAGCCAAAGTCATATAGAGAATTAACACAAATGATTGATCAAATAATTTCTTGGCATTATAGAAAATGGGTGCAGATTTATCGGTGAAACTATTGGCCTGTAGACCCAATACACAATCACTAACCACTTCACAGGTGTAACGTAGACAGAGCTGTAGTTTATAGAATAATAATAATCTCAGTATTGTTTTAATTAAAGTGTTTTATCAAATAACTTACATCTTTACCTTCAATACCATCTTTGGTCGCTAATTTACTTTCCTTTTCGATATAATCGACTAAAGTTTTGCAAACTTTTTTGGTTACCGGAAATACAGTTTTAATCTGAAGTTATAATATTTTTAAACTTAAATGAACATAATTGAATAAGTTCTTCTTCAGTTTTACCCGATTTTGTGTAAATCCCGGAGTAATTTCAGCTCTTCTTTCTTTCCACAACTCACCAGTTAAAATAAATGGATTTTCGGAAAAGATTGTATCTGAATTTTTATCAACCTGAAATACAAATTAACATTTAATAATTTTAGGTTTTAATTGAGAAAATGATTGAAAAGTCCTTTTATCTATGTATATAAAATAGGAGGAGTTTTGGGCCAATTTTGATGAAATTGTTGCAGAATGATCCCAATATAATCGAAAGTAACATAGACTATAAAAAATCGGGCGGGACTAGGAGGAGGTATTTCCCGAAATTTCGAAAATTGGTCCCCATAAGTTTCTCAAGAAAATGTTTTAGTGGACAAAACATAGGAGGGATAATAGAAGGGGAAGGATATTGTCCACACAAGGCTAATATTGATTAGAGAGTTCTTAAATTTGGTCCCAAATTTAAGGAATTGGACAAAATGGTGGACGGATAAGACCAGAGGGGGTAATAATTCATGTTACAAATATATAAATCTAATTCGATTTTTATTTAATGAATTCCAAGTAGATGATATAAAGTTAATTATTTGTTATACAAGGACTTGAAAATTTTTATTTGAAAATATATCAATAGAACTATTGGTCTAAATTTAACCATTCTGGGTTCGAATTTCGAATTATTCGACATACCACTTTTTCTCAGTCGACCGATTTTTTATGGAAAATTTATTATCGCATTATTCGCTATTTTAAGTTATATAACTGAGGAAAATATGTGAAAAGAAAAGAATAACGAACGTGTGTGTTCATTGTCAATTTTTAAAATAAAAAATGTCCTAAAAATTGTGAACCATTATTTTTCCAGAAAAACGTAATGGAAATGATCCATAAATCAAACAAATTCAAAATTTTGAAATAATTTGATAAAAATTTGGCATAAACAAGTTATGAAAGATCGGCCCATCGAAACATATTGTATGGAACTTCTTGCATAACTTTAACTCCCATATAAAGCCCCTAATTTATTAAGAACAAATAATGAAAACTGCTAAAGCTTGAAATTTGGTCAGTAAGTTCCTCCACCAAAACGGGATTTTTGGTCATTCAGGGAGGAAGGGGGTAAAAAAGTGTAAACACGTGTGGAATCGGTAGCTTTACATCTTTTAAATAGAAATGGGTAATAAAAAATTCAGTACTTATCGTTTTCCTTTTAAAAATAAGTTGATAGACGTTTGGTACTTTTTTGAAAATCGGTATATTAAGGAAGTTATACAGATATTCGTCTATATCTTTATAACTAGTATCCATAGGAATAAAATTCTTTTTACATTCGAAGATTTACAAAAAAAAGTATATAAATATAAGTTTGGTACTTTTGGGAAATTCAAAAGTTTGGGAGCTAAAAAGCGCACCTAAATTGATACTTTTTTCACAAATATCTATTTGATAATTATGATTCATATATTTTGTAATATTTTTTAAATATAATTTTAAAACACATTGAAAGAAATAATTGTTGGTCGGAAAAAAGATACCAGAGAAGGGAGTAAAATGAGACAAATTTGGCAAAATTTGAAAAAGTTAATAATTTGGAACATTTAGTAATGTAAAAGGAGTTAATAAGTTTATTTTCACTAAATAACAAAAAGTATTAAATTAAAGAAATAACATCGTTATTCTTTTAGAGAAAATATATTTTAAGATTTTTGAAGAAGATTTTAATTATTTGGATCGTATCTGCATATGGACTGGAACATTCGAGTCAGAGGGTACATGTCTAGTATTAAAATAAAAATTGGAACTTTGGTACTTTTGGAATATTTTGTATAAGTTAAATTATGATAGGAAGTATATATATAAAAGTATTTGAGGCCATTTTTTGGTACCTTTTAGATTCTCTATATGATATCAAGTACGTATTGAATTTTCAAATGGTCTTTCTTGGATTCTTTGATATAAGGAACGTAAAAAACATCATATAAAGTATACATGGACCCATATGGATAAAGTAATTTGAACCATTAGTTGGTGGTACTTTCGTTTGGTACACAAAATTAAAGATATATTGATCCAATTGGGTGTGATACTTTTGAATTTACTGGAGTTAAAGATACATTATTCCAAAGGGAGGATATGTAATCAGAGATTATAATAGGCACTATTTCTTTTTTCAATATAAATCAGAAGGAGTACCAGTATTCTTTACAAAATGCTATTCGAGATTAGTTTTCCAGAAAAGACACCTTTTGGAATAAATCGCAAAAGGGTTTCCTGAAAATTGTCTGTTTTTATTACATTATTCACAAAGTTTATCTGTTTGTACGGATGTACAGATATTTCAGATATCGTCCAATAAGCATATTCCGAAAATATCTCTTTATAAACAAGATAAACTGAATAATAATTACGCTACGAATCAATAGCGAATTCATATATAACTAATTTTATATAATATAAATATAAAATATCAGTTTAAAATAGTTAAACAGGTGTAAATTGGTGTAGAATATTAAATTGATATTCTAAATCCGATTAAAATTCTAAAAACAAACTTTAAAAAATAACAAAAGAAATTCCATCAAAAAAATACTTACAAAAGCTGAAGCTTCATTATCATGGAAATTCTTAAAATCAGTAACTAAAATACGACGCACCAATTCCGCATTTGTAATCAACAATTGAGGACTGCGACAATTGAAAACACCAACAAAATTATCGGAATTTTTATAAGATCTATAAAAATCAGATATTTATATGACACAATTATTTACAGGTACTTGATTAAATAAATCAAATTAGATTTAATTTATTGTAGACATCAACAACAATAACAACACACATACTCATAAATTTCTTTAATATCAACTGCGATATGATTTTTTTGTGTAAATACACTGGGAAAATTACCCACAAATGGTAAAGGTTTGGGAGTTTTAACACCCAACTTATTCCAATAATTAAAATTCCATATAAGAAATATATAAAATAATAAAACAAACAATAAGATCCCGATAACAATTGAAAGGATCATTTTGAAATCCTTTTTTTTCTAAGAGCAAGAACACTTTTTTCAATTCACGATTATGATGATCCGACAACGACCGTTCTTAACGAGTTAGAAACGTATATTGTGAGTGATCTCTTTGAATTTAAAAGAATCGGGGTAAAAGCTTTCTTATGGGAGACAAAAGCTTTTTTTATTATACAAAAACAATTATTTTCAATTGAACAATTGAACTTTTCAAAAATTATGTTGAATGTTAGTGAATGCAATATGAATCTAAAATTAAAGTGATTTTGTAAGAATTATAAAATTTATAAATAGATAAGAATAAATTAAAATAAATAACAATTTAAAAACGCTTTAACTGAGAGTGAAAACGATAATTTAACTTAATTTTATTTTTGTTTTTATTAAAAAATTTATAAATTTGTTTACAATTCATTCAATCTTTTTAAAATCCAACCATATGCCCCCTTTCAAGCGTGATAAAAAGTATTTAGGATCCAATTCATTATCTCGAATAGTTTTGGGATTTACACGCACCTCAAATTTACGTATAATCTCCACTAAAGCACTTTTAAGTTGAACCAAAGCAAAGCGCATACCTTTTAAGGAAAAAAAATCGGGAAATTTCAATTTGTTTAAATCAGTATAACCGGGAATTAATACCTAAACAAGCTCTTGGTCCTTCACCAAAACCATAATAAACTCCCAAATCTTTATATTTCTTAATGCCACCATTTTCCTCCAGAAAACGTTCGGGTTCAAATGAATTAGGATTTCCATAATAATCTCCATCATTCATAACGGAATGTAAAGGTAAAACTATCACTGTATTTTTGGGAACCAATAAAATTTTACCATTTTTATTGGTCAGTTCTATGGGTTCGGTACAAAGTTTATTGGAAAAGAAACCGGGAGGAAATATGCGAATGGATTCTGGAAAAATAAAGATCGCTATTACTCCATTAAGTTCTTTAACATATTCTTCTTCTATTCATAATTACCATGTATACATGCATCCAAATAGGGCAATTCCATCATATTATCGAAATCATCATTTGCACCGATTTTGTCCAAAATTTCCTGGCGCAATTTTTGTTGTCTCTCCAAATCACGGCCCAACTGTAAAATAAAATTTTAATTTAGTAAATCTCTTCTTAGGAAACTCATTATCAAGTCTCACCAACAACAAAGTATGTGACAACACCGATCCCGTGGTCTCAAAACCATCCGATAAAAATGTCATTGTATGTGCAGCCAAATCTAAAGTCGAAAGATTCTTTTTCTCTTGCAACTGCAGAATATAATTCATAAAATCGACACGTTCCTCATTGACTCCTTGTTGCTTTTGTTTCTTTCTTAATTCTATAGAATCTTGCATAATTTTAACAAAAAATTCTTCTGATTTTTTCGGAAAGAAACGTACTTTTAGAAAATTACTCAATGAGGGAAATAATCCCAAGACAATGGTGTAGAGGGTTAAAATAATATTTTGTTCAAATATTTCCGTTATTAATCTCATTATGGGTAATGGTTTTGAGGAGAAACTTTTTGCCTCAAGACCCAAAACACAATCGGTAACAACTTCGGAAGTAAAACGTAAACTGAGCTGTGAGAAAAGAAAGGGAAAGAGAATAGAAAGGAATATTAAAAACGTATTAAACATAAAATTAAAGACTTTAAAGGTAAAATTTTTGAGGTCTAAAAATTGATATTTATTTTCTATTTCCATAGGTGACTGGACTGTCTGATAGCCTTGAATTTCATATTTTGAAGTACAAGAGCGAATAGTAATTATCAAGATTAAGAAATATTTCTAAAACCAACTTTTACCTGTTAATAGACTCCAAATCCGAGTCGAGTCAATTTGACGAATTTGATCGTTTAATGGCCTAAGTAAAGTTTGTGAGTTGAATTAGTATTATAAGACAAACTTCATTACGATAAATCGAATTTCCTAAACCCCAACCATATAAAAAATAAAAAGTTTTTCCCGCAGCACCAAGAAAAGAAAAGCTGCTATTTTGAGCTAAAGCGTGAATCAGTTTTCCCAAATTATTTTTCTTGTATTGCAACATGTGGTCGAGTGTTGTCATCACAATAATGGCTTTTTGTATGTTGAATATTAATTGTTTTTGAAACAGTTTCTTGAATCGCTTTCATTAGATTGTCTGCTTGTTCACGATTTATAAACGTTGTACCAATTAGAGAACAAAATTCTTCGATTCTTATAAAATCTGATGCAGGGGGTCGACAATGGAAGTATTCGCCAATAAAAGGGAAATTTTAACTATTAAATATCCAAAAAAAGGTTATAAAATTGTGTCCTCATCACTTTTTTATTATTTACCGGTAAAAATCTAGGGCCTGATTCCTATCAAAAAAGCAGGGAATTCCTCAAGTAAAGCAAATGTTTACTATCAATTATCTAAACATCCGCCTTCTTCGCTCTTTTTTTAATCTGATTCATTGGAAACAAAATAAAAATATCTATTATTTTCTTAAATATATTCGCTTACTTACATCTCTAGTATCCACACCATTTTTAGAACCAATTTTTATCTGATCTTCTATATATGAAGTCATATTTTTACAAACTTTTCTGGTTATAGGATAAACTGTTTTGACCTGGAATGCAATTGAAAAAAATACAAAATATTTTCTTTAATTTTTATTTCGTATTTTTCTCATACCCTGCTTATGGTAAGTCCAGGCGTTATTTCGGCACGTCTTTCTTTCCATTTTTCACCAGTCAACGAAAACGGATTATTGGCAAACAAGAAATCCGATTTTTCATCAACCTGAAGAAAAATTTAATATTTAATAAATAATTAATTAATTATTAATATAATTATACTAATTAAGATATAAACACTTTAAATTGGGTTATAGAACAGTTAAACATTTTACGTTTAAACATTTGAAATTGTCTTATCAAATATATAAAAATAATAATAGATAAAAAATCGATTCGTTGTGATTATTTTCAATATTGAAAATTAAGTGTTTAGAGTCCAAATAAACAAAATGTAATTTTATTACTTTCAAATGATTAAGTTTATTTTATACGAAAAGAACTTTAATTTTATTTGATTAACAATATTAGAGAGATATTTTAGTAATTTATACTAATATTTACCCCCTTTGTTCACCCCTTTTGTAAACACCCCTTATACTCACCATACGTGAAGCTTCATTATCATGAAAATGTTTAAAATCTGTACTATAAATACGTCTCACTAATTCACCATTTGTTATTAATAATTGTGGACTACGACAACTAAAGATGCCCACAAAATTATCAGTACGTTTATATTTTCTAAAATTAAAACAAAAGATCAGTATCTTCACAAAAGCGATCAATAATCATAATACTCACTCATATAAATCCTGTAAATCATAAGCTACATGACGTTTTTGTGTCAAAACACTGGGATAATTTCCCACAAATGGTAGAGGTGGTGGACTTTTTACACCCAATTTTTTCCAATAATTGAAATTTGATATTAAAAATAAGTAAAATAATACAATAATTACAATAAGACCCCCAATTAAAGTTAAAAACATTTTAAGTTTATCAATTTTTAAGACTTGTATTAATAACGAAAGCCAAAAGAGAAATGAAAATGTGTAATAGAATTCGATAGCAAAATAAATGAAAAATAAGTGAGAGCTTTATATTTAGATTGTTTGATTAGATTTTGAGAACAAAATTTAGAAGAGACTTTGAGATAAAAAAAGTTTAGAGACGTTTTCGGAATTGTTAATGTTAGATAGAATTAATAAGTAAATAATAAATGTGAATATAAATATTTGGCTTTAGCACAAAATGAACGGAAATTAAATACCCTACACTTTGTATTGAATTTTCGAAATGTTATTAGATCTTATTTGTTTCTAATATCAAGTATTGCAATGATCAAATTTGTTGTTAATTTAAAAGCGAAATTATTTATGAAATAAATAAAGATTTTTTTAAGAAAAAGTGTTTACATTCCGGCCAGTTCAACGGGAGCTGAGTTAGGTAAACCACGACTTACACTGAACTAATCGTCATAGATAATATTAACGAAAACATTTCGTAGAACTTTAACGAAAGAAAAAGATATTGAATAAACAGATTTTTATTCTTTGAAATATTTTAATTCATTAAAATACAGCGCCAAAACAGGAACTGGTATCATATTGTAGAATTTACCACGATATGTTACAATTCTTAAGATATTCTATAATCAATAGTCGCTTTGTTTGGGAAATACTACTTCCATTGGTCCTTAATATTATATGTATTAATTAATTACAACAATTTAACGTAAATTCTTTCCTCAATTCAACTAAAATTTCATAAATTTAACTTAAACATGATATTTAAATTGAATAATGTTCATCAATATAAAGAATTTTTTTCTTAATTTGAATAATGTATTATTCAAATTGAATAATATATAATCAAATTAACCGCATTTTTATTAACGAATTTAAATAGTCATATTGACAATTTTCATCAATTTGAAGAATTTACGAAAAATCAACGAAAATTTTCACTTTAATGGATAAAGATGTCGTTAACTGATATTTTAACTACTTTTCTTCAATTCTACACCCTTTTTCTTTATATTTACTACTTTGTTTTGGGTCAGTACAGACTGATTTGAAATATATACCACATCATTATCTTGTTTAAATATTTAATCTTCATCCATAAAAGAGAGAAGAGCATCTTCCAGCAAATTGTTATAAATTTGTTATACATATTTGTTGGAACAAAACAAATTTTAGATTTGCCAACCTTACGGTCCCGACTCATATATGTACAATCAGGATTACATTAATTAACCTTATACCCTCCTTTGCATATTTCATATATTTTCGTGAAAACTTTTCTATTTTTTTCAAGATTATTTTTTTGTAAAAATTCTAGGATGGAAAGTGGTTCTCGAGTTTTAAATAAAACATAAATTTTGTCCAATAGATTTTTGCTAGGAACATATTCACTGAAAGAACTCAAGAGCTGGTGGAATTTAAAAAAATTAAAGATTTTTATAAATTTCTCTTGAATGTAACAAAAAGTATAATAAACATATAAACATTATTTACCACATTATACCGGTGTAGATAATAAACATATGGTGTATATGATTCTATCTAAAAGGTAATGAATAGTGAATAATTAATTTAATGTATTATTAGTGGTTTCGATAATAATTTAACAAATTTATATTCATATTATAATTAATAAATGTATTGACATAAGTTTAAGATAATAAACTCTTCATGAATATTTATAAAAGTAATTAATAAATAATCAGTTATTTTATTTTATTTATGAAATTAACACAAAAATTATACAGTACTTTTTGAACAATTTATTTTTAACAGAATTATTTAAAGAATTCCTTCTATTGTTTTTGGCATCATTTTGAATAACATTATTTTAATAAAAAACAAAAAAATATAATAATAAAATATTGAACAAAGAAAGGGATACAGTATCGAAATACAGTACATTGTGGAAATTATTAAATTTAAATTATTTAAAAAATTCATAAAAATTTTACTTATTTTTATTAAAAAAACTAATTTTATATAAAATACTTAAAGAAGATACAGTACATTGTATACAGTACCCAGTGTTTCTATAACAATTTTTCTTAAAAAAATCTTGAACTTTTGTTCATTTGGAGACTTTTTAAACTAATACAAAAAAATTTAAAATGTTCTGGTAACTCTATACTTCACCACTGGATGCCCCAAAAAATTAACCATTAAAAAATAAAAATTATAGCTTCAACAGTTAAAAATAATCCATTTAAAAGTACCTCAAAGATTGTAGATGGAAACATTGGAAAAAAGCATTTCTGGGGCTACCGTACGCAGAACTGTAAACTTAAAAATTATGGTGAAATTTTATTCATATCTTTCGATTTATAGTCAAAAATTCTACGAAAATTTTTTGCTTGAATTTAAAAGTTGCCTCAGATATTGGTCTATATCTATTAATATGCTGAACCAATTTTACTGGTTTTAAATAGGAAACTTCTCAGAACTGTAAGAAATACTCAGGCCAAACAGTTTGTATATTATAAAGGATGTGGACGTACCAACAACAGACGGATATACCTATACCGAATCGAATGTGGAGAAAAAAATGAACGCTTATTCGACGAACACCCGTAAATCAGTAAAATATGGAGTTGATAGTATAATGGCGTGGGGATGTATTTCGGCAAAAGTTGAAAGTAATTCGGAATTTTTATACCCTTCACCACCACAAGTGGTGAGGGTATATTAAGTTTGTCATTCTGTATGTAACGCCAAGAAGGAATCATCTCAGACCCAACAATGTATATATATTATTGCATCAAATCAAAAACTGAGTCGATTTAGCTATGTCCGTCTGTCCGTCTGTCCGTCTGTCCGTCTGTCTGTCTGTTGGAAACATTCTCACGCCTAGAATAATTGACCGAATTCAATAAAACTTGGCCACATTGTTTGTTATTGTCCTAAGCAGTTTGCTATTTAAAACCAGCTATATCGGTTTATAAGCAAGGAAGTTATAGACCGATATCTGAAACAACCTCAAAATTTCGAAAATGAACTCTTATAAATTCTCCTAAAAATGTAATTGGACTTAACAAAAAATTAATTTTAGCATACAATTACACGTGCTTCATCATCGTGCCAAAAATTATCAAAATCTGATTAACCGGAAAAAAGTTATAGGCTATAATATGCAAAATTTTGATACACCCCAAACTCTTTGTGTCATATGGACCGCAATTTTTAAGATAATTTACTAAAATTTGTCACAACTAATTTCTAAACCATTCTTAATATATGTTATAAATTTTATTAACATTGGTCCATATTTTGATATAGCTCCCATATAACGCCCCTTCCTGGAATATTATTTATAGCTCATAAAACTCTTAAATTGGAACCAATTCTATTGAAATTTGGCACAAATAATTTTTTAATATTTTAAATATATACTATAAATTTTATTCACATGGGTCCGTATTTTGATATAGCTCCCATATAAGGCTCCTTCCCGGAATATGATTTATAGCTCATAAAACTCTTAAATTGGAACCAATTCTATTGAAATTTGGCACAAATAATTTTTTTAAATATTTTAAATATATACTATAAATTTTATTCACATGGGTCCGTATTTTGATATAGCTCCCATATAAGGCTCCTTCCCGGAATATGATTTATAGCTTATAACTCTTTTAGATTTGAACCAATTCTTTTGAAATTTGGCACAACTATTTTTCTAGCTATTTTAATATATGTTATAAATTATATTAACATGGGTCCATATTTTGATATACCTCCCATATAAGGCCTTTCCCGGAATAAGATTTATAGCTCATAAAACTCTTAAATTTGAACTAATTCTTTTGAAATTTGGCACAATTATTCTTTTAACTATTTTAAATATATATTGTGAATTTTATTAACATGGGTCTATATTTTGATATAGCTCCCATATAAGGCCTCTTCCCGGAATATGATTTATAGCTTATAACACTTTTAGATTTGAACCAATTCTTTCGAAATTTGGCACAACTAATTTTCTAGCTATTTTAAATATATGTTATAAATTATATTAACATGGATCCATATTTTGATATAGGTCCCATATAAGGCCCCTTCCCGGAATTTGATTTATAGCTTATAACACTTTTAGATTTGAACCAATTCTATTGAAATTTGCACAACTAATTTTCTAGCTATTTTATATATATGTTTTAAACTTTATTAAAATGGGTCCATATTTTGATATAGATCCCATATAAATCCCCTTCCCGGAATATGATTTATAGCTCATAAAACTCTTAAATTGGAACCAATTCTATTGAAATTTGGCACAAATAATTTTTTAACTATTTTAAATATATACTATAAATTTTATTCACATGGGTCCGTATTTTGATATAGCTGCCATATAAGGCCCCTTCCCGGAATGTGATTTATAGCTGATAAAACTCTTAAATTTGAACCAATTCTTTTGAAATTTGGCACAATTATTGTTTAACTATTTTAAATATATACTATAAATTTTATTTACATGGGTCCATATTTTGATATAGCTCCCATATAAGGCCTGTTCCCGGAATATGATTTATAGCTCATAAAACTCTTAAATTGGAACCAATTCTTTTGAAATTTGGCACAATTATTGTTTTAACTATTTTAAATATATACTATAAATTTTATTTACATGGGTCCATATTTTAATATAGCTCCCATATAAGGCCTGTTCCCGGAATATGATTTATAGCTTATAACACTTTTAGATTTGAACCAATTCTTTTGAAATTTGGCACAACTATTTTTCTAGCTATTTTAAATATATGTTATAAATTAAATTAACATGGGTCCATATTTTGATATAGCTCCCATATAAGGCCCCTTCCCGGAATATGATTTATAGCTTATAAAACTCTTAAATTTGAACCAATTCTATTGAAATTTGGCACATCTAATTTTCTAGTTATTTTAAATATATGTTATAAATTAAATTAACATGGGTTCATATTTGATATAGCTCCCATATAAGGCCCCTTCCCGGAATATGATTTATAGCTCATAAAACTCTTAAATTGTGCTAAATTTGTAATGGAATTGATCTTTATTGTAAATGGTTTATAGAACTCTAATACCGTTTTCCGGGAAATCCCGTATAAAGCAAGCTATAGGAAAATTTGGACCGATATAGGGCAAATTAATTTAATATCTTCAGAACAGTTGCAGAAATATTGTGTCGAATTCAACAGAATTGGTGTTTATTTACTCGGGAAGGGCGTATAACGGAACTATATCAAAATATGGACAAGTTAACAAAATTTATACACAATTTTATGTTATAATTTATAACAAATATTTAAAATAGTAGAAAATTAATGTGTCAAATTTCAATAGAATTGGTTCAAATATAAAAGTGTTATAAGCTATAATTGTATTCCGAGAAGGGGCTTATATGGGAGCTATATCATGTAAATAAATTTATAACATATATTTAAAATAGTTATAAAATTAATTATGTACCAATTCAATAGAATTGGTTCAATTTAAGAAGTTTTTATAGCTATAAATCACATTCCGGGAAGGGGCCTTATATGGGAGCTATATCAAAATACGGACCATGTAAATAAAATTTGTAGTATATATTTAAAATATAAAAAATTAATTGCGTCAATTTCAAAGGAATTAGTTCAAATTTAAAAGTTTTATAAGCTATAAATCATATTCCGGGAAGGAGCGTTATATGGGAGCTATATCAAAATATGGACCAATGTTTAAAATTTATAACGTATATTAAGAATGGTTAAAAAATTAGTTGTGACAATTTTAGTAAATTATCTTAAAAATTGCGGCCCATATGGCACAAAGAGTTTAGGGTGTATCAAAATTTTGCATATTATAGCCTATAACTTTTTTTCCGGTTAATCAGATTTTGATAATTTTTTGCACGATGATGAAGCAGTGCAATTGCATGGTAAAATTAATTTTTTGTTAAGCCATTACATTTTAGAAAAATATAAGAGTTCAATTATTGAAATTTTGAGGTTGTTTCGATATGGTCTATAATTCCTTGCTTATAAAGATATTTGGTTTTAAATAGCAAATAGCTTAGGACAAACAAAACAATTGTAAGTTTTATTGAATTCGGTTCAATTTCACTGATGTGAAATGTTTAACAGCAGACATGTTACGACACATATGTAAATGAGTCAGTATTTTTGATGAATGCAAAATATATCATTTTGGTGTTAGATATCTACATTCTTAGCGTTTTGCTTTTAATGAAGTTCTTTTTAACCGGTACTCACTTTGGTATAGAAGAAGAAAAAAAAAAAAAAAAAAAAGAATTACAAAAGAGTGTTTCCCAAATTTTATTTTTGGTGAAAACCATTGATATTTCGACTTAACAAAGTTCGAAATAGAAACATATATTTTTGAGGTTTCCAAAAAGTTGCCAACTGTCACTGATAATTTTTTAAAGAAATCTTAAGAAATTGAAAACATATAAATCCAGATGAGCTTGGGGACAAATTGAAGCTATTTCCATAACTTTTCAATTTTGAAAACAAAATCGTAAAGTTCTCAAGCCACAAATATGATTTCGATATATTAGAATTACTGATATTTTAAATAATATTCTCATAGAAGTAGTAAAAATTGCGATTCTCCCTTTTAAATTGATTAAAATTCTAAACGCATGAAAAAATAATGATTAAATTATATTAATTATATAAACATAATTCTAATATTCAAACTCTTAATTAAAATGCTAAACATGATTTATTAAAATTAAATTTATTAATATTTGTCTTTTCGTTATTTTCAGACAAAACACTATTAAAGCGGTAAGTGCGAATTCAATATGTTATACAAATACATATATATTTTTATATATTCTTTAAATTCATAATCAAAATCATTATAATCTTTCAAAATCTAAGAAAATACCACCATCCAAACGCGGCAAATAATACGATGCATCAAATTTATAATCATTACGGGTTTTTGGATTTGATTTCACCACAAATTTACTTAAGATTTCCACAATGGCAGCTTTAATTTGCATTAGACCAAAACGAAAACCTAAAATTTGTTAACCAAAAAATTTTAAAAATTCTTACAAATGTAAATTTAAGTTTTTCTCTTACCTAAACATATACGCGGACCGTCACCATATCCCCAATAGGCACCCATTTCAAAATATTTCTTAACACCACCATTTTCTTCTAAGAAACGTTCTGGTTGAAACTCATATGGATTAGGATAAATAGTTTCATCCATCATTATGGGTAAGTGGGGTATATTAACTATAAGACCCTTTGGCACGATGTAAGATTTACCATTTTTATTACGTAATTCTATGGGTTCTGTGCAGATTTTACGCATACTAAAGGTAACGGGAAAGAAACGTAAAATTTCTAAAAGGAAAAATTTTAATATTTCAGCAATTCTAGAAGGATATTTCATGATATATATACCATGCAAACAGGCATTCAAATAAGGGAACTCCGATATTGTATCAAAATCTCTTTCATTACCAAGTTTTTCATGAATTTCCGAACGTAACTTTGATTGGATTTCGGGATGACGGGCTAACTTTTAATGGAATATAAAGTTAGAAATTATTTAAAGAAAATCTTTCAAACGATTATTTTACCATCAATAAACTGTGGGCCAACACCGAGGATGCTGTTTCAAAGCCATCCAATACAAAGGTCATAGTATGGGCTGATATTTCCATTTGTGTTAAACCCTTTTTCTCTTGCATTTGCAAAATATAATTCAAAAAATCTGCTCTTTCTTCACCTTCACGTTTTGAATTTATAGTTTTTCTTAAATCCACCGCTTTAGCCATAAGACCCAAAAAATAGTCCTCAAATTTTTTGGTTAGAAAACGCTTTTTATAGATTTTCAAAATACCCGGAAAAAGGCCCACTAACGTTGAATATAAATAAGAGTATTCAAACATTTCATTTTGCATTATAAGCAAAGGGGAAGAGTTTGATCCTTAAAACTATCACTTTTAAGACCCATAACACAATCGGCTATAATATCGGCCATAAAGCGGGAGGACAACTGTTGGAAATTTTAAAAATTAAAAAAAAATACTTTAAAGTATTTTCTTCTTGAAATAATTACTACTTACATCTTTTCCATCAATCCCCTCTTTTGAGGGCACTTTTATTTGTTGTTCTATATAGCTGGACATATGTTTACAAATTTCCAAAGTTATGGGAAACATATTCTTGATCTATAACGGGAAATGAGATGAAATCTAAATTTTAATTATAATTTTTTTCACTTACTCTTTGTGTTGTTAAACCGGGTGTTATTTGAGATCTTCTTTCTTTCCATTTCTCACCACCAGCTACAAATGGATTATTGGCGAATAAATAATCAGTTTTTTCATCAATCTAGTGGAGAGAGAAAAGCGAATTATAATATCAAAAAAATTGCTCGTCAAAGGTTTATCAGGTATAAAATATATTTTGATCTTCTGTTTATGATACTGATACTGAAACTGCAATAATGAAGGCTTCACTGTGGTCTGAAAATGCTTTTTTGAAAAAAAGTCTGTAACTAATATTTTTATTACATTTGACATGGACATTTTTGTGGTGATTTTTAATTGAATAGGAAAGGATATGTTCTTAATGGGATCAGCAACAGAGAAGTCCACTTTGCTGCCATTCATTAGTAAGTTTTTCAGTTGACGTTTGTTTGAAATATGGTGGCTTCGCAATACCTTTTTTCAAATGATCCCACAAAAGCTTAATTGGATTCATATCGGATCTATCACCTCCATAATTTGTATTAAGCACTTTATCTTTTCTTCATACTAAAATACGTTCGTCCAACCCAAAAGTGTTACATTTTAATTCGTCAGTAAAATTAACTCATCCAAAAAATCATTTGTCTTATTTTTATTAATGTTTTCGAGATCTATTCGCTTATATATTTTTTTGTGCGTTGAATGAGCATTGTAACCGATTTTTTTATAGTTCTACGACGGTATGCGCAGAAATATTTCCTTCAACTATTCAGCAATTTCCGGAGCACTTGAAATTGTATCATTTTTAATTCTTAATATAATTTTTCTTACACCTCTAAAAGTTAATTTTTTAAAACGTCCAGATCTTAGTTTATTTCCAAAATATTTTAATTTTATTTTTGAAATGCTTTATTACTGCATAATTGAATGCTATCTGTACCTACACTTTTGTCGCTCAAAAATATAGTGTTACCAGAAAGTTTTCCTTATTATACACTCCACCACCGCAAGTGATGAAGAGAGTGTATTAACTTTTCAATCCGTGTGTAACGCTAAGAAGGAATCATCTCACATCCCATAATTTTCTTGCATCAAATCAAAATCTGAGTCAATTTAAGAATGTCCGTCTGTCCATCTGTCTGTTGTCGGCACGCTCACATTCACAATAATTGATAAAGTTTAATGAAATTTGGTTTGAGAATTTGCTATAGTGATGAGAAATTTCCTATTTAAAGCCAGCAAAATCGGTTCTGTGTATTTAAAGTAAGATATCAATATCTGTGACAACATCTAATTTTAGCTTAGGACTTTTGTAAAATTTTCAATTGTAAATCGACAAATTAGAAGGAAAACTTGTCATAATATAAAGTTATATGTACTTCATTATCATGCCATTAATTGTCACATAGGTTCAGTAGAAAAAAGTTATAGCCAAATATTACTTCATCTCCGTTTCAAATCTACAACACTTTTCGACATCATTTTTATTCCTAATTCTCTTTTACAAGAGCCCAATATCTCTCCACTAATCTTAGCTTCGGAAGAAATTGTCCTTTTGGGCCAAATACCACATTATTGTTCTCAAACAACTCAAGGGCTTCTTTACCATAGTGACAGGATGCCAAAACAAATACTGCCGAAAAAATCTTGTGAAAAAATCTGCCAGAACAAATGTTTCGTCATTCATTATGCAGCGAGAATTTTTTTATATAAAACTTGACTTAAATTTCCGTGATCTGTTCATAACCTTTAAATTTTAAGCTGCGTTCCTGTTAGGAACTTTTTTAGCCTTGTATGTTTTTAAACATGTATAAGCCTTAGTTTT
This sequence comes from Cochliomyia hominivorax, assembly GCA_004302925.2. Lineage (NCBI taxonomy): Eukaryota > Metazoa > Arthropoda > Insecta > Diptera > Calliphoridae > Cochliomyia > Cochliomyia hominivorax. The sequence goes on from PYHX02000495.1 coordinate 48,504,941, forward strand.
TTGTACCAAATATTCCAAGCACTGAGCTAACCGAGCAGCTCTTTAAAAAATGCTTTCTATTTTCTTGTTTGGCTTTAGTAACGTTATGTGAATCAGGTTTTATATCAACGGACAAATTCATTCGGTACTGTTTAATAACACTGGAAACATTTTCATGGCAGAACTTTGAATGCTTGGCCACCTTTTTGTTGGACCGAGTTGAATGTTTGACCATCTTTTTTTAGAACCAAGTTGAATAGTTAATAATTTTAGTACAATTTTTTTTTCTGATCCCAAATTTTAATAAGATCTACATTATATTCATTTCTTTAGTATTAAACACAATTACTGACATGTTTTACAAAGTTAACTTGATCAAAAGAGATTAAACAATACTTGGGATAACAGTTATAATAAGGATTTTTCAATCTCAGTCTTTATATTTTGATGTATAATTAATTAATTAATTAATTAATTAATGAAATAATTCATTAATTTTGATAATATTTATTTGCGTTTGCTGTTAATTAAATCAAAACAAATCAATTGAAAATAGCTGATTCATATACAAACACAAGTATTAACTAGTTTCCATTTGGTCTCACACTGATCTATATCAATATTAGTGATGAACTAGTAAACTACTAAATTTGAAAAGCAAACTCGGCTGATAAAGATAAAAAATTAATTGTCATCCTAAATTGCAACGAAAACACTAAAATACCATTAAACTTACCAATGTCACCTGTTCGTTATCATGAAAATGTTTAAAATCCGTCACATAAACCCGTCTCGCCAATTCTGGACTCATAATCAATAGTTGGGGAGTGCGATTTTTAAAAATGCCCACAAAATCATCGGAATTTTTATATGAACTATAAAAAGAAAATTTCTTTATTATAAATACTGTTATATATGATCTTCGAATGCATTGTATTTCTTTAATTGATTTAAATTCATTTCACTTTAATTGATTAGAAAAATCAATTTAAAAAAATGGAAAATTTTACTTACTCATAAATATCCCAGAGATCATAAATGAAATGTCTTTTCTTTGTTACACTACTGGGTAAATTGCCAAAAATAATTTCCGGTCTAGGACCAGCAACACCATGTTTTTTCCAATAATTAAAATTCCATATAAGAAAAATATATATTAAAGCGCATAACGCCAATAATAACCAAAGAGTCAGTAATATCATTGTTTTCCTGTTGGATGAAATTTATTTAATTTAATTTAATTTAATTTAATTTTTATTAATATTGCGGTGACTGTGTTTTATAGATGACTGCTGGAAATAGAATAAAAATTATTTCACTTTAAATATTTATTTTAATGTTTTCTCTGGTCATTTGTCGTTAGAGAAGAGTGAAGAGTGATTTTTTTTGTTAGAGAAAGAATACTTTGTTATGAGGGGGGGTTTCAAAAAAATATCAAATGTGTTAAAGGGTGGGTAACAGCATTTTATTGAAAGTTGCTCTTTGAATTTGACTCAAACTTTTTTTGTTATTGTTGGATGGTAGAAAAAGCTTTAATTTGTTTATTTATAGTTTTTGAACCCCACACACTGTAAATGCCGGTTGTTTACTATAAACAATAATATTATCTTATCTTTATGATTTAAGTGCACATTTTGATTTAATACAGTCTTGCACAAAAATAATAAGAACCTGTTATAAAATTGCTTTATTCCTAAAAAGTTTTGTGAACACAAATTTTTTTATATAATTCTGTAAATGTAGATTAGAAGAATGTACAGTGAGGCAGAATTGATTCGATGATCAAAATTAGGGAAGATTCTAACTAACTAAGAAGCTAAGTCTCAACCACTTTATCAAATAAATGTTTTACTATACAAAATTATAGATAGATAGATAGATAGATAGATAGATAGATAGATAGATAAGATAGATAGATAGATAAATAGATAGATAGATAGATAGATAGATAGATAGATAGATAGATAGATAGATAGATAGATAGGATCAGGGGAGAGATAACCCCCATACAATGAAAGTAATGATCATTGAATATCTTAAGAACCACTACAGCGAGAGTAACTGTTTAACCAGCATAGAATCATGGGGAAAGGTGTGCCTCATACTAAAATATTAATTATCGAATATTTGAAGAACTATAACAGCAATAGTTCTAAAATTGGACCCTAATCACTTTCTGGAGAATTTGTTTTATTGATCTAATAAAGGACGGGAAAGATTAATGGGAAAAGTAAGACAAATATTTATTAAAAAATATCTAAAGAACTGTAACAGCATGAATATTCAAATTGGTTTCAATTATTTCCAAAGAATATTTTTTACTTGCCAAAGTGTAGGACGGATAGAATCATGGGGAGATGTACCACCTACTTTATAAGGACGGCAAAGCACACTAGTATTAGCAAGTCTCTTATAAATACAAATTATTTTTTTGTCGAAAAAGGCGTCTCTAGTTATTTTTGATCTAAAATAAAATTTTTGATAAGAAAATATAATATAATTTTAGGAAAGCATTATTTAACAGTTAAATTTAAAAATAAAATCTGTTATGAAAATCTCAATGTGGTTACTTTCACTTCCAATAAATGTGGACTATACAGATCATTTTTTGATCTTCAGATTTGAGAGCATATTCTAAAATTTTTATATAAAGTAAATTAAAAAAAAAAACTTATATAAAGTTTATATTTTTGTAAAAGGCACAATTCCACCCTTTTTATATAACTACGGCTTTAACATACATTTACTCTAAAATAATGGAAATTATAACAGGTTCTTAGTTATTTGAAAATTATTTTTAAACACCCTTAACAGAAATGGATTTCACAATAAAAAAACAAGATATTGTAAATTTTCTTTTATATGAGGATTCTACTCCCTTTTATATTTTTTATTGAAGCTTTTCACAATTTAAACAAATTAGCTTAAAAACTTTCAGAGATATATTTTATTGAAAATTTCCTTTGTAAAGGGAATACTATTTCCCCGTTTCCTGTTCTTAATTTTTGTGTCCAATAATATATTGCAATACTGGAATTTATTGTGTTAATTATAGAGATATATAATATTTAAATTTTCGTTTTTATGGAGATAGCTCTCCCTTATGCTTAGTGGTAATCTTATGATTTTAACTGATGACGTTTATGGACAAAAGTTGATAATATCTCAGGTAGCTCCCATACAATTGCCTCCTGAAATTGAGTTTAATAAGTTCTAAAATCCCAAAGCTAGAATTTTAAACTTCTTTCTTTTTTGGAAATCTCAATACATATACCCTTCTAAATTTGGGTTTTATAAAGATTTTAAGTATAATAAATTAATTCTGTATTAAACCAAATCCACACACTTCAATTGACAATAGTTATAATAAATTAATTCTGTATTAAACCAAATCCACACACTTCAATTGACAATAGTTTCTATATAGATCCACATGCCAAAGTCAAGTAGTAATCTCAAAAAATGTCGGTTTAAAACTTTTATTAGTATAAATCTCTCAATTCTACTTTATACTTTTAATATTTTTGGCTTGTCTATAATGAAAGAGACCCTAATATATATACTAATTTAAAATGTATATAAATTTTATATCTTCCTACATATTATGTCACCTGGGAAACAATTCATTAAACTCAATTTAATGAAAAATTGAACTGAATTAACCTGAACAATTTTAGAATCAACAATTTTCATTTAATGCATTAAATTCCTTTTAGATCTGCTCAAAATATATCTGTTAAGATTTTTTTCTTGAAATTATTGTATCATCTTTAAAGATATGTGACGATAAAAAAGTGATATATACTGATGTATAATTTACTCTTCCATATAGTTTCTACGATGTAGCACAATTCTTATTCAGGTCTTATTAAAATATACCTTAGCTCCTTTATATATTGGCTTTAATAAGAAACAAGAGCAGAGAAACAACTGAATGTATTTTACTAACTCTGAGCTTTCATTCGATATATCTTATTCATTTTAAAATTCTTATCCATTTTAAAATCTATTTTGTATTTTAGTTCTTTTTATGATGTGGCTTTTTAGCAACTTTATTTCATTTGATGTGCAATATATACTTTTAACAATTTTTCCTTAAAAAGAGGATCAAATGGATATATAGGCTGATATAGGGATTATTTTTTAAATTGTGCTTATTATAAAAATATTCAAAACATGTTATTTATTTACACTTTAACAATAAATTAAACAAAATAAGAAAATAAGATTTTAATTTCTTGATTCAAAATTCAGCCAAACACCGCCATCAAGCTGTGCTATAAATTGATTTTTGTCCAATAAGTTGTCACTGCGTGTCTTGGGATTAACTTTAATATTGAAATTACGAACCAACTCGACAATAGCCGATTTACCTTGAGTCAAAGCAAAACGTTGGCCTGTAAGAGAATTGTACCAATATTTGAAAAGATCTTCTGGAAACAGAAACATGTATGACTTACCCAAACAAATACGGGGACCATCACCAAAACCTAGAAATTTACCCTCATCACGATACTTTTTAATGCCACCATTTTCGGGTAAAAATCTTTCAGGTTTAAATGATTCGGGATCTTCAAAATATTGATCATCATGATACAAGCTATAGTGAGATAACATGACGACATCATTCTTTTCCATTTTAAGAATCTGACCATTTTTATCCACCAATTCCGTAGGTTGAGTACAAAGCTTTGTAACAAAACTCAAAGGCGGAAACAGACGTAAAGACTCTATAAAATATTGGAAATAATATAAGTTTTTTTGCGATTTTATTGTGTTTAAAATATACCATGGAAACAGGCTTCCAAATAGGGTAATTCGGAAAGATGTTCAAATGTTAATTTGCCCTCACTATCCAGATTATCTAAAATTTCTTGACGTAATTTTTCTTGGGCCTCCTGATTTCTAGCCAACTGCAATAAAGTTTCTTTCAATATAGATTGGCTTTTCAATGAATTTCTTTAAAAACTTACTCCCAAAAAGGCATGAGCTATAACCGAAGCTGTTGTTATAAAACCATCTGTCAAAAATGTCATTACATGCGAAGCCATTTCACCGGTATCTAAACCTTTTTTGTCTTGTAATTTGATTAAATAATTTAAGAAGTCCACACGTTCATCACCATTGCTTTGTTGACGTCTCATATCAACAGTTTGTTCCAATAAATTGAAGAAAAATTTTCTACACTTCTCCGAGAATATATTGATTTTATAGAACTTCTTTAAATCGGGTATTAAACCAACCGCAACTTGATATATCAAAAATGTAACAGATTGTTCAAATAAGTCTTTGATCATATCTAAAATAGGTGTAGGTTTATCAGTTAAACTTTCCGCCTTAATACCCAAAACACAATCGGTAACAACTTCGGAAGTGTAACGTAAGCAGAGCTGAAATTTTGTAGAAATTATAGTATAGTTTTTGTTACAGTAGATCGAAAATTTACCTCATGCACATCTAAACCATTTGGTCCTGCTTTTTCGGATTTCTCCTTTACATATTCAGTCAAACGTTTACATACATCTAATGTTACCGGATAGGCATTTTTGATCTTTGAAAGAATTTAAAATTTTTAAGGATTTTCTGAGTATTTGTAGTTTATTACATACTTACACGATTGGGGGTCATTCCGGGTACAATTTCTAATCTACGCTCCTTCCATTTATCACCTTTTAAAGCGAAAGGATTATTGGCCAAAATTAAGTCAGTTTTAGAATCCACCTAAAAATTCATTGGATTTTAATGTATTAATTACTTCCTGTAAATAATTGTTTACACAATACAAATTATTGTTTGATTGATGTAAATGAATATGTACTCAATGTAAAATTAATGTAAATCGATAAAATAAATATTTTCTTAAAAAAAATTATTGTTTACTCGTTAAGAGCTATTTAATCGATGTAAATATGTTTTTACTCAACATATATTTAACTAAGACCATATAAGCCATTATTTACACTATTACTTACACTAAGTAAACTATTCATAATCTATTTAAGCTATTACTTACTCGATGTAAACTATTGTATACTCGATGTATACACTATTGTATATTATTTTAAATGTAATTTTAGTTTGTTATTTTTTAATAAAATATTTCCTCAGTGTAAACTATTGTTTACTTAAAGTAATTTGTTGTTCATTCTATGTAAACTTTTAACTATTTTACGCAATGTAATAATTATTTCTTATTTACTCTATGTAAAAATAACTTCTACTAAGTAAAAAAAAAGTAGTTTATTTAATCTTTGATTTTCTTTGTGTAATCTATTAGTTACTCGCTTCAAATTCGTTACAATTAATTTAATCGGTGTAAACTATTCTGTAATTATTAAAATTTTTTATTTACCACTTGTTACATATTGTTTACTTAGTCTACCTTACTTTAGTAAGTGAAAATCGTAATATTGCTCAATGTAAATGTTATTTACTTAATAAAAATGATTGTCTACTCAATGTAAATTATTATTCATTCAATGTAAACTAATATTTACTCAATGTTGTTGATATTTATTAAATGCACATATTTTTTTATCGAATTTAACGTTTCTTAATCGACGTAAACTATTGATTGAATAATGTAAACTATTGTTTACATGATGTAAAATATTATTTACATGATGTAAAAAATTGTTTGAATGTAACTAATGCTTTTTTAAAATATGGTTTTCTTCATATAAAACTTAACTTAATCAATGTAATTTATTGTTAACTGAACAAAGATAATTGTGAAGTTACCATAATGTCATTTTACTCGAAGTAAATTTTATGTATTTAATGTAAAATACAAACTATTTTTATTGTTTGTTAGTGAACTCTATTCAATATACTTTACATTTGATAATTGATGTCAATTTTATATTTTTAATTAATTTAAAATCTTTACTCAAAGTAGATGATTATTTACCTAATGTAATTATTATTTTTTGAATACAAACACCCGTTAGTTGACTCTTTATTTACGTAGTTTTTAGTAGAGATATTCATTGTTTACACGATAAGAAATGTACGAGTAAAAATATTTAGATATTGTTTTAACACATTCTTATTTCATTCGCTTTAATTTCCTTAATTGACGTCGATGTAAACAATTGTTTAAGTTTGTGTTAAGTGTTTTTTACCTGATGTAAATAATTATTATTTTCTTGACATATCATTGTTTACCCGATACATAATTGTTATTATTATTATTATTATTATTATTATTATTATTATTATTATTATTCATATCATAATTTTATTTATTTTGATGGAATTTAATGTAGCGAAAGGTCAATTGTTCTCATTTAGAGTAGATTTTTTTAATCGGTTTTAGTATAAGAAGGAGTCTGGTACTATTTCTAAGATTCACAACAGGGGTCTTTCAAATTAGTCCTTTACAAAAATTAATTAATCAACTGGGTTATATTAATTTAATTAATTTATTCACTTGAATGTAAAAAGTGAATTAATTTTAAAATGCTGAATTCATAAAGTTTTTATGTTAATGCCTTTTAAGACCCTTCAAGGACCCCCGATACTTTACATGCTTATAATTGTTTATATATAAAAGTACTTACAAAATCGGATAATTCATTATCGTGAAATGATTTAAAATCCGTTACATGTATTTGATGTACCAACTCTGGATCCAATATTAACAATTGTGGGGAACGACTCTGATATACACCCACAAATCTATGGGAATTTTTAAATTCTTTATATATATCGTCTATGTCATAGATGATATGACGTTTTTGTGTGACAATCGAAGGAAATGAACCAACTACTGGATAAGTTTTTGATTCCGCAATACCACGCTTCAACCATTTACCATAGTTCCACATTAGGAATACATAAAGTAATCCGAAAGTACTCAATATTAGCGTTAGAGTTATAAGCCAAGTATCCATTTGAAATAAGTTTTATTTTTTATTTTTAAGAAAATTAAGTTCAAATTGGAGTATTATTTAGAATGAATTTTTGAGAGCGACTGAATTTAATTTAATTATCATTTCGTTATTTATATTTGAAATACTTTAAAATTCTATTTTTGTCTTATCAAGAGTCCATTTATAGTGTTTATACTTATTAATGTGTTAAGGTGTGTTAATCAAAATTTTGTTATAGATTTTTAGAGAGTGTGAATCTGGTAAAGAGAACAACTTGTGGGTTTTTGTTTTAGATAATTTTATTCGAAATAAAGAACGTTTAAAGTATAAACAATAACAAAATTCTCGGACTCTGTTAGTAGACGGGAACAGAATTATTTTTACTTTGTCTAGATTGTACAAAATGGTTAGTTATTAAATTCAGTACGTTAAGTGACTTAAATTCTGGTACTAATTTTAAGCTTTCAAATGAACTTTAATGTGGTTATTTTAAAGTTGTAAAACTTACTTAATTTATATAACAGCTTTTAAACTAAATTTGTAAACTTTTTTCATATATACACCATACAGTGCTGCCATATTGTTTTCAATAAAAATCACTGTTATTAATCCAACAATTTTTCATCATATCTGATTTGTATAATTCTTTAAACAGTCATGAGATGATTTTACCTAAAAAGTGTCTGAATTTTCAAGGTTATTTGAGATATTAGTCTATAACTTTTTGTTAGTAGACAGATTTTTCTGGGTTTAAATAGCAAACTTCTTGGGACAATAATATAAAATCTGGCATATTTGTTTAATTCGTATTATAGATAGAAATGGCTAAGTCGATTCAAATTTTTGATATGATTAAGAATAGATACACTATATGGGGTCTTAGATAATTCCTTCTTGGGATATAAAAAATATAGGTCGATATATTTGTTAACCTGAGACGTCATTCCATAACAACTTTTAAGCTGAAAATTTTTGAATGTTTTAACAACGACAAATTCCTAATTCTTCTGCTACAACATTTGACCTTTAAAAATTTATAGTTTCGATTCATATAAAAAGTATAAAGCTGCTGGAAATTAGTAGAAACCAGCGAACAGATCTGGGGTGACAATGATTTGATTAACCTGTTTCGATCACTGAAATTGGTCGTTTTGTAGAAAAAAAGAACCGTTTTATTTTCAGAAATATTTTGGTCGCTCACAAGATATACTATGCTGAGTATTTCAGCATGGCCCGAATTATAAATCAATGTTTGTAAAATATCAGTCTATGGGAATAAATTTTAAATTGGTCACCACAGTGCCGTAAAGAACTCATAGAGAACTCTTTGGCATTATAAAAGAAGGATTTTAAACACGACGCTTAAACAAGGGCTTATAAACTTTGTATAATCTGAGTGGAAAACTATAAAAACTTCTACTCTAAATAATCTTATAAAATCAGCGACTTCTTAGGTTTTGAACAGCGAATTTTTAATTTAATTTAGTTCTTATTATAGTATATTGTCTAAGATATAGACCGATATCTTAGACAACGTTTAGGTTCAAGTGAAGAAATTGTCAACTATAAATCGACAAAATAATCTTATAAAAAACCAACATTCGAACTATCGAATAGAATGCAAAATTTTTGTATTTCGTATAATTGAAAATTCGTAGTAAAAAGCGTTCTTACTACTGGACGACCACTGTATAAAAATTTTAAAATTTCTTTAATTAATATCAAAACTGTGCTATTTACGTAGCCAACACTGTTTTTTAAGCTTTCGCTAAAGCTCTAGTTAAAGCTTAACTTTAAGTAAACAAAGATATTCACCATACAAAAATTTATCCAAAACATTTACATCAGAAGAGGTAAAAATCTTAAAAAAGCAATAAATACAATAGATTAAATGCACAAAAAGCTTTTATTAATTTAATATTCAATTTTACTACTTTTTTTCGAATTCAAATTGTTTATTTCCTCTTCTTATCATTAATTAACAACATATTTATGGGAGTATTTTTACAATTTTTTTTAAACTTTAAACATTTTCTATATTATGAATTCAAAATTTTCTATTTCATCATATTTTTGTCAACAATTAAAGTTTATAACTGTTAATAAAGTTTATTACTGATATTAAGTGGTAAATAAAAAAGAAAAAGTAACCAAAAAAAATGTTATAGTTGGTCAAGCCCGACTATGTAATGCCTTACGCCATATTGTTGGTTGTAAATGACAGCTATAAAAGATTTATGAACGACCCTCGTATAATTTGCTTTTCTGATTTATTATTAAGTGCGAAGTACATAAATATAGTACTAACATTTATTTGATATTTATGCTTTAAAAAAAGATTTTTTTTCGGGAATTAAAGGAAATAATAAACTGACCCTCGTATAATTTTGAAATGAGAGACCTTAAAATCCATTCTGAGAGGACATTTGTATGGAGCTATCTGAAATATTGAAATTTCATCAAGACATATAACAAAATGGGATCTGTAGAGTGTTCACAACGTTTACATGGACAGCCAGCCGTACAGACAGACAGACGGACGGAAGGAAGGCAGACATCGTTTAATCGACTTAGAAAGTGATTCTGATTCGATCGTTATACTTAAGTAGGACGTTACACCATTTTTTCTGTAATTTACAAACATATGCATAAACGCATAATACCCCCACCACCTACGTTGGTGTAGGGTATAAAAAGTATTTGACAAAAATAAACTTAAGTAATTTTATTATAACCAAGTAAAATAATTCCCACGTTTTTTTAATAAATGATATAATTGTTTTAGGGTGCAATTAAACTAGTCTAGTTTTGCACAGTGGTACATTTAATTTCGGAAACATTTCTTAATTAAAAATAATCAATTAAATAAACATCAATTGATAAATCACGATTTGGACGCCATATGCTATAACTATTACATGTTTTTTTTCAATGGTAATAATATGGTAGTTTAGAAGGTAAATATCAATTATTATAATTCCGTCTTCGATAGAAGTCATAGCGTTAATACACATTCTTAACCCTGGAAGTCTACTCTTCGTTCTATTAAGCAATAATTTAAAAATTATTTTTTTAGTTAAATGTTTTATTAAAAAAGTAAACATTCAGGTTTAAACACCTGCTGAAAGTGATTGATTGTTGGTTAATGGTTAGCGAGGTACACGAGAGAGATCTACTACAGTATACAAAATTATTGTTAAACGCAAGAATTCTGTTCGTTTTTATAGGGAGTTCCACTTTAATTAAAGATCAGACACGTTGAAAGACTATATGATTGCTTATACCGAAGACTAAAAATTTAAGCAATCAACGAGAACCGATTAGAATATTTTTTCATATGAGAATCATAATCTCTAAAATGTTAGTGTTCGTCTCATGTTTTAAAACTGTGAAATATAATTTTTTACAAACCCAACGCATAGCTCATATCCTTTTCATTATAATTCAAATCGACTCACTCAAATATTCCTCGTTCAGATCAGGCTACCAATCATTGACTGTACACATTCAGTTATACATACCCGGATGTGTAGAATTTTACACTATTAAGTGTTAAAATCTGCTCAAACAAGTACAGAGTGTTTGTACCGAAGATAAACGATTATTTTCAAGAAAACAATCAGTCCCGACGTTATCATGACAACACTTGATAATATCTATCAGACCGTTCCAGGTCTGGTCTATAATGGTGTCAATATCGAACGTTTTTACAGAAACAATTCATTATCTTCCTTATAGCCGGATCAGAACTGTTTTCTAGAGGCGCTTAGATTTCCTTAATTTTTTTGCATTTTAAATACTATCTGGAGCTTTTTTCCTGCAGAACTGAATTCCCTATTTTCCTAACGCCAAATTGTCTCCTGATACGGTTTAATGTACCGAAAAAAAACCTAAAAAATATTTAGAATAAATTTGCTATGTGTAATTAATTCGATATTAATGTAAATAATATCGAATTCACAAATGGCCTATATAACAGTCTATAGAGTGATACGCCACTGAATCTTTGCCTTAAGGACTATGTGCATATCATCAACAGATTCAGCTACAATGCGAATTTCAACGCCGCGATCTGTTGGGAAATTTTTCACAAATTCATTTTACTCTTGAACTAGTAACGCAACGGCAATAAAAATAATTATTGGAATAGACAGTATTGTGCCCAGACACAACTTCTACTTTATGTAGTTTTGGGCATATTTCTTGAAATAACCCTGGAAAAAAGGGAAAGGTTGATTTGGGGACTAAAAAGCTGTCAAATGATCATCATTGCACACTCAAACAGTTATCATTTTTAATATATGAAATGTAACTCTGGTAGCAGATCCATTCGGATTAAAGATACTCAACTTCCCAAAATGTATTATGGTTTTACTAGCGAAATATAAGTCAGTCAACTTTGCTATTCTGGAAGTATTTTATCTTGGAACGGAATATCATCTATATAAATTACCAATCCGTGAGCCAAGCTCTTGTTTTTCATTCAATAAGTGTTTGTATGTAACTTATGGTCCTTAATAAGATCTTTTAGAGAATTCTTACATTCTTATCACTTATAGTTTTCGAGTTGATTTTGAAAGATCTTAAGTGAGTGTTTTTGAAATTGAGTTGCACACTTTAAAAAACAATGATTAAAATGTTTTTGTTAAGAACAATATCTGCTTTAATTCTTTTTCGGGAAACAGACTCAAAAGCTTTTAGAAGACAGACCAATAATATCCCTTGAATTCTCATTAATTGAAACCTTTAAAGGAATAAAAAAAGGGTCGATTGAAACATATAATGAGAGGGGTGATTGGGACGTGAACGTTACCAAAAAAATAAAAGATATGTTTTTTAAGGCGTAAGAGAATAAGGATAAATTTTATATCATATTTATCTCTTTTTATTATTAGACAGCCGGTAGTTAAGAGTTAAATACTTATAAAGTATGTATATATGGACTATAATTTGAAGAGACACACGCAGACTGTTTTTTTTATAGAATTATTATTCTATTCACTTTCCTCATGTGTTTTTTTTTTTTTTATTTCCAATTCAAACACGAAACTCATGCAATTTCAGTTGATATTAAATTCCAGCTGATGCTGGTCGCGTTGAATTAAATTAAATTTAATACGAGACAAAAAATTCTAAAATTAAATAATGTTTATTTTAATCATTTTACTCATGACAATTGTTTTTCTGCTCATATATTATTTTTTCACTTGGAATTTTAACTATTGGCTTAAGCGAAATGTCAAGGGTCCTCGACCAAAGCCAGTATTGGGAAATTTTCCCAATTTGCTATTACGTAAACAACATTTTGGTGATGATTTACACGATATCTACAAGTTGAGTTAATTATGATAATCGATATTAAACCAAATAATATGTTTTATTTAATATTAAAGGCGTTTTAAAACCACTGAGAATTTTGTAGGGGTTTTTCTAATGCGCACGCCACAATTAATGATATTGGATCCACAAATAGTGCATGAAATATTCGTGACAGCTTTCAATAATTTCGAAGATAATGATGTGGGAAAATTGGTGAATATTTGTTTTTATATTAATTTTAGCAACAAATAATTTTAATATTTTTACTTTTTAAAAGATCGATAAACAAAAAGATCCCTTAATAGCGAAAAATCCATTTATTTTAATGGGCGAAGAATGGCGTATACAAAGATCTTTAATATCTCCAGGCATGACAAGTTCTCGCATTAAAGAATCTTACAAAAAGATGCAAAATGTTAATCAACAATTAAAAACATATATACATAATCTGGATTATCAGGGAGTCAATGGTAAAGATGTGGGTTTTTAAAGATCATATGATCGTGAATGAAAAAAGTTGTATTAAATCTCAATTTCTATATTTCAATTTTCATAGCTTGCTTTACGTTTCACTAGTGAAAGTTTAAGTGATTGTGTTTTGGGTATTAAAGCCTATAGCTTTACCGACTCTCCCCTGCCCATAGCCGATAATGTGAAAAAATTTGCTGAACATAATATTGCTTTTATCATTTTTACCATAATTGTTGGCTTAATGCCCTCAATATTGAATTTTTATAAAACTAAATTTTTTCCTCAAGATTCTGAAGATTTTTTCATGGATCTTATGAAAAACGCGTTTAAATTACGTTATAATGATAATCACGATCATCATGATATCTTAAGTCATTTAATAAAAATTAGAGAAGTAAATAAATTACCGGAAATTGATATGTATTCTCATACTATGACATTTTTAATTGATGGTTTGGATACTACAGCTACCGTTATATCGCATTGTTTATTAATGGTGAGTTTAAGAAAATGAGTACAGTTTTGTTATGTGAAAAAAACTGATATTTTGATTTTAGTTGGCAAGGGAGGAGGAGACTCAGGAAATCTTATATCATGAGATATTGGAAGCTTGTGATACGGATGGATTTATTGGTTTTGATAGACTTAATGAAATGCCCTATTTAGATGCTTGTATACATGGTAAACAAGAATTCTTTTCATCTATTAATAATAATTTTATAAGTTTCCATTCATTTGTTCCATTGATTATATTGTACAGTGGGAAAGAATCTTTTTTATAATAATAAATTATTTTTGATTGTCCCATGCTCCAATGTTCCAAAGGTTTATTAATACGATTTTGATGAATACAAAGATCGTCAATATAGAAAGATTACCAACCCACTTCCTTGAAATAGAGGAAACAAAAAATTAGCAAAGTTCCACACCGTTATATCACACATAGTGGGCGTTATAGTTGAAATGAAAGATGATGAAAGAAACTGAAAAAAAGCTAAAATAATTATTCTTTGTTTTAATCCCACTACCAACGCACTTTCGCAAAAATATCCATCCGAAAAACATGATCTGTGTTAGTGATGGTTGACATTTTCAGATGTTTTCACTTCCTGAAAATTATTTTTGAGATTTAAAGTGCTCAAGCAAACATTGACTTTAGAGTCAAACTTGGCCAAAGATTGTCAACCGAGCAACAACTCTATCAATCGAAAGTTTCTTCCCCAAAAATTAATAATACAGTAGAATTGTTACAACAACATCGATCTGAATTTCCAAATTTTAAATGTACTTCCCAATATCTTGTGAACTCTTTTTTGAACCAGATGTCCTATCGATTGTCTTTTTTAGTCTGATTTTAACAGAAAATAATTCCGGAAATATATATTCGGTCCCACTGTTTTCTAAGTTTTAACCTCTGTCTCTTGTTATCATTCCTTGTAGCAATTTAAAGCATTTCTCATGATCTCGAACCATAACTAAGTGAAGCCAGATCATCAGATCATCACACATATGACATTTTTTAACGTTTAGATGATTCCGTTACCTAAGAAATATCCTTTTCCGATGAACGAGCTAAATTTCTAAATAGATTCACTCATATATCTCTTATTTAATTCCTTCTAAACTTTTCGTTTGTATATTAAATTTTCAGAATCTTTGCGCATTTATCCACCCGGTTTATGGTCAACAAAGTGTTGTACTCAACCATATCAAGTGAAAAATAAAAATGGACAAATACTTAATATAGAAAAAGGTGAAACTATTATGATACCCATTTATGCGCTACATCATGATCCAAAATTTTACCCAGAACCAGAAAAATTTAAACCAGAACGATTTTTACGGGAAAATGGTGGTAAAAATGTGAAATATTTTAGAGATCAGGGAGCATTTTTAGGTTTTGGAGATGGTCCCAGAACATGTTTGGGTAAAATATGAATATTAAAGCAGAATTGAATGTATTTTTCTTACACCTCTTTGTCTCTCTATCACTCTCTCTTTCTCTAGGTATGCGCTTTGCTTTGATACAATGCAAATCAGCAATTTCCTCTCTAATTAAGTCATTTCGTATACGTTTAAATACCAAAACTCAACCTAATTATCGATTGGATGCAAAGAGTTTTCTAGCTTTACATGATGGAGGTGTTTGGTTGGATTTTGAAGATCGTCATTTAAATAAAAATTAATCAAATTAAACAAAAAAATGATTGTCCACATTTTTATGGCAGCTGTACAACAACAACAAACTATTGTTACATTTATTGATGGTACCTTAACATTGACCTTTTTTAGATTTTCTATGGCATAAAAACACTTTTCGAACAAATAAAAAATAATAAATAAATAAATAAAAATGCACAATAATAATTTTAACAACTTATTCACAAAATGTCAACTTAACAAAATGGATGACATTTATGACGATGATGAACATGATGATGATGATGATCTGCATCTGTTACTAAACGCTTTTTAAACTATTTTATAAACATAATTTTTCAAACACAATAACTGACTGACTTAATGACTGGCCGACTTGCATTATTTTCAAATTTTCATTGTCTGACGCATATGAAAATTTGAATGACAAATAAAAAATGAATTTAAATCTCATTGTTTGCGTTACAGTTTTAATTTTTTTCTCGTACTTCTCTTAAAAGGTTTATTGGGGAAAATGGTGGTAAAAATGTGAAATATTTAGAGATCAAGGAGTATTTTTAGGTTTTGGAGATGGTACATGTTTGGGTAAAATATGATATTAAAGCAGAATTGAATGTATTTTCTTAACACCCTCTTTGTCTCTCTATCACTCTCTCTTTCTCTAGGTATGCGCTTGCTTTGATACAATGCAAATCAGCAATTTCTCTCTAATTAAGTCATTTCGTATACGTTTAAATACCAAAACTCAACCTAATTATCGATTGGATGCAAAGAGTTTCTAGCTTTACATGATGGAGGTGTTTGGTTGGATTTTGAAGATCGTCATTTAAATAAAAATTAATCAAATTAAACAAAAAAATGATTGTCCACATTTTTATGGCAGCTGTACAACAACAACAACCTATTGTTACATTATTGATGGTACCTTAACATTGACCTTTTTTAGATTTTCTATGGCATAAAAACACTTTTCGAACAAATAAAAAATAATAAATAAATAAATAAAAATGCACAATAATAATTTTAACAACTTATTCACAAAATGTCAACTTAACAAAATGGATGACATTTATGACAATGATGAACATGATGATGATGATCTGCATCTGTTACTAAACGCTTTTTAAACTATTTATAAACATAATTTTTAAGACACAATAACTGACTGACTTAATGACTGGCCGACTTGCATTATTTTCAAATTTTCATTGTCTGACGCATATGAAAATTTGAATGACAAATAAAAAATGAATTTAAATCTCATTGTTTGCGTTACAATTTTCAATTTTTTTCTCGTACTTCTCTTAAAAGGTTTATTGGGGATTTTTTGTTAATCAAAAAATAGGTGTATATTCGATTTGATTTTATATTTTGGTAAAATTTTAATGAAACTAAACATTTCAGATCAATATTTTGTGAATGAACTTTCAATTATTTAGGTAATAAATCTATGATTTTAAAATTATTTGAAATTATATTATTATTTTTAACAATTCAAGGTTAAATTTTTGATACCAATTTAGAGAGATAAATAGGTTATACTTTTGGTGGGTTAATTCGCATTATTGTCATATATTACTATTTCTCTTTACACATATGAAGTTTTTAAGATCGTTTGCGAAAATTTTTATACCCTCCACTGCCAGAGGAGGGTATATTAATTTTGTCATAAGAAAACATCCATCCATCCATCTTAGACCCCATAATATATGTATATTCTTGAAATTTGAGTCAACTTAGCTACACTGAACCAAATGTTGTAGGAAACATTAAAGAAAATCTTTCATAGAACTTTAATGAAAAAATGTGTTAAATAAACATATTTTTATTCTAATTAACATAATTTTTCTTCAAATTGAAGAATTTTCATCGAATATATTAAAAAATTTAACAAAAAAAATTATTAGTAAAAGTTGTTAATTTGAATAAAATTTCGTTAAAAAATTAACGAAAAATATGTTATATTAACAAATATTTAGTTAAAAAGTCTGTAACTCATCGTTGGTAAAAATAAACACAAATTTATTCAATTCTACAAACTAAAATGAAGTTAATTTGAATAAATTTTTGTTAATTTAACAAAAAAGATCAGCTGATCAACAAACAGAAATACATTGCACTATTTTTATCTATTATCTAAAACTAGCTTCTACCCGGTGCTCTATGCTGCACAAAAACTCTGCTGAGTCCTAGATCTCGAAAGAAATTAATTTATTACAACAATTAAACGTAATTTTTTCTTCAATTCTAATAAAATTTCGTAAATGTAACTTAAATATGGTATTTAAATTGAATAATATTTATCAATATAAAGAAATTATTGTTGTCAATTTGAATAATGTATTTTTCATATTGAAATATTTTCGTCAATTTGAAGAATTTACGAAAATGTAACAAAAATTTTCATTATTATGAATAAAGGTTTTATTGTCTAATATTTAACCTTTTTCCTTATATTAACTACTCTTTTTGCTTCAGTGTATATACGTCTGTCTGTCTGTCAGTATATTAAAATACATAAATCGATATCTAAGGCCAGCTCTAAGCTTCAGCGTAGAAAATTTAAATTAAAACAGGAGAAACAGATCTGGTCAATATTCTACTAGAATTTTAGACCAAACATGAGACCACAATCTTCCATCATAGCAACGCAAATCAAAAATGGCCTTATACCACAGAAAATATCCATCTGATCTGAATAGCTTCAGTTGGAATCAGAATATAGGAGCAGTTCTTTGACGCGTAATCTATATCCTATCAAAAAGATAAGGGGTTATGGCTAATGATAGACAATAATTTGTATTGTGTATCAAATTATTTTGTTTGAAGAGAGTTTAGAGAGAAAATCAACCAAAATATTCTACGAGACATACAACAACAATATTTCAACGCAATAACACAAAAATATGCAAACCAGATCTTGAGCCTTAAGCCCAGATCTGGTCCCTTAATTATTGTTTGATTAGACATTGTCAAACATAATACACTTGAGCCCCGACTTGCGTCGTTAATGGGAATCGGAGTGAGCACATCGAAACGATGCAAATCGTATTTACTTTTTCTTTAAAAATGCACTGAATTTTAATTTATTGGGTCAATTATTCAATACAAGTGCTCAATGGCATTACACGCTTATTATGTATCAAAATTGAAAGAAGGAACTCTCTCTTAACCAATAAGGGATTTCTTGCTATATTATCTTGTTTAGATTGGAGTGGTAAGACAATTTCAGCTAATTGATTTATTTTATCACTGTCTCTGTTGAAAATTGTTCTGACTCTTGCAGGTGCTAGTCCAAGAGCTCTTTCTACATTAAAAAACTTTTCTCCCGATTTAAAATGTTTTATCAAATCAAATTGTTACTTGTTACTTTTCCATTCTTAATGTAATTTCGAGAATCACCCGCTGTATTGTCTTCATAACCAGACACTTGTTCTTAACACCAGTTATAAAACAAAGGAAATGGAATTCTTCTTATTTCAGGCAACCTGAAAACTTAATGCACATGTGACGATAAGTGTCATCAGTGACACAGTCAAATTTTTGCAGTAACAAAATTTGACTGTTTTTAGCGACGCAAATCGAACCGACGACATTCGGAGTCAAAGGACGCAAATCGGTCCGACGCAACTTGAAATTACAACGATGCAAATTGAATTTTTTCAGTTCTTGAAAAACGGCGCAAATCGGGGCTCTAGTGTATTAGCATAATCTGAATTTAGTTTAAGCAATTTTGCTAAAATGTATAATATTTGCATGTGAAAGATAAAAACTTATTGCGAAATTTTGCATATTTTGAAAGTATTTAATAAAATCTCATAAACCTTATTATGAGTTAAAAAGTACAAACACTTTTTCACAAGGCAAAATCACTTTGAAAAAATTCCCAAAATTATAAAAAAACCAGTTGATTCATTGAAAGTTAAAAGCTTTTAAAAAACCCCTTCCGAAAAGAAATAATAAAACAGCGAAAATATTAAATACGTAAAAATGTAAATTTATTTATTTATTTATTAAAACAAATATTTAAAAAAACATACAATTTAAATGATTTTTTTCCTTTTGTTTTAATTAACTAACAAATAAGATTGGCAACATGCGACGATCATAATTAACATAAACAAAATTTACGCTAAAAACGAACAAAAAAAAATGGCAACAAAAATGATAAACAAAAAAAATATAAAATAAAATCGCAACTTACAAACTAATTTAACAAACAAACGTAGGCGATATGATTTTACTAATGAAAAATAACAACAACAAAACAAAAAAAACTAAAATTAAAATTAAAATGAAAAAAGGAATGAAAACAACAGCGAAACAGCGAAGAAAATCATACAAATCGAATTAAAAAAAATTTACATTATAATGATTATGATTATGATGAGAGATGGATTGATGAGAAGATTGAACAATCAATTAATCAATCGTTAGATGGATGAATGTTTGTTTGATTGCTCGTTCCAACTCACAAATAAACAAGACATCTAACATTCACACACACAATCAAGATATGATAATCGTTATGCAAATGTTAATGAAAATTTAAAAATGGAAATAAAGATAAAAACATAAGAAAGAAGAGAACTAATAAAAAATAATTAACAAGTGATTAATACTAATCAGTACTGTGTGCTGCTGAAAACGTAGCACCGGAAATATTACAAAATTTCCCCTTTTTTGTTATCTAATTCGCTAAATTTTCGAAAATTTCACATTTAAACACTGACACAATGACCTTAAGATTTAGGTTTTTGATTAATATGACGTTTACGTCTGGGCGGTAAATATCCATTATTTGTATTATCGGAAACATCTTGATGATCATTGAAAATCTTAACCGTTTGTACATTTTGTTCTTGTCCACCACTTACTACCTTAATAATACGATGATCACCCATGGGTTCTTCGAGGGAGGTTCCCAAAATCTTGATTGTTTTGACACCAGTATGATCCAAAGATTCGAGTACTTTTAAAGTTTTAACAGCATTAGGATTGACGATTTGCACGGTGCGAATTTTAGCCGAAGCTGGTTTAGTAGTTGACACCTTAGTTGGGACCAATGCAACCGCTTTGGGGTTATTGTATTGGATGGCCCCACTTGTGGTGGAGGTGGTAGAGGTCGTTTGTCGTAAATCTTCAGGCATGAAGGTTTGCAATGCTTGACGTGCCTGCTCACTGAGTATTGACGGTCCTTGGTATTGTTTATGCGTATAGGTGGTGTAGGTTTGACTTGTAAGGGCGTTGTTTGTGTAAGACATGGTAGGTGCATAATATTGAGGTCGGGAAGCCGGTTCGCGGTACATCGGTGATACGTCGTTACTGGCAAAGTATGCAGCCGTTGTGGGCGGTGGTAGGGTAATTTCTGGAAAGGGCTTTTGGGTGTTGCCATAACGATCATGGGGTTTTACACGAGTCATAAAACTACTTAAAGGATACATCACAGTTGGTTGATGACCGATTGTAACTGTAGGCATTGTGGGATTAATGGGTGGTAAATAATCAGGACCTTTGAAATGTGATTGTTGTGGTGATTGATAAGATTGTTGCTGTCCATTTACTGGTGGCAAATAATCGGGACCCTTAAATGGCTGATTGGTTTGTTGTGGCGAATTAGCTGGTGGTAAATAGTCGGGACCCTTAAATGATTGAGATCCAGAATTGGCAGGTGGTAAATAGTCAGGACCCTTAAATGGCTGATTGGTTTGTTGTGGCGAATTAGCTGGTGGCAAATAGTCGGGACCCTTAAAAGGCTGTGTAGTTTGTTGTGGCGAATTTACAGGTGGCAAATAGTCAGGGACCCTTAAAAGGTTGTGTAGATTGTTGTGGCGAATTGACAGGTGGCAAATAGTCGGGACCCTTAAATGGCTGGTTAGGTTGTTGAGCAGGACTTGAAGGTGGCAAATAATCAGGACCCTTAAATGGCTGATTGGTTTGTTGTGGCGAATTAACGGGAGGCAAATAATCAGGACCCTTGAAAGGATGTGTAGTTTGTTGAGGCAAATTACCTGGTGGCAAATAATCAGGACCCTTAAATGGCTGTTAGGTTGTTGTGCCGAATTAACGGGAGGCAAATAATCAGGACCCTTAAATGGTTGCACTGAGTTTTGAGTTATTTGTTGCGAAGGATTCGCAGGTGGCAAATAGTCGGGACCTTTAAATTGCTGCAATAAAGATTGAGTTGTCTGTTGATTCTGATTTTTTAAATTAGTTTGATACGATTGTGATTGATAACTATGTATGCTTTGTATTACCTGAGAATTTGAAAAGGTTTGTTGTTGTTGTTGGTTACCATTTAATTGGCTTATCGCCTGTTCGGCATTATTAGGCATTTTAAAATCATTTGCAGGGTGCAAATAACTATTAGCAGTATAAGTTTGCTGTGCTACATCCTTAGTAGGGCGTGAACTATCTTGACCATGCAATTCGTTTATAGCTTCTTCGGCATTAGCAGGTTTTTGGAAATCATAACCGGCTGGCAAGGTTTGGGAAGCTGTGAAAGGTGTTTGGTTTGATTTACCATCGAGGCTGTGTAATTCTTTTATAGCTTCTTGAGAATTTTCTGGTTTTTGAAAGTCGTAACCTGGTGGTATGTACCAATTCTTTTGTGGTGTAGCATTTTCCTGTTTGGGAGTTCCATACACTACATTTGATGATTGCTCACGGCCGGCAACTTGAATTTGTGGTGTAGCATTTTCCTGTTTGGGAGTTCCATACACTACATTTGATGATTGCTCACGGCCGGCAACTTGAATTTGTGATTGTACTGTCACTTCCCGATATTGGTGCGAATCCTCGGGTAATGTATGTAGTTCAGCAATTGCTTGTTCAGCATTAGCAGGTTTCTGGAAGTCATAACCTGGTGGCAAAGCTTGTGCTTGTTGGGGTTCTTGTACTAGATTTTCTTGCTGTGGTGGCAAATAGTCAGGACCTTTAAATGGAGCATTATTTTTGCCTTGATAGGGTGGCAAATAATCTGGTCCTTTGAAATGATTGTTTTGTGGCTGTGCGGGTGGTAAATAATCGGGACCTTTAAATGGTGCATTCGTATTAGTTGTTGTTACCTGTTGGGGATGTGGTGGCAAATAGTCTGGACCCTTAAATGGTGTATTTTGACTTTGCAGTATTTTTTGAGCTTCTCCTTGTTGAGGCGGCAAATAGTCGGGACCTTTGAATGGTGTATTTGGCCTGAAAGATGTTTGTTGCTGCTGAGGTACTGAATTGCCTTGAACGGGAGGTAAATAATCGGGGCCCTTGAAGGGATTATTTTGTTGTGCTGGAGAAGAACCTTGATGGGGTGGTAAATAATCGGGGCCCTTAAAGGGATTATTTTGTTGTGCTGGAGAAGAACCTTGATGGGGTGGTAAATAGTCTGGTCCTTTGAAAGCATTATTTTGTTGGGGTTGTGTAGATCCTTGTTGATGAGGTGGCAAATAATCAGGGCCTTTGAAGGGAGCATTTGATTGGGCTTGGTTAGGTCCTTGTTGATGGGGAGGCAAATAATCGGGTCCTTTGAAAACATTATTTTGCTGTGACTGCACGGGACCTTGTTGATGAGGTGGGAAATAATCAGGACCCTTGAAAGCATTATTTTGTTGTGACTGCACAGAACCTTGTTGATGGGGAGGCAGATAATCAGGACCCTTGAAAGCATTATTTTGTTGTGACTGCACAGAACCTTGTTGATGGGGAGGCAAATAATCAGGACCCTTGAAAGCATTATTTGTTGTGACTGCACCGACCTTGTTGTTGAGGTGGCAAATAATCAGGACCCTTGAAAACATTGTTGGGATTTTGTTGTTGAGGTGGCAAATAATCAGGACCCTTGAAAACATTATTGGGATTTTGTTTTTGAGGTGGCAAATAATCGGGTCCCCTAAAAACTGACTTCGTTGGTAAAGGCGGTAAATGTTCATTATTCGATTTAGCACCAACTTGACGTTCTCCTGATTGATGTTTTCCCGCTACAGCTACAGATTGTTGTACCGAATTAAAATTCTGATTTTTATTTGATTTTTCCGGAAATGAATGACGATAATTAGATGGGAAGGGAATTGGTATATTATTCGAATTTGTTTCAACATTTCTATTCTCGTGTTGAACAACAATTTGTTGATTGTTAGCATCGCTGCCGGTAGCAAAACTCAAATATGACAAATCCAAATTGGGATCATCTAAGGGAAAATCAGCGGGTGCATTTATATGTTGAATGCGAATCTGTTCAGAAGCACCAGCTTTTGTTTGGGGTTTTTGACCCGTTGAGGGTTCATAATGATTATGAACTTCAAAAAGTTGATATTTAGAATTTCCATATTTATTCACTTCAAATGTTTCTTCGCGTTGGTGTTGATGTTGGTGATGATGTTGTTGTTGCTGTTGTTGCTGTTGTTTTTGATGTGTATTATAATAATCGTCTTTAATGGGTAATTCTTGTATGGGTGGTGGTAAATACTGTTTATTTCTTAATGATAAAGAAATATCTGCTTCCGTAGCAGACACCCACAGGCCCACTAGTAAAAATCCAACAAAAGCGCTTAAAAGCTAAAAAGAGATTTGCGGTTAAAACAAACAAGAAAATTATGTAATTCCACAGTAATCCTTAGTACGAGCGGTAATCCACAGGTGCTCGGTTTTGATGATGTCGATTTTGTTGTTGTGATCGTTTACAAAACTTACCTTCATTTTGATGTTGGTCGTGCGTATCTTTCAAGTGTCCAACATGCAATGATAACCTAAACTGACCTGTTCACATAATTTATACTAAACTTATATATAATTAACAAAATTCAAAATAAAATCCAAAACAAAAACAGAAGTTTCATTCACAAAAATCACTATCAAGTTGAACTGGGGGCAAATGTGTGTGTGTGTGTGTGAGTAAGTGAGCGGGTGAATAAATGATAAAGTGAGTGAGTGTCAAAGAGTGTTGAAGTGTGTATGGCAACATACAATTAAACTTTATCTGAGCAAACAGATACTTTTGTTACCGAAAAACAAAATTCATCGATCTTCTAAAGCATGTGCGCTCTAAATCTTTGCACTTGATCGATGTTCATCATAAAAACATCATCTCCATCTTTTTTTTTTAGCTTTAAATTTCAAATTTATTACAAATGATCTGTTTTATTGCAAATTTTATTTATTTTTATTTGATTTTTGTGAAAGGTGTTTTATTTTTTGGCTTCAGATTCGAATTGAGCTCATTTATGTTTTTTTTTTTCTGTCCAAAACTAAACTTGATGTGACCACCCTTAATTTTTGTAACTTTTTAATATTTTTTCTTTAAATTTTTTAAAAATTGATTTACGAAGATTAAAATTTACATATTTTTTTAGCTGACACACAGAAGCCTTTATTTGATTCATAAATATTTATTGGAAAAAAATATGTATTTATTATTTATTTATGTATATTTTTTTAAATGATTTTTTTAACACATCTTAATTGTTTCGATACTCCTCAAATGACCTTTAACTTTTTCAAAAAAAAACACGCTTAAATGAAACATACATATTTTTCAAATAAAAATCAAATAACTAAATAATTAATTAATCAAACAGAAAATTTATAAGAAATTTTAAAAATAGAATATTAAACAAATTAAATTAATTATTAAATATTAATGCCTCATCCCCTCAATCCCCAATGATTTTGTATTCCTGGTCGAACTTTACACCTTTAAAATGGCATACACACAGACAAAAATCAATGTATAATTAATTACTTTTTTCAGTTATGATTTTGCTTCATAGAAAAAATGTTAATTTAACATTGTTTCGCAGAAAAACATTATGTTGAGAATATTTGTGAAATTTTATTTCTTTATGTACAATATTATTTCACCATAAATGTAAAAACGTTTAATTTAAATTAAAAAATTATTCAATCTCAAATCAACTATGTTCAACGTTGATTTTGCTTCCTGTTTTTGTTTTTCTGTGTGAAATACAAGTTTATTGAAAGTGTCAACAAAACGTTTTGACACGCTCGTGTCTTATGTGATAACTTAGGCATTTATACCAAATATGTTTGAATTTTAATTCCTAAAAAAGATTCAAGAGCACCAAAAAGTGAAAACAAGAGCATAATCTATCTGATTCATTGATTTTTAGGGGTTATTTTTTTTACTTCTCCGCTTAATTTAAATTTTCAAAACGCTGAATTTGAACAATAGAAGGATTAGTGTCTCTCTAATTAAATCTAATTGATTTAGATTCGTTATATTTTTTTCAATTTGAAATTGGCCAAAATCACCTGAACACGCTATAAGAAGTTCCATCTCCAGATAGCATCTGAAGAAAATCAAGAATATCAAATATTTTCCTCTTTTTTAAAACAAGCACATCTCTATTAATAGAGAAGAAGAATATTTATTAAAAAGAAATAAAAATGTTATAGTCGGGCTTGACCGATAATACCCTACACCATATTGTTGGTTGTATAAACGGCCCTCGTATAATTTGCTTTTCTAATTTATTATGATAATGTGATATGTATGCGTTTAAAGGGTATTTTTGGGAGGGTTATAAAGGAATTGAAAAAAATTATTGACCAACCCTCGTTTAATTTTGATCAGCGTTTCAGGTTTTTGTCTTATATTTCTCTTAATTCGACTAAATATTTTTACAATACGATTTATGAGTTTGAAAGTGATATTTGGAAGGGTGGATGTATAGGACCTATGAGAAATAATGAACCGATCCTCGTATAATTTGGCACATTATTTTATAATATAATAAGACATATTTTTGCAATATTTAGTTAAAATCTTTTTATATATAGGAATTTTATGGACTAAAAACCCCATTCCGGGGGGAAGCATTTGTATGGAGCCTATATAAAATAAGAGACCGGTAATAACCAATTGCAATTGGCATCGTCCATGGGATTTTTAATAACTTCTTTTATTTTTGAAATATTAATTTCAAACATAAAATTTTTAAAAATTTCTCTCGAAAAAAAACTTTGAAAATATTTTTATATAAATCCGCTTAAAAACTTTTCTTAAAAATCTAAATTTCTTAAAAAAACTGAAAATTTCCAAATTTTAAAAATTTCCATTGACATAAAGTTTTCTGAACGTTTCCATAAAAGAAAAATTTTAAATAAGAGAAAATTTTCTAAAAAAAATGAAATAATATTTTCTGTTTTTTTAAAGAAACATTTTTTGAAAATGTCTGTAATAGAGAAAAATTCTTTTATTTTATTATTTTTATTTTTTATTCAATTTAAGAATATTCCAAAAACATTTTTGTTGAAAAAAAATTCCCCAAAAATGAATTAAGTTTAAAAGTTATATTCTTAACAAAGAGAATTAGTTTTTTTCAAATTCCTTTAAAGAATTTAATGAAAAAATATTTTTTAATCATAAACTGAAAAATATTTTTAACAAATAATTTTTCCGGAAATATTGCATAAAAAGTACATTGTTTTCTTCGATAATTAATATTTGCAAAAATTTCCCTTACAAAATATTTGAACAAATGTGGAGCAGATAGATGAAGGGATATATAAACTCATTCTGTTACCTTACAAGCAACAAAGCACACCGGGTGTTTGAGATACAAAAATACAAAACAAGTGAAAATATTGTATTCAACTATGCCGAATCTTCAATACCCTGCAGCACAAAAAAATCTTTCTTAAATATAACACATGAACACTTAATGAGTCATAAAATTAGTTGTATTTTTGGCTATAACTTTTTTCCTATGAACCGATTTTGATAATTTTTGGAATGGTAATAAAATATATATAACTTAATATTATGGTAAAATTTCAATTCTAATTTTTAGATTTGTAGTTAACGAAAGATGTTTGCTTGAACTTATAGGTTGCTCCAGATATCGGTCTATATTTTAATATATATTAAACCATTTTTTCTGGTTTTAAATAGAAAACTTCTCAAGACTATAACAAATACTCAGGACAAATTTCATTAACCTCTGTATGGATGTGAGCGTGCCAACCAGGGACAGATGGACAGATCGACATAGCTAAATCGAATCAGATTATGATTTGATGCAAAAAGTTCTGATATGATTCCTTCTGAGTGTTACACTCAGAATTAAAAAATTAAGTTACCCTCTTCATCAATTGTGGTGGTGGAGGGTATAATAACACTTAGTTTTAGTTTATTTCATAAAATAATATTACAGTCATTATTTTCTTACGAACTCGTTTTGAAATAATAACAAAATAAATAATAATCCATGATTCCGTATCAAATCTTCAAGAGGTTAATACAAGTTATTTACAGTCATTTTCCAAATCTCATTTTGTATCAATTGAGTTTGTTTTGTTAACATTTTTTGCGATATCACAATAATTACAAATAAATAATTATTGAATAAAAATTTCATGCAAAGTTTAATAACATTTCTTTCAATGAAAGTATCAATCATATTAATTAAATAAAATTAATTATTATTAATTATTTTTTCTATATATTTTTCTTTCTCTTTTGTTTTATTTATCTATTTCGTTTCTTTTATGAAACGACCTTGAAACCTAAATAATAATTTCATATTATCACAAAATAAATTACACAGAAAAAATATTCGACAAAATCTTTTAATTTTTTTAATAATTAATTTTAAAGTACATATTTATTATTTGTATAATTGAATTAATTAAATATTTAACTGTTACGATTTCTATTTGCAAAAAACTGACAGGTCTAGAAAAAATTAAAAACATACAGTCTCGAACAAAACTATTGGTACAGCAAGCATTTTATGTTTTATCTTAATTTTCTGACATTAAAACCAAATTAACAATCATACTTTAAATTGAATAATTTGTTGAAAAAAGTAATGAATTTGCTGAACAAAAGTACGCGACTCAAATCGAATTAACTTTTTTATATAAATGCATTTAAATTTTTAATTTATTGGGGAAAATAATCACATCGAAGCAAAAGATTTTGAATTTTTGATAATTTTTTTAAAACGACAAAAATTGGGACGACGCAAGTCGGGGCTCTGGTGTATTAACACAGAAAAATAATGTAAAATCTTTTCAAATAGAAATAATTTAACAATTTTCAGTTATGATTTTACTTCATAGATAAAAATGTTAATTTAACATTGTTTAACAGTAAAAACAGTTTCTTGAGAACATTCTTGAAATTTTTGTACTTAAAAGTAATTTTAAAAATTTGTCGTTATACAATTTTATATAATAATATCGGGAGATTCACATATGTACAATATTATTTCACCACAAACGTAAAAACGTTCAATTTAAACTTAATGACAAAAAATTATTCAATCTCAAATCAACTATGTTTAACGTTGATTTTGCTTCATGTTTTTGTTTTCAGTGTGTTGGCATACTCAGTCTTGCATGTTCATTCTTTTTGAAATTTCTGAAATCTTGCAACAATGAAAAAAAGTATAATATTTTTGGGTTTTAATCGGTTAAAATGACAATTAGTTGGTATAAATTTAAAAGAAACTCTGTGAAACCAACAATGGACCCAAAACAGAGAAAAGAAACTAGCGAAACTGAGTGAAAAATAATACTGCAACTACTTAACCATGGCAAGTCATATGCCCAGATATGACAAATAATGAATCGAAGTCGTTTTATTATTAGAAGCGTATTGAATTGTAATTAAAAAAATAGTTAAATTTACAAAGTCCGAATAGAATCGGACGTCCTAAAGTTTAAACTTCACGCGGCAGTAACCCAATTGTCAAAAAAAAATAAAACACAATTCTAAAACTACAAAAATATTCACCTCATTACTGCTCGTAGAGTGCTACATGAAACTGGTTATAAAGCTCAAGTCGTTGCAAGGCGGAAACCGCTGATCCCTTCAATTAACCAAATTAAGCGTTTAGAGTTTGCGTAAGAGTTTTAATGTAACCCTATAACATTTTGGACAGTTTTCTTTGGATCACTATAGTGCAGACAAAAGGCGTTAAAGAGAAAATGGATAAAAATCGGGGAAGAAGTTGCCAAAAATTTAGTCCATTTTATGCCAAATCGTTTGGATGAAGCAAATTTGGATAAAGCAAAAAAATCTGTCCACTAAATACTGAAAAATTACATAAATTTAGAGTAAAATATTTTTAATTGGGTGAACCAATATTTTATCACCGGCAAAAGCTTTTAAACGTCTTAAAAAATATAAAAAAATTGTTTTTTAGTTTGAATTAATTTAATTAAAATTTTCATTATTATATCAGGAAATTTCAATAGCAACTGTAATTGAACTGATTATAAAAATAATTAAAACAATTATTTAAAGTACTTCAATAATAAAAATAATTATGAAAATTAATTGAAATGATTAAGAAAATGATTACTAATTTAATAAATATCATTAATTTGGTGATAGAAACAAAGTCAAACAAAAAATTTAAAAATTATTATTAATATAAGCAAGTTCTTAATTGAACTCGGTTTTAGCGTTTTTCTATGTACAAAAGATCATTAAAAATTTTTGTTTATAATTAATTTTTTTATTTCTATTGAAAAATTTTTTATTTCTTAGAAAAACAAATAATAAACAATTAATTGTTTGTTTATTGCAAATACATAAACAACAAAAATATACATTGAAAACAATAATGAATATAAATTTACAATACGAAAAACGTTGTCAGCATAAACATAAACAATTCTTGCACAAACATACAAAAAGAATCTGAAATAATAATTATTATACCCTACACCACCATAGATATATAGGTATTATGCGTTTAAGCAGATGTTTTAACCACTTAAACGTATACTGTTCGACTAGACTTCTGAGACGAGTTAACGATGTCCGTCCGTTTGGCATCTGGTTCTCCATGTAAACCTTGTCAACAAATGCTCTTGCAATTTTAAAATTATCTTGATTCCTTATTATTTTGGCCTTAAGAACGATATACCATAATATTAATAATGATGATTATGATGGGTCCGTTATTTCTTATAGTCCCCGTACAAATATTCTCCCAGAATGAGGTAATAAACTTTTAAACCGATTTTAACCAAATTTAGAACAATTAGAAAAATAAATTAAAAAAGAAATAAATCTAAACCCATGTGCCAAATTATACGAGGATCGTTTATTTTTTTATTATTTCTTGTAATGTTTGGCTTGTTAGTTATGTTTTGGTTCAACTCAAGACAAAGAAATGTGGTAATATTTATTGAATGAGTCTATAGATTTTCAGGGCTGAGAGAGGAAGAATTGGACAAACAATTGAATAAATATCATGAAATTTACTCAACTGTCAGTCCAATCCTTCTTCTTGTGATCCTTGGTCATATGCATGATATATGTCTGGAACAGCATGGTCAATACGAGATCAGAAGGCATTAAACTCCATTCCGATTTTAGTAGTGTCAGAACTATTCTTGTAGAACACCGCAGATTTTCATTGTCTGCAATGGGAGGTGAACGGCCTTCAAGCATGACATTCATTCAATAACCTGAAACCGCGCAACCTAATTTTATGGGCGCTCTCTTGCAAAAATTGTTAATATCTGACATGAATAAATTCTATAAGAAAAAGATATTATTAATATAATATGGACAAAGTTGTCCTAAATGTAGAGCTTAAAAAATATTCCCAATTTTTCAAATACGAGAAAAACTTGTTTAAACATTTATAAAATTGCTCACACTGCCGTTAGAAGAGGTTTGGCCCATAAGAGTTGGTTTTAAAGTGAAAAATGTTGAAAAAATTCTGCGAAAAAAATCTTAAAAATACCATAATTATGAAATTTTAAGATCAAACTAATATATCCTTTTATTGAATCCACATAGGTTTATGGTTCTTACACAAAAGTTATTTAGAATTTAGAACAGAATCCGGAAAATATTATAAAAAACACCTCAAGTGAGTCCATGTGAAAATTCATTAAAAATATTCAATAATTCCAAAGTTACAGAATTATTTCCAAAAGAAAGCGTTTTGGGACCACTGTGCAATGTGGTGTAGGTTATTGTAGAGTCGGCTTTAACGTCTTTCTTGCATTCATATTTATTTCATTTTATAATTCATTACAAAAGAAAAAATAAGTTTAAAACGTGTGTTGACATTTAACAAAAATCAAATGGGCCTAAAAACTGAATGTGAAAAAAAATAATAATTTAAACAAAATATTAATAATTAATTAAATAAAGAAATCAATTTAAAAGAAAAAAAAACATAATAAAATTATTTTTAAAAAACTGTCAAATTTGTGTGTTGTTTAACAAAAAACAGTGAGATAAAAATAAAATAAGATTTATAATTTAATATAAACAAGTAAGATTGCTATATTCGGCTATGACGAATCTTCAATACCCTCCATTACGAATGCCTGTAAGTAATAACGTTATGTTTCGTATATACACACTATATATACTTTATATACCGTTTTCTTAGCAACACTTAATATATATTTTTACTATATATTAATTTCTACCGATTTTGATAATTTATTGGAATGATAATGAAGTACATATGACTTTTTTTATGACAAAATTAGTGTATTCAAAAAATCGACATTTTCTGAAACCCGGTTTCGAGTAATTTGAAAAATAGGATTTTCAAAAAAAACCGATTTATGTTAAAAACCCGGTTAAACGTTTTTTGTTTGATTTATAGAGAGAAATTATTATTTATTATAGAAATCGATAGTTTAACCAATAAAAAACATATATCGTAATGATCTTTATATGAAATGAAGTAAAAATAATGGTTTTGATTTAGAATATGATATCTAAGAATGCATTTAACACTTTGCCTTTTGTAACGCATGGAATGAGTTATGGCGGAATATACAAAAAGAAGCTTAATATTTTAGTCAAAAGCTTAAAATTGCCTCTCATTAAAAACCAGTTAACCGACTGAATAAAACCGTAATGTCATGTCGAATAACTCGAAAATTGAAATTCGAAACCATACGGTTTTCTAAAATGCAAATAAACCGGTTTCCGGTTTCGATTTTTGTATACACTAGACAAAATCTTACTCTAATTTGTCGATTTTAAATTAACAGTTTTATGATACTTAGAGGTTGCAGATATCGGTATATATCTCTTGATATACTTAATCTATTCTGCTTATTTTGAATAGGAAACTTCTCTGGCCTATAATTAATACTCGGTCCAAATTTATTTCAGCTCTGTCAATTATTATGAATGTGAACAAACAACAGATGAACAGAAAGACGGACATAACTATATCGACTCAGATTTTGATTTGACGCACAAATATATATTTCCATCATGGAATCTAAGATAATTTCATCTTAGCGTTACACACGGAACGACAAATTTAATATACCCTCTGCACCACTTGTGGATATAAAAATAGTTCGATTTTCAAATAAAAAATAAAATTATAATAATAAAAATGATTTACTTTTAATTTTTGTTTTCTTTTATTTAAAATAACTAAAATAAATTGAACTTTTGTTTGTCACAAACAATAGAAAAAATGCATTTAGTTGCTGGTGATATGTATGGAATTTGACCTTGACAATGCAAAACTTTTTAAACAAATTATTCCATAAAAGTTAATATCAAATCAAAATGCTACTTTTAGTCTAAATAAACATAAACATACATATTAAATTTAGATTGTATTAAATTTAATAAAACATATTTAAATTTGTTACAATTTGTGACATGTTTTTTGTTTTTTTATTTGAAGAGAATGTAGATTCCCAGAGAAAATGATCTGGGTTAAGAGGTTTTAATATTATGAAAATAAAAAAAATAATAATAATAAATCCATTCGAATTTCATATGTTTATTATAAATAAATAACTGTAATTTCAAAATATTTACATCGATTTCAATACACATTTTATGGGAATGAAAAGTTTTGACGTGATTTTTATTAAATTTGCTTTATAGAAAAAATTTCAACAGAAATTCTAGAAACATTTTGTTCAATTTTCTATTTGTAATAATATTTTTTAAAGAGTATAACTTTTTAAATAGTTTCGACATTTCGAAAACGAAAAGTTTTATAAAATTTCGAATCAAATTTTTTATTAAAAATCTATTTTAGATAAATTTTATTTTATTTTTTTAAAGAATTTTTTAGAATTTTCTTTAAAAAAAATATAATTAAGATTCTTGAAATTATTAATAAATTTTCTTTCAGGAGCAAATAGAAAAAATTTCTTTAAAATGTCTGATGCATCTCATTTAGAGAAAATTTAAGATGAAAAACACTGACGCATATTTCAGAAACACATTTAATTATTTCACTATTTTTGTATTGCTTTGGTGGTCTCATTC
This sequence comes from Cochliomyia hominivorax, assembly GCA_004302925.2. Lineage (NCBI taxonomy): Eukaryota > Metazoa > Arthropoda > Insecta > Diptera > Calliphoridae > Cochliomyia > Cochliomyia hominivorax. The sequence continues at coordinate 48,538,988 of PYHX02000495.1, forward strand.
CAAGTAAAGTTGAAGATTTTTAATGAAAGACAACCGTTATTTATAACTTTGTCATTCCGTATGTAACGCTATATATTTTTGCATCAATTCAAAATCATAATCGATTTAGCTATGTCCGTCTATCTGTATGTTGTTGGCACTCTCACATCCAAAATAATAGAAAGAGCTTAATGAAAGTTGACCTAAGTTATTGCTTTAGTCCAAATTTTTCGCAACTTCCTAAATATTTTTTTTGCTGATGCTCAAGAGTAATGTTTAGAAAAAGCTTAGAACCCTAAAGCAATCAAAATTTTCTTAAAAATTAACTTATTTTTGACATATCTTGGCATCCTGTCATTATGTTAAACAGACCCTTGAGTGGTACAATAATGTATTTTTGTACACGATTTTCAACTCGAATTTTTCTCAAATTCCAAAATAATTTCAGATATCCCACAAAGCGCGATCTATTAGGTGTACATAGGATTATCATTACTATATAGCGTGATATGTATACCACGCACCTTTTTCCATACCGACCACCTCTAATATTGTCAATTTTAGAAAAAAATCACTTTTTCAAAAAATAATTAAAATTATTTGGAAATTTTTTCACTTATTCCACTATTAAAGATCCATTAAAGACCCCTTGGAGTACCATTTCTATATGTCCTGGAACGTGTACCACTCCCTATTTTCCCACATTGTTCATAAATCCTCTCAAGAAATTTCAAGATTTTCAACTCAAATCCAAAATTATTTCAGATAAACCCACTAAGCGTGCTCCATTAGGAGTACCTAGGACTATCATACCTAGGTCCTATCATATTGGTCCATACTGACCAATCCCTCCAAAAAATGTTAAGTAATTTCATGTATTTTAAAAGATCGATAAATTGAATAACAATTATATTTTTGATAGTGTGTTGTTATGGACCAATGGTTAGCACCTTGGAGAGACATTTCCATGATATATATTTTTGGAACGTGGCTCCTGTTGTATACTAGTCATTTGAAGAACTGCTAGTTAAATACGTATTTATCTTCACATACATAAATTGTTTTTGTTTACAATCTGAATTTGTAGATCGATATATTTCATAATATTTAAAATTTTGCGCAAATGGTAAATCACTATTTGTTTTGTAATCCGCTCGATTAAGAGCTAAAAAATTAAGCTCCACTAAAATTTCATTTCTTTTTTTTTTTCAAATTTAAATTTCTCATCATTCATTTCATCTTTTTAATGATGATCATCTAAAATTAGACCTCGTTACAAATTATTTTAAACAAAATGGAATAAAAAATGTTTTTCAATAAAACATTTTAATAGTAAAACATTATAATAAAAATGTTGTTGTTTTTTTTATAATTTTATAAAATTAATAAAAACAAATATTACAAATTATACTTAAGTATTTATAATAATAATAATATTAGATTTTGATGTATTTAAACATGCAATATCCGCAGAATGATTGAAAAGTTTAAATTAATAAAAAAAATCATAAAACTTGAGAAATAAACGGAAACTACAAAATGTTATATTAATTAAGGGTTTTAAGTTAAATTATTAAAATCAATCATAAGTTATTTCATTTAATGCCGAATCTTCAATATTCTCCACTACAAATGTGTGCGATTTAAATACGTTATGTGTCGTATATACACACACTCATAGATACAGTCGAAGAGAATACAATTTATTTAAGTTTTTCTTAAATTTAACACGGGAACACTTACTTAGTCACAAAATTAGCTATATTTTCAGCTATCACTTTTTTCTACTAAACAGATTTGAATAAATTTTGGAAAAGTAATGAAATATTATGAAAAAATTTCATTCTATTTTGTTGATTTATTATTGACAGTTGCCTTATATATCGGTCTATATAATTAAATATATATATAAACTGGAAACTACTCAGAGCTATAACAAATACTTAGTCCAAATTTCATTGAACTCTGTCAATTATTGTGGATTTGAGCGTACGAAGAACAGATGCAGACAGACATTCAGACAGACAGACAAACGGACATATCTAAATCGACACAGAATTTGATTTGATTCAAGGGGTATGAGATGAATCCTTCTTAGCGTTACACACGGAATGATAAACATAATATACACTCTTCACCACTAGTGGTGGTGTAGGGTATAAAAATGTTCTTTTTGTTATATTTTTTATATAAAATTTTGTCTACTGAACCGATTTTGATAATTCTTGAAAGGTAACGCAGTACATATAACTTAAGGTTATGGAATATTTTTTCGATTTATAATTGACAATTTTAGGATTTTTTATGTGGAACTTAGAGATTGCCTCAGGTATCGGTGTATATGTTTAAATGTACTGAACCAATTTTGCTGGTTTGAAATAGGAAACTTCCTAAGACTATAACAAGTACTCAGCCCAAATCTCATTGAGCTCTGTCAATTATTGAATTAAATCAATTCACACTTTGATATAATGCAACAATATATATCTGTTATAGAGTCTGAGATGATTCCTTCTTAGCGTTACATCTCTTGTGTTGATGGAAGGTATAAACATGGTAAAATAAGTTCCCAAAAAGCAGAAATTAAAAGTAAAATCAAAAATTTTCGGGTACAAAATTAAATATCCGGACATTAAAAGTGAGAAACCACACACTTTAACTGAAACATTTATATCTTAAAATTTAACCTTAATTTTTAGGAAGATTTTTTTTTACAAATGACCTTGAAATATTTTATTAATTAATAAATTTTTTATAAAAAAAAATTTGCTTAACAAAAGCAAAAACACTTAAATGTCTTTGATTTTGTTAATTTTGTTTAAACAAAAACTTTGTAAAACAAATGAGTTTTAAATTTTTAGTTTTTTTTGTCTTTTGTTTCAAATATTTTAAACTTTTTGATAAACTTGTGTTTAATTATTAATTAAGGTAATAAAATATTAACTTTGCAAAGAAAAATATTCAAATTAAGATGAAATAAATTTTGCAAACACCGAAAAAAGCACAACATGGGTGACACATGTTAATTTACATATAAAGTTCCAAATGTTCGATGTGACGAAAAAGGTCATAATTAGCAATGGATAAGATTTTGTGAATCTATTTTATTATAATTTTTATATCTTTTGCTCTATAAACGAAACCCCGCGAAAACATTTAATTAATTTAACATGATGTTGGCAATAAAATTTGAGCTTTAAAATGTTTAACATGAATGAATTTTAAATACCCTACTTAATGGACTTAACAAAAAATTCACACAGAATAAATATGGTTACGGTAACCAAAACTGAGAGAAAATATATTATGGGCGACATCATAATAGTTCAGTTCTAGTTCAGTTGTATTTCAGTTAAAGTTCAGTTCTAGTTAAGTTCTAGTTCAGTTCTAGTTCAATTCAGTTCAATTCTAGTTCCAAAGTAGTTCAGTTTTAGTTAAGTTCTTCTTCAGTTCTAGTTCAGTTCTTTTTCAATTCAGTTCAATGCTAGTTCCAAATTAGTTCAGTTCTAGTTTAGATCTAGTTCAGTTCTACTTCAGTTTTAGTTCATTTCTAGTTCAGTTGTAGTTCAGTTCTAGTTTGGATCTTCTTTAGTTCTAGTTCAGTTCTAGTTCATTTCTAGTTCATTTCTAGTTCAGTTCTAGTTCATTTCTAGTTCAGTTGTAGTTCAGTTCTAGTTCAATTCTTTTTCAATTCAGTTCAATTCTAGTTCCAAAGTAGTTCAGTTCTAGTTTAGATCTAGTTCAGTTCTAGTTCATTTCTAGTTTAGATTTAGTTCATTTCTAGTTCAGTTCTAGTTCAGTTATAATTCAGTTCTAGTTCAGTTCTAGTTTAGATTTAATTAAGTTCTAGTTCAGTTCTAGTTCATTTCTAGTTCAGTTCGAGTTCATTTCTAGTTCAGTTCTAGTTAAGTTTAAGTTCAGTTATAGTTCAGTTGTATTTCAGTTAAAGTTCAGTTCTAGTTCAGTTTTAGTTCAGCTCTTGTTAATTCCAGTTCATTACTAGTTAAGTTCTAATTCAGCTCTAGATCTAGTTCAGTTTTAATTTAGTTTTGATGCATGTTACTGTATTGAAGAACCGTATATTGAAGCAAATTAAGGGAATATAATCGGACTCTTTGACATTGAAGCATTTCATAGAAATTTGCCAAGATTCAAAAAGTTTTTTGTTTATGAATAAAAGAATTTAACAAAATCTCTATCCATAAAAAGGTTTTGTCAATACAAATATGGTGTTTTAGAGGGTAAACTTCTGTTAGTATTTCAGTTATTAGTAGATGAATGCATTTTCTCAAAAAATGCAAAGATGTTTAATAACCAAGAAAAAACTATTTAGAAAAAGTGGATAAAACTGTTTGGCCTTATGGCCCATACCTTACGCTTAACTCCGGAACAGGTCATTAGAAATTGATATTTTAAAACACTGCTTTTAAAGATTAAGATAAAATATCATTAATAAAAATTTGCTTGGTTGAGAACGTCTTCATTTTTATCTGAATGAATTGTAAAGTATTTCCCTAACAATCAAAAATCTTTAAAAATTTAATTGGCAATTTTTAGCAGCTTAATTGTTTGTATGTCATTTACCGACATTATATTTATGCAAATTATTGATTTTAAAACATTTCATTACATTCAACAAATTTCAACAATTCATCAATCTTTTAAATGATTTAAAGAAATTAAAAATAAAATCGTTGAAATCGTTTGAAATACAATAATAACAATTATAATGAAAAAAAAAATCAAAATATCTACGAAATACAAATAAATTGTATTCGTGAGAAATCTCAAACGTTTAGATTGTGTGACTTTACAAAAAAAATCGCAGTATTTAAAAGATTTAAATATTTCTTAACAAAAAATAAAAAAAAACTATAAATGGCAAAATCCAAAAATGTTTATTCATTTTGTTTCTGAATTTCATTTTTTTCTCTGAACTAAAATTTAAGTGCTTTTCAAAATTTTAAGTTGTTAAGTTAAGAAAGAAGAAAAATTAAATATAACAAGGTAGAATGCTCTATTCGGCTATGTCGGAACTTAAATACCCTCCACCACAAATTCGTGTGAAGTAAATTCGTTATGTTTCGTACATACACTCTCATATATACACTCACAAATGTGGTAATGCTAACTATAACTTTTTTATCCAAACCATATCTATATCTATATCTAGATCTATATATCTATATCTATATCTATATCCATATCTATATCAATATCTATATCAATATCTATATATCTATATCTATATCTATATCTATATCTATATATATCTATATCTATATATATCTATATCTATATCTATATCTATATCCATATCTATATATCTATATCTATTCTATATATATATATATATATATATATATATATATATATATATATATATATATATATATATATATATATATATATATATATATATATATATATATATATATATATATATATATATATATATATATATATATATATCCATATCTATATCCTAACTATATCTATATCTATTCTATATATATATATCTATATCCATATCTATATCCATATCCATATCTATATCTCTTTACCTAAAAAATTTATACTGCTGAACAAAAAACACTTGCAGAATCTTATTTAGTGTTTTTTAATGACGTGAATCGACTCTGATTTTGATTTGATGCAAGAATATATATTTTATGGGAGTTACACACGAAATGATAAAGTTAATACACCCTCTTCACCACTTGCGGTGGTGGAGGGTAAAAAATATGACTAACTGAAATTATTAATTACAGTTATTAAAAATAATCATGAAATATCAATAATATTGAAACATCAAATGAAATGTTGAAATGTAAATTTTTGTTAAATATAACATTTTTAAAAGTTCGATTAATAAAATGACAGATATTTGATTTTAAAAACAATAAAAATGAAATGAATATAAATTCACCAAATTAAAGTTTTTTTTCAACATTTGCAAAATTTTGATGGAAGATATTTATATTTAATTCATAAAAAATAACGGTTTCTTAAGATTTTCAAATAAACGGTTTCTTTAAAGTGCAAATGGTTTTGGGTGTTGAAACAAAATGAGATATTATGTCATATTATTGATAATTGACAATAACCTGTGATCATTTCAAATATCTTATTTCAATTTATCAACATTTTGGATGAAAAAAATTCATAAATATTTAAAAATAATATTAAACGTTTAATTTAAAATTATTGCTAACAAGATATCGTTTGTCAGATATAAAGTATGATATCAAAGAATTTCAGTAATTTAGACATTTTTGATGTTGGAGTTTTGATTTCTTTAAATTTATTTATCATACTACATCGTGTTAGAATTAAACAAGTAAAAATATTATAGTTGTCAAGTACGACTTTGTAATATCCTACACCATATTGTTGGTTGAAATGATTGCTACGAAAAGTTTTTGAACTGTCCTCGTATAATTCGCGTTTATTATTTATGTTTATGCATGCGTTTTAGGATTAAGTTTTTCTGGAGAGTTACGCGGGAATAAGAAAAAAATATGGACCGACCCTCGTAAAATTTCAAACATTTTTTTGTTTACATTTATCTTAATTTGAACAAATACTATTCTAATACCCACATATATGTGAGATTTATACTTTTAAAAGTGATATTTGTAGGAGAGGTTGTTTGGGATCTATGTAAAATGGGCCGATCCTCTTATAATATTGCAAATCATTTTAGAATATCACAGGATTTTTTTTTGCAAAATTTGGTTAAAATCGGTTTATATTTAAGAATTCCAAGGTGAACATTTGTATGGGAACTATATAAAATAATGGACCAATCCTAACCAATTTAAATAGGCATCGTCCTTGGATTAAAATGGTATTATACGCCATATATCTTCAAATGTCATTAACATGTCCGATAAAACGTTAGGTAATTATTCCCAAAACCCGCTATGACAACACTTTGACCTGAAATTAACCATTATTGACTTATGTATGTGCTGGACATTCCCTCTACCTGTTTCCTTGCTGGTTTCTGGTTAAGTTAATTTTGTTATTGAATATGATTTTCGTCTAAAATACCCATTTTGAAGACAGCGGTTTTCGAAGGAAAAGAAGTGTTACTACTTTGACATTTATGCAATGGAATATATTTCATATTAAAGATAACTACTTTCGTACGCATGTATGCATTTTATACCAAATGTTGGCTAACTTTGTTCGAAAAATTCTTGGAGAAAATTATATTGAGTATACAAGATAATAATGTTTGTAACATAATTTCTAACTTTGGATGAGCCTCTCGAAAGTTTTCTCGAAGTGTAAGAAGAGACAGTGACATTTGTCATTCTATATTGTTGCACAATAACATGCAGGCTATTAATACTGCCAGTGATAGACTTTTGATCCAAAATCTAAAGTGCCTTTAATGTTGGAGTTACATTGCAGGAGCTTCATAACTTCTTTATTTTTCAGATTCTCATACATGAAAAATAAAAGAACTGTTTGTTGGGAGTTTAATTTCTTCAATAATTCATGGGTCAGCTATATAAATATCTGGCGATATTTCCCCCTTGAGACTTTCAATTTAATTCTTATTTTATATTATAGAGGGACAAGTTGTGCATTTATATATGTTCTCTACATTTGAGATTCATTATTCAATTTATAAAGGAAAATCATTCTCCGATGGAATTAACAATGTCGTTAAATTTTTTACAGGATATTAAAGTAATTGAGAAAACTTTCAATCTTATCCGATCTATATAGTATTAAATTTCACTTGAATATCGATAATAAATATAATTGTTTGTATCCAACAAATACTTTGGAACTCGTGAATCCAGTTTTTGAAAATTAAATAATTGATTTTGGTATCAACATTAAATTACTGATTTGATATCAATTCAGAAGAGACCGTATTATGTTCTCTTATGAAAGAAAGAAATATCTTGCGAAAGCATTTTTAACAAATTAATTCATTATTTTCCTACATGCATTAATGCAATTAAGCCAGAAAGTTCTCTATAATAATATTTTTATTCTAAATGTTAGTTTTGGTTAATCTTGAGTTAAATCTTAGCGAAGCTTTTACAATAATACGTTTTCTAGTACACTTTTCGCGAGAATAATGCAGAAATTGGCTTCAACGAAAGATAAAAGTTGTATTATGTCGATTTCTTTCTTAATATTTGTTTTCGATTTATTATTAAAACATTTCATTACCGTTCTTATTTATAATTAAAATAATTCGACATTTACAAAAAATATATCTCATATTTTTATTTACACAATAAAAATAGTTTTTACACAAATCAGAAATACTTTCTATTTACATTATTTACAAATACATATACAATATTTAACAATTAATTATAACAATTACGAAAAGCTCAATTAGGCCCAACCGCCTGATGGTTGCCATCCGCCGCCGCCACCACCTCCTCCTCCGCCAGATGACCAACCACCACCACCGCCACCTCCATGACCGCCACCACCTCCACCGCCTCCTCCTCCTAATTTAATAATTTTAATGATTTTGGTAGAACCACCACCGCCACCACCTCCTCCTCCACCGCCAGAAGACCAACCGCCACCACCTCCTCCTCCACCGCCAGAAGACCAACCACCTCCACCGCCGCCTCCGTATCCGCCACCACCTCCTCCGCCTCCTCCTAAACTTATAATTTTGACAATTTTAATATCTCCACCACCACTTCCTCCGCCGCCACCACCGCCACCACCGCCTGAAGACCAACCACCACCGCCACCTCCAGACCAATCACCACCACCACCTCCTCCTCCACCAGAAGACCAGCCACCACCTCCTCCGCCTCCACCGCCCCCATTTTCAGTTATTATTTTTATAATTTGCACATCTCCACCACCACCTCCTCCGCCTCCACCACCACCGGAGGACCAACCTCCTCCTCCGCCGCCTCCACCACCGGAAGACCAGCCACCACCTGCTCCTGGCTTAGGTTTAGCTGACACTGAAGCTGCACCAATTAAAAGCAAACAGACAAAGGCCTGAAATAAAGAATATTTGTGTTAATTTTTAAAATTAAATTATGGATAAATTTTAAGTTTTTTTATTTCAATTATAGAAACAAAAGACTTAAGAAAGAAACTTTAGTTTTGAAATTCTGGACGATGCATGATGATTTTTAATAAATATTTTTTTTTTTTTTTTTTTTCATAAAATTTTTTATTAAAATCTTTAAATCACACAAATACTAACAAATATTTGCGCTGGTTTTAAAATGAAGAACACAGCGAATTTCCATTCTTTGGGAAGTATTAAAATATAAATGAGAAATTCAATGTTTTTAACATTAAAAAATGTATAAATATTCATTTTACAAAAAAAAAATCAAAAATATTCGAAAGAAGATGAGAATTTAGAACATTTTTCAAATTCGAATTTTTGAAAATTTTTGAAATTCATTTTTATACCTTCAACCACTAAGAAGGAATCATCTTTGATCTCAGAATGTATATATATATTTGCATCAAATAAAAATCTGAGTCATGTCCGTCGATGTGTCTGTCTGTTGCACACACGTTGATAGAGATCAATGAAGCTGACCTGAATATTTGTTATACTTTCCTATTTAGACTAATATCTGAGTCAATCTCTAACTTTAAGCAAAGAACTTTTATAAAATTGTTAATTAAAAAAATATATGCACTTCATTCTCATTCCAAAAATTTCCAAAATCCGATCAGTAGAAAAAAGTTACAGCTAAAATTATAACTAATTTTATGACTCGTTAAGGGTTCCTGTATTATACTGCAGAGAAACGTTTATATATTTTATACGTTTTTATAATGTTACTTTACACACATTAATGGTGTAGGATATTGAGGATTCGTCCTCGTATCATTTCATAGTTTGAATACCGAAATTTAAATTGTTGTTTTTCTGGTGTATGATTTTTGATTTCTGAGTTTAATTAAAATTATAAATTTTCATTATTTCAAGAAATAATATTTTTGTTCGAAATAAAAAATTCTGATATCTTAAATTAAAAATTAAAAAAAAAAAATTAATTTAAAATTTCGAATTTTCATGAATAATCAAAATAAAAACAAATATACATAATTCGAAAATTTTTCAAAAATAATTTCAAATGATTACGAAACGTCAAAAACTTTAAGTTATTTCTGAATATGTCGAAATTTATTAAACTTTTTAAATTACAGTCTTTTTATTTCAAAATTCATACTTAAAGAGAAAACGTGAAATAAACTTAGATTTGAAATGTTATTGATAATTCGAAGATAAGATTTTTTAATTATCAATAATTTCGAATAACAAAATTTTTTGATTCTAAATTTACGAAATTTAAATTCTATTTAAATAAAATTTTAATTTTAATTCACATTTTTTATATCGAAATTTGTATTTGAAAAATAATTTAAAAAAAAATTTGATTTCAAATATTTTCGGAAATTAAAAGTTAAAATAAAAAAAATTCGTTAATTATCTTATGGAATAGTAAAAATATTTTCTTTCGAAATTCATATTTTTACATATTTTGTATATATTTTTGAAAATTGGAAGTTTTTGAATATATAACAATATCAAAATTTAAATTTTATTTTGAAATAACATCTTTTATTTGATTTTCGAAATTTGTTTTTAATTTTAAAAAACAAATCTGGAGTAAATAATTAAATTAATATTAATTTAATTAATATTAAACCAAATATTTTTAATATTATTTTAAATAAAAGATCAGTTGAAAATTTTTCTTAATCCTTATTTTCTAATGTTGCAAAATTTTCGAAATTATTTTATATTTCAAAATAAAAAACATAATTATTATTAAAAATTATAAACATGAATTTTACAGCTGAGCGAACTGAATTTCGAATATGGGAATATGCTTTATAAAGATAACAAATTGTAGGATCGGAAATAGAACTTTAGAAGTCTAGGAATGGAGCAGTTTCATATTTTTATGATTTATAGGTGGAAATTCGATTCTGTGGTTAAATATGATTTCGTAATGGAAATTAGTTTCCTGTCGAAATAACATTTCCTGTTGAAATTATTATATTTTCGTGGTGAAAATATTATATTTTCATTTTCATTGTTAAGAGTAATATGACTTTTTGGTGAATTTATAATGTAGAGGTGAATATAAGAGTTTATATTGAAAATAATATTGGATTTTTCGATGGTCTAAAATACGAGCCCTCAAAGTAATGCTTTTACTGTTAGCTTTTATTTTCACGTCGAAAAGCTGACTTTTTTTAAAGAAAATTATGATTTCATGGTGAAAATGAATTGTGCATAGAAATATGAATATTTAGTGAAAGAACAAAAAGCTTTGCGCACATTGAATTGAATATCTCATTCATATCACTTCCATTTTTAAAAGATTTAGCCGAACACTCGGTTCATTAACTTCTCACTGGACATATTATGAAAGGTTTTTTTTTTTTTTTTTTTTTTTTTTGAGGTTATAACTTTCAAATATCAATCCATTATTGAATAGGAATAACTATAGTGGTCATGAGTACATTTTTAAAATAGACGCAGATTATATTTGGTCTAAGAATATATATAATTAGTGAGTTCTTAAATGATTCCTCTAAATGGCAAACTTAATTCACCACTTGTGGTGGAGAAAATAGAAATTTGCAAAAAATATTTATATTTTTAAATCAATTAAAAGTTTCATTGATATTTATATTTTTTAATTTAAAGGTAGGAATCATAAAAAATATTGATTATAGTATATTTTTACACTAATTTCTATGATATTTTTTAATTGCTTATATATGTTCAAATCAATTAAAATTTGTATCGGAATGAGTTTTACTATAAAGTTCTGTTTTATAATTTTTTTGTTCAAATTGGTTCGGTTGAATTTAAAGACAAGAATTTCTTTATCTCTTTATTTTGAAAATTTGAAAATTGCAATCAATTAAAATTTTCGTAATATCAAACAAAAGGTTTGTTAAAATGTTTATGATTCAATGTATGTTTATTTTGAAGATTAAAAAATTCCTTTTTTTTAAATTATTAACATTATTTTTTTTTCAAATGTCCTTTTTCCACTTTTCAATTTTATAATCACATTTTTCTTTTTTTTTCAAAATTTAATTTTTTTAAACTTTAACGTACTTTCATGTTGCTTTTACTTATATTTAGTTAATCCTTGGCGTAGTTTAATTTGTATTTGTAGTTGTTTATCCAAAGACAATTGTTGGTTTACTGACAACATGTGGCAGATGCTACAAACTTTTATACCACAATTGTGTCAGTAGAGCCAACAATAACACACTCCAAGTCTACGTATATGGTCTACAGCCTGATGCATCAGATGCAAAAAGTCATATTACAACCGGAAAAACTTTGATAATTACAAATTTTTCTTCATTTTTTTTTGGAAAATTACATCAAAAGCAACAATAACAAAAAAGCTTTAAAACTTGCATCTTCAGTTAAAGGCAATAGAAATCAATGTTGCATCTGCAGATGACTGGTTTTTTGTCTCCAGCCGCCTTCTTACTCAAAATTGAAATTGAAAACGAAGATGTTGTTTGTAAAACATTTACAAGGCAGACGGGAAGGGTAGCAGGCAATGGGGCAAATAGGCAGCCAAGTCACATGAAATGAAAAATAAGAGGTGCCTGTTTTATAGCCGACAATAGCAATTGAAATAATGTCCACTTGATTTCATCGTTAGTTGCAGCAAATGATGCTGCTTTAGTGGTTCCAAACAAACAATTGTTCAATAAGTGTTGCATCAAAATTCATTGTTGATTGAATTTTGTTTTGTGTCACTATTTATTTGACTTATTTGGTTGCAAGAGTATTTAAATTATTTTTTTATTTATTTAAGCGATTTTTGAAGCAAGTGAAGCAAGTCCTTTTCACTGGTCATTGTGTAATATATTTTTTGTTTCTCAAGAAGTCACAAACTAGTTTTTTTCTCTCCAATTTGAAATTATAACATCAAAGTCACTTCAATAATCACTTATTGTAGATTTTTTTATAAAGTCCGGAAAATATTAGTTTTTTTTCATTGTTTGGGAAAAATTGCATAGAAAAATGATTTGTTGTGGTTGCAAACTTCATAATATTTTATTATCAAATAAATTTAATCAAATTAATAAAAATAAAAGAAAAACACTAAAATGAAGACAAAAAAATTAAAATAATGAAAATTTCCTTAAAGTAAAATTATGCAAGTGATTGATGATCTTTTGTTATTTTGTAAATTAAGTGTAAATTGCTTAACGAACTTAAGTTTTATTATAAAATTATTATTATAATTTTTGGAGGCAAAATTTTAATGATAATTTAGTTTTTATTATTATAATGAGGGTCATATTCATATATTTTATCAAAATTATAATCTCCATAACTTTTTTAACGCTCTTATAATTGCTTTAGGAAGATATTCTAATTTTTTTTTTTTTTTTTTTTTTTTCATAAAATTTTTATTAAAATCTTTAAATCACACAAATACTAACAAATATTTGCGCTGGTTTTAAAATGAAGAACACAGCGAATTTCCATTCTTTGGGAAGTATTAAAATATAAATGAGAAATTCAATGTTTTTAACATTAAAAAATGTATAAATATTCATTTTACAAAAAAAAAATCAAAAATATTCGAAAGAAGATGAGAATTTAGAACATTTTTCAAATTCGAATTTTTGAAAATTTTTGAAATTCATTTTTATACCTTCCACCACTAAGAAGGAATCATCTTAGATCTCAGAATGTATATATATATATTATTGCATCAAATAAAAATCTGAGTCATGTCCGTCGATGTGTCTATCTGTTGCACACGCGTTGATAGAGATCAATGAAGCTGACCTGAATATTTGTTATATTTTCCTTGGATCAAAATAATACTACACGCCAAATATCTTCAAAACAGCGAAACTGTATTTTACAGGGACAGTCAGCCATACGGACGAACATGGTAAAATCGAATCAGGAAGTCATTCTGAGTATACTTATTTTTTTCTGTCCATTACAAACATCTGCCCAAATGCATAATACCCCCACCACTTTTGATGGCGTAGGATATAAAACCCATTCTCAGGAATTTTAATATCTGATATCTGAGTCAATCTCTAACTTTAAGCAAAGAACTTTTATAAAATTGTTAATTAAAAAAGTTATAACTAAAATTATAACTAATTATATGGCTCATTAAGGGTTCCTGTATTATACTGCAGAGAAACGTTTGTACATTTTATACGTTTTTATGATGTTACTTTACACACATTAATGGTGTAGGATATTGAGGATTCGTCCTCGTATCATTTCATAGTTTGAATACCGAAATTTAAATTGTTGTTTTTCTGGTGTATGATTTTTGATATCTGAATTTAATTAAAATTATAAATTTTCATTATTCCAAGAAATAATATTTTTGTTCGAAATAAAAAATTCTGTTAAATTAAAAATTTCAAAAAAAAATTTTAATTTCAAATTTCGAATTTTCATGAATAATCAAAATAAAAACAAATATACATAATTCGAAAATTTTTCTAAAATAATTTCAAATGATTACGAAACGTCAAAAACTTTAAGTTATTTCTGAACATGTTCGAAATTTATTAAACTTTTTAAATTACAGTCTTTTTATTTCAAAATTCATACTTAAAAAGAAAATGTGAAATAAACTTAGATTTGAAATGTTATTGAAAATTCGATGATAAGATTTCTGAATAATTAATAATTTCGAATAATAAAATTTTTTGATTCTAAATTTACGAAATTTAAATTCTATTTAAATAAAATTTAAATTTTAATTCACATTTTTTATATCGAAATTTGTATTTGAAAAATAATTTTAAAAAAATTTGATTTCAAATATTTTCGGAAATTAAAAGTTAAAATAAAAAAAATTCGTTAATTATCTTATGGAATAGTAAAAATATTTTCTTTCGAAATTCATATTTTTACATATTTTGTATATATTTTTGAAAATTGGAAGTTTTTGAATATATAACAATATCAAAATTGAAATTTTATTTTAAAATAACATCTTTTATTTGATTTTCGAAATTTCGTCAAAATTCAAAATTGTTTTTAATTTTAAAAAACAAATCTGGAGTAAATAATTATTTAAACCAAATATTTTGAATATTATTTTAAATAAAAGATAAGTTGAACATTTTTCAAAATCCTTATTTTCTAATTTTGCAAATTTTCGAAATTATTTTATATTTCAAAATAAAAAAAAAACATTTATTGTTAAAAATTTTAAACATGAATTTTAAAGCTGATCGAACTGAATTTCGAATATGGGAATATATTCGTATTACTTGCTTTATAAAGATAACAAAATGTATTTTCATATTTTTATGATTTATAGGTGGAAATTCGATTCTGTGGTTAAATATGAATTCGTAATGGAAATTATTATATCCTGACGAAATAACATTTCCTGTTGAAATTATTATATTTTCGTGGTGAAAATATTATAGTTTCATGATGGAAATATTGATTTTATGGTGAAAATTTTTGTTAAGAGTTATATGACTTTTTGGTGAATTATTAATGTAGAGGTGAATATACGAGTTTATATCGAAAATAATATTGGATTTTTAGACGGTCTAAAATAAGAGCCCTCAAAGTTATGCTTTAACTGTTAGCTTTATTTTCACGTCGAAAAGCTGACTTTTTTTTAAGAAAATTATGATTTCATGGTGAAATTTTATAGAATATGATATTTAGTGAATAGAAATATGAATATTTAGTGAAAGAACAAAAAACCTTGCTCACTAAATTGAACATCTCATCCATATCTCTTACACTTTAAAAAGATTGAATTGACTCTAAAGTCGAAAACTTGGTTCTTTAACTTCACACTGGATATTTTACGAAAATGATTTGGTTTTATTTTGAGGTTATGAATAAATAGAGTGTTCATGGGTATATTTTCAAAATCGTCGCAGATTATATTTGGTCAAAGAATATATACAGTTCTTAAAAGATTCCTCTAAATGGTAAACTTAATTCACCACTTGTGGTGGAGAAAATAGAAATTTGCAAAAATATATCTTTAAAACGAAAATCAATTAAAAGTTTAATTGGAAACAAAATTTTTATTAAAAAAATACAAATCATAAAAAATATTGGTTATAATATATTTTTTACACTAATTTCTATGACATTTTTTAATTGTTTTTATTTAGTCAAATTAATTAAATTTTGTATTGGAATGAGTTTTACTATAAAGTTCTGTTTTATAATTTTTTTGTTTAAATTTGTTCAAACTAATTTAAATATAAGAATTTCTTTATCTCTTTATTTTGAAAATTTGAAAATTGCAATCAATTAAAATTTTCATAATATCAAACAAAAGGTTTGTTAAAATGTTTATGACTCAATGTATGTTTATTTTGAAGATTAAAAAATTCCTTTTTTTAAATTATTAACATTATTTTTTTCAAATGCTTCTTTTCCACTTTTTAATTTTATAATCACTTTTTTCTTTTTTTTCAAAATTTAATTTTTTTAAACTTTAACGTACTTTCATGTTGCTTTAACTTATATTTAGTTAATCCTTGGCGTAGTTTAATTTGTATTTGTAGTTGTTTATCCAAAGACAATTGTTGGTTTACTGACAACATGTGGCAGATGCTACAAACTTTTATACCACAATTGTGTCAGTAGAGCCAACAATAACACACTCCAAGTCTACGTATATGGTCTACAGCCTGATGCATCAGATGCAAAAAGTCATATTACAACCGGAAAAACTTTGATAATTACAAATTTTTCTTCATTTTTTTTGGAAAATTACATCAAAAGCAACGATAACAAAAAAGCTTTAAAACTTGCATCTTCAGTTAAAGGCAATAGAAATCAATGTTGCATCTGCAGATGACTGGTTTTTTGTCTCCAGCCGCCTTCTTACTCAAAATTGAAATTGAAAACGAAGATGTTGTTTGTAAAACATTTACAAGGCAGACGGGAGGGTAGCAGGCAATGGGGCAAATAGGCAGCCAAGTCACATGAAATGAAAAATAAGAGGTGCCTGTTTTATAGCCGACAATAGCAATTGAAATAATGTCCACTTGATTTCATCGTTAGTTGCAGCAAATGATGCTGCTTTGGTGGTTCCAAACAAACAATTGTTCAATAAGTGTTGCATCAAAATTTATTGTTGATTGAATTTTGTTTGTGTCACTATTTATTTGACTTATTTGGTTGCAAGAGTATTTAAATTATTTTTTTTTATTTAAGCGATTTTTGAAACAAGTGAAGCAAGTCCTTTTCACTGGTCATTATGTAATATTTCTTTTCTTTCTCAAGAAGTCACAAACTAGTTTTTTTCTCTCCAATTTGAAATTATAACATCAAAGTCACTTCAATAATCACTTATTGTAGTTTTTTTTATAAAGTCCGGAAAAAATTAGTTTTTTTCATTGTTTGGGAAAAATTGCATAGAAAAATGATTTGTTGTGGTTGCAAACTTCATAATATTTGATTATCAAATAAATTTAATCAAATTAATAAAAATAAAAGAAAAACACTAAAATGAAGACAAAAAATAAAATAAAAATAATGAAAATTTCCTTAAAGTAAAATTATGCAAGTGATTGATGATCTTTTGTTATTTTGTAAATTAAGTGTAAAAAATTGCTTAATGAACTTTAGTTTTATTATAAAATTATTATTATAATTTTTGGAGGCAAAATTTTAATGATAATTAAGTTTTATTATAATAAGGGTCATATTCATATATTTTATCAAAATTAAAATCTCCATAACTTTTTTAACGCTCTTATAATTGCTTTAGGAAGATATTCTAATTTTCTGTTGTTATATGAATTTGATTTAAATCAAAATGTAATATTTTTGTTTGGCTTTAAAAGTAAACATTTTGGTGGATTTGGTATTAAGGTTTGTACTAACCTGCTTTAAGATTTGTTTTCACTTTTATAACTTTCAGAGTCAATTAAACGAAGCTAAGTAGTTCCATGAGGTTTTTTTTTTGGTAATAATACTAAAACTTTGGGACCGGTTAATGTTTTTTACTAAATTTCATATGAAAATTTCAATTTATTTGGAGAGAGAAATGGGACCTCCAAAATTGGTCACCTCGAGTACTAAAATTAGATACATATTTTCGTTCATACATACAAGCATACATACATATATACACACATACATACATATATATATACATACATACATACATACATACATACATACATACATACTTACTTACATACATACTTACATACTTACATACATATATACATAATATGCTTACATATATGGGATATATCTTGCAGTTTAAAAGATTTTAAGACCAAAATGTAATTTAGATCCATATGCTTTTAGTTTTGTGTTGCGTCCAAAAAAATCCAAAGTTTTGTCTTAATCTTTTAAAAAATTCTACGTAATGTTTTTTCTGGAATCATAATGCATATACTTTTGTGAGGATTTAAAATAAAGTTGTTATGTTGAATTTTATGTTTTAAAAATTAATGTATTTTCTGCGATTTTTACAGAAAAGGTAATAACATTTCTTCACTTTAAATTCAATTCTTAACGAAAATCCATATAAAGCAAATTCGAGGGCATAACTTTCGCGTTCATTAATTATTAAGAAGATACTCGATCTGAATCTAAAGATCTAAACAGTGTATATATATAAGGAAAAATAATGTAAGAGGCTATGTCGAATCTATAATACCCTCCACCACATGTATATATATGAACAACTCGAACACATTCTTCACACTAACAACAAACTTTTTTTTTATATAATTTCGTATGCGCGTACATTAGGGGTCATACCAAATTTACATATTTTTGACTATAACTTTTCTACTTATCCAATTTTAATGATTCTTGGAATAGAAATGGGATGTATTATTTAGCTTTATTTAATTTTATTCTGATAAATAATTTTTGCAAAATTTATATTTTTTGTCTTAAATATGAGGTTGTCTCAGATGCCGGTCTAGAAATTTTTCTGGTATTAAATAGCAAACTGTTTAGGATTTAAAAAATCTGACCAAATTTTTTAAATTCGGATGTTTATTAAGAATATTTTCAACAGACACACAGACAAAGTTAAATCGACACAGATTATGATATGATGCCAGAATAAGTATACTGTAGATGATTTCTTCTTGGCATTACACCAGGAATAACAAGTTTAATTTTTTATAATCAAAACTATAATATAAAAAATATTCAACCGTTTTTAAAAGTTTTATTTGTTATTAGATTAGACGTATATGAACTGTTTTTCTAGTAAATAATTTTTTTCTTATTATTTCTAGACGTTAAATATTTTGTTAAAAACCCAGTTAAACTGTTATTATTAACAAACCGGTTATTAAAAAAAATTTAAAAATGGCGAAATATCATTTATTGTCGTTAAGTAACGAAAGTTTGTTCATTTTTTTAGGAGACAATAGACCCTGAATAAATAATTAAATCTGCTTTGGATACAGTCAAATAACAGAACATAATGCGTTCTCTGCATAATGGTACGGTACCGCAATTCCGTAACTTCTTTAAGTTTCGTTAAGTAACAAAAAATGTCGGTTGCTTTTACGATTTTGCTATTTTCTAATATAAGTTAATAATATTTTTTCGTTATGTCCTTAACGACGAATATCCTTAGAAACATTTAAAAGTTAATATTTAAAATAAAATAATTTTCAAATAATTTCAAATCATATATTTATTCCAGTCATATTTGTTTGAAATTTATGAATGAAAAAATTATTATGGTTCGCCTTTTTCATAGTAATTTATATCCACACAATGCTGACTATAAGAAAAAGACTTCAATGTTAATTATGCGATCCCGGCAATGCAGGAAAATATGCGATCTCTGTACATATTATAAGTAGTTCAAAAAAATATTTTAATTATTAAAACTGCTAATATGCGACAGTAACTTCAAATTGTCATGCAAATGTTAATGACCACATACTGCTTATATCGCTAGCAGTTTCTAATGACTGTCCCTAGTTATCAAACAGTCTTATGAGGAATTAAATTTACTTAGCTTCTGACTAAAAATTTTGATCTGAACTTGTTCTAGGAGTCTCCCCATGATACTGCATGTGGTAATCAAATGATTGAACATAATGTTTCCTATCACTTTGCTACATATATTGTGGTCGTGGAATACCACTGCTTATGAACCTGTAGACTTCACTGATCTTTTAGAATAAATCTAGTGGCGATAAAGTGTTTAAAAGCATTTTTCGTCGTTAACCCGATACGGAATTGAGGTACTGAAATCTCAATTAACTTAAAAATTTACTTATTATTTCGATCATCTTTATTTCTTCTCTATAATATTTGTAAATTTTATTATTCATAATTCCCACAACTACTACTACACACACACACACAACGCATACACTCACACAAAATTAAACATATAAAATATTTTCTCAGATTATACATAATTTTCTCAAAGATCATTATAAAAGTCAAATACTTTAATTTTTATTTTACTTTTCCTTCACCTCGGTTGCACATTATTCAAAGATGTTGCAAACAAAACACACATCTTCAACACAACACAATAGAAAGAAAAAACTGAAATCCAATTATTATGAATCGTGAAAGTGTTTAAATGATGTAAGAATTATTGTTAAAACAAGTTTAAATAAACATGCCCCCACAATTGGGCCAAATAATAACAATTATTATGGTCGGTTTAAATGTATATTTCTATACATCTGATCAAATTCGTTATACATTTATTTTATAACTTCTTCAAATAAATGTTTTTTAGGGGAAAAAAACGTTTAACGTTAAAAAACAATGATGCAAAATATTCATGAAAATTATTTTTCCATACAAACGTTACATTTGCACTTTTTAATGTTAATAATGGAAAGTGCAACCAGAAAAATAAAATAAAATATCGAAAATAAATTCATATGCAGAAAAAAAGAAAATGTTTGAATAAAATTGTAGACCCAATAGGAAATGGAAGCGATATTTCGAAGGAGTTTATTTAATGTTCACATCTTGATTGGTACACTGAACCAAATGTCGTAAGTAATAATAATATTACGAAAAAAGTGTAGTACATTTGAAGAAAATTCTTCAAATATACTAAAAAATTAATCAAAAAAATTTTGTTAGTAAAATATGTTAAATTGAATAAAATTTCATTAAAAAATTAACGAAAAATAAATATATATATATATATATATATATATATATATATATATATATATATATATATATATATATATATATATATATATATATATATATATATATATATATATATATATATATATATATATATATATATATATAATTTATTTACGTTGCGTTATTGCCGTTTATACAAAATATCTGTTGATATATATATATATATATATATATATATATATATATATATATATATATATATATATATATATATATATATATATATATATATATATATATATATATATATATATATATATATATATATATATATATATATATATATATATATATATATATATATATATATATCAACAGATATTTTGTATAAACGGCAATAACGCAACGTAAATAAAATAACACACAAATTTATTCAATTCTACGTACTAAAATGATGTTAATTTTAATAAAATTTTTGTTTATTTAACTATATTTTTCGTCAATTAGGTCGACTCACCGCAGTCTTTTAACATTGCACTTTTTTATCCATTACCCAAATCTAGTTTTACCCAGTTCGCTTTGCTGCACAAAAGTTCTCCTCAGCCCTTGATCTCGAAAGAAATTTTACTAATCACGACGTTTATAAAAAAAGTAATTGGGACCATTTTCTCTCTGTAGTAGTTTAACAGATATTTGGTAATCAATATTTGCTTTGTATGGTAGCTACTTCTCCCCCTGATCCTTTCCATCTTACATTTTGTCCAATAAAACAGTTCCTTTAGAAACAAACGTACAACAATTTAACGTAATTCTTTCCTCAATTCAACGAAAATTTCGTAAATTTAAATGAACTTTGGTATTTAAATTGAATAATATTAATCAATATAAAGAATTTATTTTAGTCAATTTGAATAATGTATTATTCAAATTGAATAAAAAATAAAGACTTCGTTGGCTGATATATAACCTTCTTTTCTTCAATTCTACACCATTTTTCATTGTATTTGCCACCTTTATTGGTTCAGTGTAAAATAAGCACAAGAAGTAATGATGTCTTAGACATTAAACATTATATATATTCTTGCATCAAATCGAAATGTGAGCCAATTTAGCTGACTGTCTGTTAGGAAATTAAACGAAATTCGTCCACAAAGTTTATTGCAGTTTCCTAATTAAAAAAAAAAAAAAAAAAAAAAAAAAAACAAAATTATAGACTGTTATCGTAAACAACTTCAAAATTCCGAAGCCATTTTTGACTTGGCTCCCATATAAGGTTTCTTCCCTCTTAAACATAGACCATCTTTATGAAATTTGGCACTATTATTGTAGTTATTTCTCTGATTGTCTTTGATATATGTTTTTTTTTTTTGTTTAAAAAGAATTTCCCATATGAAGCCCAGGAATTTTTTTAACAAATCTAATTTGGCAATTATCGGGCCATATCCGATTATAAATCTACCTGAATAGGATTTTAGGCTTAAAAGATTTATTGTTGTCATACCTAATTAAAATATCTTCATATCTGTTTGTTCTATGAGCTTTAACTCCATTCCAGGAGAGTAATATTTCTAAAATTGCGACCTGCAGAATGTTCACAACGTTTACATGAACCGACATCTTTCAATTAGCTCAAAAAATGCTTCTGAACCGATTAACAGTAGTAAAAACGAATAATACCCGAACAACTTATGGAAAAGTATATAAAGGTAGTGTCTTACTACCTTTTTATGAGACCCTTGACCGCTATTATGAAAATAGTTCTGTAAATTTGGAAACTACTAAATTTTTTTTCTTGAGTTGTTCTCCAATTGATGTAAAGCAGCTTAAGGACTCAATAAGGATATCTTTCAGGATAACTAAAATTTTCATCCATTTTGGGAGATTTCTTTTGGACTTTTGACAGATATTTCATTGTATCCAGGATATTTTCCTTTTTTCTTCAAGTATGGGTCCTTTTTTATTTTCTTAACTCCGACAACTTTCGTTGAAGAGACATCTGGTTTCTCACCTCTCAAGAATTACTGGTATTTTTTCTTTCATATTCAAGATCATGTTGATCTTGAAAATTTATGGTCTTTTCTTCATTGTTCCACATATTAAAGATGCTATTTGAACTTGGGACCTTCATTCTACTAAATTTTGAAATTTGTTCCCCTCCTTCTTGACAACGAAGACTGTTTTTAAGTCAATATGATCTACTTTGTTATTTTCTGGATTGTATATTGCTTCCACTTGTGCTAAGAGTTAAGAAGTCCCTAGAAGTCCACTTTAATCTCTGTAAATAGTTTCTTATTATTGGATACAGTTTCAGTTTCACTTTTTCTATCGTGTTTCTCGTTGTTGCATTAAAACTAATAAAAGGATGATGAACACTCCTTAAATTCATGCATCTGTCTCCTTTGTTATTCCACTAGATGTTGGTAGATCCAGTTTAGCTATTTTTTCAGTTGTTTCACTTTTAGCTCTTCAACTCCATGACAGATTTATATTTTACAATGACATTCATGTTACTTATGCCAAATGTTTGCCTTTTAAAAACATTGGGCTTATTGCCTTTAAACCGGATTATTTTCATTCCGAATAAAAATACATCAAAAAGGTTTTCTTAAAAATTATAAGAACACTTTATTCACAAGATTATTAAACTGATATCTCACATTTTACAATATACTAATCAACTTTGGTGCTGATTTATGTCAAACAGCGCCATCTAAAGTTTTCTACTTTGCCATGTATATGTTTTTAAAATTATGTTTTAGCATTTACATTTTATCAGAATGGTCTGAAACATTACCGACTAATGAATTTAAATTAAAATCAATGTTTGTTATTATCCATTAATAACAAAATCTGATCCGATTGGGATAAACTTAAACTTAGTTTTACTTTGTGTAGTCTCAAGTTGATGTGTATAAATTTTTTTCTAATTATTTCTGAATTTCCTACTGGGTCCTACTAGTGGATACATCATCTTCAATACAATATTATGCATTCAGATTATATAATATTTTTGTTATAACAGTGAAGTTGTAATTTTCTATGAAAAATGAAACGAAAACAAGTCGATAGTTATTTTTCTTTTTTCTTCAACAATCATTTTTTCCTTTCTTTAGATTCATTTTATTTTGGTCTTTGGAACAACGTTAACACAATAATGTGCTTTCATATTACTGCAGCAATCGTTCATAAAACCAGCCAGACACAGCTTAGGGAATCCTCTTTAGGTTACTGTAGCCAAGTTTCATTTCATAAAAATTGCTTAAAGGAAATTATACATTTTCATTTGTTCGGCAGATCCAAACATTATTTATTTAGAAAAATATCATCATTAAAATAGTGAAAAAAACACAAACACAAACACAACGATACATCGATGGTTCCAAAAGATGTTTTGGGTTAAATGTTCATTTTGAAGTAACAACAACAAAAACAACTTCCTTAATGACAAAACAGGCGATAAAATGTATTTACCATCGTTGAGGTCTAGACATATTGAAAATTATATAAAGAAACACATAAAAAGACATGTAATTGTTGATGTGGGATCATGTTAAACAAATGTTGTACATAAGGGAAAAATGATAAATTATCGGAAAAATATTTGAAGGAAATAAATTATTATTTAAATCATATTTAATATATCTTCTATCTTCTATATATATATTAAGTAGGGTGTATATATATGTAACGTATGGACTTTAAAACGGTTGGGCCAATTTTAGTGAAATGATTTCAATACACCCGAAAGTAATATAGCCTATAATATAATACCGATAGGACCAGGGGGAGGGTACCCCTCCATACAAAGCATACATTGATTATCAAATATATAAAGAGCTATAACAGCGAGATTTCTCAAATTTGTTCGCAACCTCTATGTCCTGGAACTGGTTTACTGGACAAAATGCTGAACGGATAGGGTTAGGGGAAGAGGTAGCCTTCATACAAAGCAAATATTGTTTATCGAATTTCCAGAAAACTACTTCAGCGAAAGTTCTTAAATTTGGTCCCAACTTCTTTCCCCAAGAACTGTTTTATTGAAAAAACTGTGGCACTGATAGGATCAAAGGGTTGAATTAGCCCTCATACAAAACTAATATTGATTATCTAAAAAACTATTAAACTGGGGGTATAAAGATTTATCCTAATTACTTTCTCTTGGAACTGTTTTACTGGAGAAAATGAAGAATGGATAGGATCAGGGGGAGGGGTTGGCCCTAGACAAAGCAAATTTTCAATTATCGAATATCTAAAGTGCTATCGAAGTGAAAGTCCATACCAATCACTTTTTCAAAGACACAGATTTAATGGAGAAAATGTAGGATGGTTGGGATTAAAGGAAGGGGAAGTCCCCATGAATGTAAATAATTACTGTCTATTTTCTGTGAAATTATTACAATAAATATTTAGTTCCAATCACTTTTTTTAGAATAGTTGCGGTGAAAAAAGTATAGGACAGATAAAACCATCGTACTGTTTAGGACAGAGGATAATTTTGTGCCTCAAAGCTCACAGTGTAAAAGTTAATTTAAAGTACAAAAAATTTGTCAAAGTTTTTAATTTTAAAAAATTTTTAAATATTTTTTCTATATTTTTTTAACATAAATATTTATTTTACCTTAAACAATTGTTTTTGTTGTAAAACCATTTCTTGAAAAATCAACTGTCAAATAATTAAATTTTAAAATCATATTAACGGTCCAAAGTCTTAATAACGAGTTATCATTATTATGATTATGATTTGTTATTCATTCAAAATCTCTATAACTTATTTACTTAACGTAAATATTCATAAAATTGAAACGCATTAATTAAATGAGTATTTTAGCTTATTTAAAACTTGTTGCTATTAATTGGCTTAAAGAGCCTAATTAACATATTTTGTATTACACGTTTACAGAGTGACTGATAACAAAATTACGTTTTTGTTGGCAAAAAGTATCACAAAATCCCACTCTGACCATTCTTATCCATCTGAGATTTGCTTTACTTAAATTTAGTACCGATAAGTTATCAGAATATATTGTAATATTTATATAATATTTAGAAAAACTGTTCCTTCGGGAAATTATTGGAAATTATTGATTGTGAACAAACTTTGAAGTTTATCATATTTCAGGTAGCTCCTATACAAATGTCCTCCCAAAATAGGAGTAATAAAGATATTTTATTTAATGGCGAATATAAATTTTGTATCAGTCCAAATCAACATGTCAAATATTATGAAGATGTACTAACATCGATATCGTGCTTATATCGGTCCACAATAGCCCTCATATAAAAATGAATCTATTTGTCTGTTTGTTTGGGACTTATAGACAGCTAAACTACTGAATCGACTTTGCTAAAATTTTCACAGAATGATCCCCATCTACCCGAAAGTAACATAGGCTACAAAAAATTCCGATAGGACCAGGAGGAGAGGTATCCCATACAAAGCAAATATAAATTATCGTATATCTACAAATTTGGCCCCCACCACATTTTTAAGGAGCTATTTTACAAGACAAAATGTGGACGGGCATAATCAGGGGAAGAGGTAGCCTCCATACAAAGCAAATTTTAATAATCTTTTATATAAATAACTACAACAGCAAAAGTTCACAAATTCGACCCCAAACATTTTTAAAGAATTTGTTTTACTGATCAAATTATAGGACGTGTAGAATCAAGGGGGAGTACCTCTCCACAAAGCGAGAGTTCTAAAATTTGGTCCCAATCACTTTCTTAAAGAACTATTTTAGTGAACAAAATATAGAGCCGATAGGAACAGGGGAAGTATACCCCCAAACAAAGGAAATAATGATTATCGAATATAAGAAATACACCACTTGTAGTGGTAGAGGGTATAATTAAAGTTTTGTTAAAAAATTTTTCATACAATAATAAAATTAAATTTAAAATTTCGACTCATTTTCAAAAATTTAGATTTTCTGGTCAAAATCTGAATTATTGATAAAAATTTTGATTTTAAGTAAACATTTTAATTTTGAGCAAAATTATTATGGAAATTTGATTTTTTTTTTTGATAAGAATTAAAATTTTAATCAAATTAATTAAATTTGTAATTTTTGCTGAAAACTTGATTTTTCTGTTGAAACTAAAATTTAATTAAATGTTAATTAAAATTTTTGTTTAACATCAAAATTGAACGTTAGAATTCGTATTTATTGAAATATTCATAAATTAATGGAAAAACGCTGATCGAATCGACGTGTGAAATTATTTTAAATAATCAATTTGTTTTCTAGTAAATTAATTATTATTAAAAAATCTTTAAGGCCGTAGAAACCCTTTTGTATACCTTCATTAATAAGCAATTAATAACACTATTTTTTTCAAATAATTCATGTTGTATAGCATTTTTACTACAAATATTTATTAATAAATCTGTCAATTATACCCGGCCATCTATAATTAATTATCAGCAAAAAATAAAGGAAAACAATATTTAAAGACCTTGTGGTTAACGCTTAACTCATCATTTTAAAAAAATTATGAAAAATTTCATTTAACAATGACGAGATGTTAGGATCCAACAATTAAATCCCTCCAAAAAAATGACAAGCGGTTAGTTTTCAGTTTTATAAGATCATTATTATTTAAAGGAGTTGAGGTAAACTTTTTTTATATCCTCCATTACCACAAGTGGTCGATTAACATTGTCCTTCCGCATGTAACGCTTAGAAGGAATTATCTCAGACCCCATAATTTATATAAGTCAATTTGTTATTGGCATGCTCACATTCACAATAATTGACAGAGCTCAAAATATTGACCTAAGTATTTTTTATAGTCCTGAGAGTTTCCTATTTAAAATCAGCAAAAAATCGGTTTAGTATGTCAAAATATATAGATCGATATCTGAGGTAACCGGCGAAAAAATTCTCGTAAAACTGTCAATTAGAAATCGAAAAATTAGAACAAGATTTTGTCACAATATAAAGTTATATGTACCTCATTATCGTTCCAAAAATTTTCAAAATCGGTTCAGTAGAAAAAAAGTTATAGAAAATATCTAAATAATTTTATAACTCATTAACTATTTTTGCGTTGTATTTGAGAAAAGGAAACATAACCTATTTACATACCAGCATTTGAGGTGCAGAGTATTGAAGATTCGTCATAGATCATTCTTACCTCTTCTATTGTTCGATTGAACAATTGAAGCTGTAACAAACAAAAAGCAGACAAAATGTAATTTTAAAGAAAAAAATATGAACAATGAAACTATTAGTTTTCATGTGTTTTTTTTTTTTTTTTTTTTTTTTTTTTTTTTGGGAGGAGGGAGATTGTGGTTAACAAAAATAAATTATCCAGAAATGTAGGAAATAATGACGAACATGTGTCAGCAATTGAGACGTTGAAGCGCAAAACCATTAATGATGAAGATGATAATTTGTGAAAATTAAAGAAAAAATGTGTTTAAAATAAAAACAAATAAAAAACTTCCATAAAATGACACTAGAAAACAACAGGTGGGAACATTATGTTTCGATATTTGACGCCTTACAAGATGAGCTATAAATAATATATTGAAACTTTCGAATAAAGTAATAAAACATTTCCAATATGTTTCCAATATATTACGCAATGTATCATCTTATGCAAACTAAAATCTTACATACGATGTTATCTTAACTGAAGAGTGAGCTTGAAATATTCTTAACATACATATATGTTAATAAAAACGAAACCACTAAAAATGCAGATTTTTTATATTATTGAAATTATTATTACAATTAACCAAAACAAAAAACTATTTTTATAGTTTTAATCACTCGTGATGAATATTGAAGTATTTTCTTTACAGCGCTCTGTCACTTTGCTCGAAAAAGTTGTCTATCGCCATTTAAAATTGAACACTTTTTTTGTATTCTTCAATTCTCTTTTAACAAGAGTCCCAAAATCATTCCACTGGCCTTAACTCCGCTCAGTTTGGCGGGTTTGCTTGGACAAATACCATATTATGGTTCTGGTACCACTCATGGACTTGTTTACCATAATGACAGGATGTCAAGTCAGGCCATAATTAAAAGGACATATCGTCATTTAATGCAAGTTTAATTCAAAAACTCAAAAAATCACTTTTTCAATAGACGTATTTTTAATATTTTGCCAGAAATATATTTCTAGGAATTCATGAATGAAAACTTTATAATTTTTCAAAACGCTTACAAGAAATATGCAATGTAATCTAATCAACTACCGATGTGCAACCGGTATAAAATGTATTTGTTGAAATCCTGATTTTAAAACTATTCATTCACAAAAATTTGCCAAATAATAAATACATTATTTTCTATGAACTATTGATGTTAAGTGGAATTTGCGAATTATGACGACCTTGCAGAAAATGAGTGATATGAAGTCTTATGAATGGAAGCAGCATTTTTTTTAAACATTCCTTGGTGTAAATTTCGTATTTATGGAGCCCTTTAAACAAATGGTTGCAGCTTATTTGGATTAAAGTACTGAGACTATTTTGAAATTTTCCACTTACCTTTTCTGGAACAAAAAAAATTCTTAATTTTTTTCCCGAACAATAAAAATTAATCAAATTAATTTCTATCAAAGTTAAATAATTCCAAATAAGTTTTAAAATTGCAGACTTATTGTTAACTAGAATTAACTGATCCTATGGAACTTATTAATTTCCTCATTTTTTTATATCATAACTTAATTTACAATTAAAGTTGTTAAGCCAGTACATCTAACTTCTAAATGCTTTTAGGCAAAAAGCTGGTTTTGAATCTAACTTTTCACCATGAGAAGAGCATGCTTCACATATATTTATGACATCTTTATAGTGGTACATTCTTGGTACTGATAACAGGTTTAATTACAGGGAACTCAACTTTTAAACTTAAAGTAATAACAATCAAAGGTGACTTATTGGAAGACAAATGATTTTACGAAAAGTGAAATTGTATTGAAAAAAAATCGATGAAGATTTTTTTTCAATTTGAAATCAGATATAGAAAATAATGCTTGAACCCTACAAAAGTTAATTTTTTCAGCGCATTTTTATTGGTGATTGAAAATAGATACATTGTGACTTTTAGGCCAAACCCATTCACAAAGCCAATAGTTTTGAGGAATCTAAAGGGGTTTTATAAATGAAAAATATTTAATTAACAATATAATATGGTTGTATCAATGTACCATGTGCTTAATCATAATATGGTGGTAGCACAATCAAACTTTGAAAATAACTCAAAAATGTAAAGATGAAAAATGGTCAAACACTTACGAATTGAGAACGAGAGACATACTTAAATCGGAAATGATGTTTGAAACAATAAAAAAAATTAGTAATTTTTGTATAACCAACCAGTCAAAGCGGTTTATTATTGACTGCAAAACAATACTCTGTATGATCCAAAGAGTGTTGAATCGGAAGATTACTTACACTGAACCAAATGTCATAGGTAATATTAACGAAAAACTTTCGTAGAACTTTAACGAAAAAGAGTTGTTAAATAAATAAATTTTACTTCAAATTGAAGAATTTTCTTAATCAAAATTTTGAATAATATATTATTTAAATTAAATAAAAATTATTCAAATTAACCCCATTTTAATTAACGAATTTAAATAGTCATTTTGACAATTTTTCATCAATTTGAAGAATTTTGTTATGATGAATAAAGGTGTCGTTAGTTGATACATAACCTACTTTTCTTCAATTCTACATCCTTTTTCGTTGTATTTACTAATTTTCGGTTCAGTGTATGGCAAAAGAAATACCTATTTTGAAGGATCAGAAAAGGTATCATAATATAATCTATTAATATCGAATCAAAAGATCGTACGGAACTATTGATAGAGGAGAACAATCTACATAAAAACTAACAAAATATTTGTCAAACTAATCTATCATCATGACAACGCTAGATTCAAATTGTTAACTTAAAGGTCTGAGCAGTTTTTTTGGACCCAGCAAAAAGATGAGAAAACTAATGGTTCACGATCATGGTAAATTTTGATTTGAGGTCTGTGAAATTACGGAAACACTAATGGATATTGTTTTCGTCATTCTAGATTCGTTGTTGTACATAATATTTGAACATCTTCCGAACATTCACATGTGAATTTTTTAATATAATTTCAAATTTTTAGTACAAAAGAACTTCAATTTACCAAAGAACTGAAACCTTTTCAAACGTCATCAATAAACCTTTTATTTCTGAAAAGATGCCATTATTGATGTAAAGGGGTTTTAATTCATATTTTCACTAAAATGTATTTTCATCAAATTATTTTTGAATGACAAATAATAATGAATAAATTCATATTTACGAGTTTCATCGTGTAATTGAATTTTCAATGAAAATTACTTTATTTCGGAATAAATTTCCTTTTATTTTAGTGAAATTATAACAAATATTTGCACACAAATACATATCACTTACATATATTATATACTTATATATGTGTGTAGAAAGGAGGAGGAGGAGGAGTAAAATTGCATGAAGTCTTCACATTTATTTACAGAAGAGTCAAAAAATAGGTGTTTTAAATTGACTCTGTTTATTATAATTTTGTTGTAACTTTTTTTTGGATTTTTATTATAATTTTAGAATTTTCCAGTTCATATTCATTCTTTATTGTTATTCTTTCATAAAATCGCATAAATGTAACAGGGATGGAAAACGAAAATATTAAATTTAGTCGAAAATAATGTTAATCAGAAATTTAAATTTAAAATCTTAAAATGTCTAATACTTTAAAGAGCTCAGATGTTTTTGACTTTAATTGGAGGATGATCAATGATCCTCCAAAGTTAGCTATTTCGGATATTTTGATTTTTCAAAATTTCACTAAAAACGCATTTTTTAATTGGGAGAAAAAAATTTGCTTAAAGTCCCTATTTTTACCCTATTTTAGTTTTTGTGGACTTAATATAGGTCCAACATTTTTATAAAAATATGTGCCATTGTTTGAGATTTATAGACAGCTAAACTACTTGACCGATTTTGAAGAAACTTTCTCAGAATGATCCCGATATACCGGAAAGTAACAATTTTAATAGGACCAAGGGAGATTTACACCTCATACAAAGAAAATATGGATTATCGAATATCTAAAGAAATTCATCACAGAGAATTTTCAAATTTAGTTTCAATCACTTCTTTAAGGAACTGTTTTACAGGACAAATGTAGGTTGCATAAGACCAGGGGGGAGGTAACCCCCATTCAAAGAAAATGTTGGTTATCGAAAATCTAAAGAACTAAGTCATTGAGAACTTTCAAATTTAGTCCTAATAACTTTTTCAAGGAACTTTTCTAAAAGAGACGGATTGGATCAAGTGAAGAGGTAGCACTTTAAAGCAAATATTGATCGTCGAATATTTAAAGAACTATAACAGCAGGAATTTTCAAGTTTGGTCCCAATCACTTTATTAGGAAACTTTTTCAATAGACAAAATGTAGGACGGGTAGGATTAGGGGAAGAGGTAGCCTTCATACAAAGAAAATGTTGATGATCGAATATCTAAAGATCCACTACACCGACAATTTTCAAATTTGTTACCAATAAATTTTTCATGTAACTGTGTTTATGGACAGAATGAAAGGCAGAGAGAAGAACGGGAGTATCAAATTGGGTCTTTTCTACTGGCCAAAATGTAGGACGGATAGTACCATGGGGGAGGGGTACCAACCTACTTTATAAGGGCGGCAAAGAGCACCGGGTACTACCTAGTTGTATTTTAAAAAATCTTAATAAGAGATTAAATGAAATCAGTATAATGATTTTAAAAAAAAATTCAAATCCTCAAGTTTGAAAGTTTTCATAGATGTATGATCCAACTGTCATCTTGTCAGAACCTTTCAAAATTGCCAACTTCGGATGTCCAGAGAAAATAGATCTCTTTTTCGGAAATAATTCTGTAATTTTGAGGGACTCAAAGCGAAATTAAAATAAACTTCCTCTCATGACCGTGTGAACATAGTTTTCTTTCCGAGTATCCATCCCCGATTTGTGTGTGTTATAGAATTTTCCAAAAATGTATGAGAGTTCATTTATTAAAATATATTTTATGCATTTTACACATAGTTTGCCATTTTGCCACTTAACATTATTGTTATTATTATGAATAAGCAGGCAACAACAATATTATGCAGCAACAGCAACCATATGTTGCATGCTGCATTCACAAACTTCGATTTTGTTGCAGTTTTCATTCTTTTCATTCTCTTTTATTCTCAACACAATAAGATATTTCAGTTTTATATGAATTAATGCCGTTTATCATTGGATTGTTTGCTGTTATTGTGGCCTGTTGTCTTTATGGCAAAGGGATTTGCTGGCAGTTTGTTTTTGTTGTCTTAACAAGCTGCCTGTTGCCTTTCATTTAGTTCAAAATTTTATTCTACGTTTCCTTTTTTGTGAGCCAATAAAGAAAATACTAAATATTGTTAAAATATACGTTGCCTTTTCTTGTGTTTTCTTTTTAGTTTGTATTTTCTCTGGACTCTAACTGCAACATTTAGTATCGTCGTTGTATGTATTTGCAACAATTTATATTTATTTTAAATTTTAACTAAATGTTGTTGATAGTTTTTTTGTGGGTTTTTATATCGTTTTTGTGTGGAGATCTCAGCAACAGTTTGAGCTCGATTTGAACAATTTAATATTAAAATTGTTGTGGATTTGATATAAGCAGGCAGTTATTTATATTCTTGCACTATGGGTTTTTTTTAAATACGCCAGCCAAAGGAAAAAAATATATCAACAACATGTTATGGTTGTGAATGTGTCAAGTGCATAATCATAATATGTTGCAAGAACAATCATCTTGATGTAAAATTCGTAGATTGTTGTCAAAACGCATTGAATCCGTATCTATGGAGAAAGGGAGACATCGTAAAGTGATGTCATATTTTGAAAATAATGCGTGAACGTTACACAAAGTAATACTTTTAACACCATATCCGGAACCGTTACAATGAACCCTAAGAGCAAAATATATATACCTAAAGCTTCACCGACCGGCAGTAAGCGGATTATCTATGATTGCAAGGTAATACTTTGTATAATCCGAAGGGTTGTTCTCTATTTTGTTGCTTTATTATAGAAAACGAAAGCGTTTATCGTTCGTTTTCTATTTGGACGAAGATTAATTTGGATTTCTATTAAGAGCGAATCTCTATTACGAAACGTTAATCTTATCATATCGTTAGACTGAATGTTTTCGTTTTAATTTCTAAAATATCGACATCAGATATGGCTTTTTTGGTGCTTTCCATTATAGCTCTCGAACATCTAGCATTTACTTCTTTGTAATTGCTTATTTCTCTATAAAAAGCAGAACAGCTCATACATCGCCGAATAAATAACTTGTTTCATTATATTTAAGTTTTCATTCGGTTTTTAAAACGAATGATTGTTATTCCGTTCCAAAGATCCACAAGGAGTTTCTGCATCGATTTCGCTGTTTTACCAGAGACAGTCATTAGCAGTTGACTTCGAATTGCATGGAATGAGAAATATAATCACAAATATACAGATCACCTCTTGATAGAGTATCTTCACTTATCTCTCCTGAAAATTCACCATAAAAGGTCTCTACCGCATCCTCATCAATACCTCTCCAATAGGTGTCATTAAAAGTACAATATGATTGCACAATATACAATGTTAAGCTGTTATTGACATTAAAACCGTGTCTTTTACAGGAAAATGAAGGTTAAATAGTGCGAGCAGTACAACATGATGCGCCTTGATCTATCACGGTTTGGACTATGTTTTATATCTTTCTTTCTAAGTTTCCCTTTGAAGTGAGTTATTGGTAGTTTAAAGGTAACCAAGTCCATACCTTGTCTAGCTTATCCTTAACAATATCATTACCAGCTAGAAACAAAACAAGTTTATTGTTTGTTGTGGTTCATGTTCTGGTCAAGCTAAGAAATTGTTTAACCATCTTCTGGATTGAGGGAAGCAGGATTGGTTATGCAGTTTGATTGACGAGATCAATAGGCATTAAGCCATTTGCCCTTCCCGATTTTGTAAAATGGCTGCAATGTGAGGTAAACTGCTTTCAAGTACTTGAAACCCTGGAATTTGTGAAGACTTTATTAATGTCGTTTAAGGCTGCCATATACGAATCTCGATCACATTTGGGACATATTTAGGTATGTTGTGTTTGCGAACTTTTTCTAACATGTCTCGAAGAAAACCTTTTATGTGATACTGAAGTTAAAATGATACCTCCGATAATAAACTATTGTGTTCCTTAATCGGTAAGATCTTCGTGACCCAATGTATATGCAATAATGATGTCATTTGAATACCGCCTCTTAGAGTTCTTAAGGCTCTGAAGTACTTTCGGCCAATGTTTTTCGGATCATATTCCTACTTGGCGATTTATACTTGACACGACATGAGTTAAAGTGACAAAATATAAAAATTCATTATTTTCAATGTAAAATTAACCTTTTAAGATATAAAAATCCATTTGAATTTTACATTTCCCATAGTGCAAAATATCCTTAACTTTCCTGAATGACCGCGAATTTATTATTGTTTTGTTGTTGCTGCAGCATAGTTGTTGTTGTTAATATTTAATCCCATAGTTTTTTTTCTTGTTGGTTGGTTGTTGTATTTTATTATATTGAATGGTGTTGTATTATGTTGTATGCTGTATTGTTGTTGTTGTTGCTGTTGTTGTATTCATATTGTGTTGGGGCCAAAGTGTGAATATAATTTAATGTGAGCAATTTTCAATATCTCAACTTGAAAGATTATTTATTATCCTTGATTGGTTTTCAAGTGATTATAACGTAAGCGATCATTTACGTGTTTATTGTATCGTTTTTATTATTTCTTATTAACCCCCTCCCCTCTTCCAATTGCGCCATTCATTCTTCTTCTATATGAATTCTATACACTAAGCTGCTGCTGCTGCTGCTGCTGCTGCTGCTGCTGTTGGAGGCCAACTTTAACATCATTTTCAAATGAGAGTTTATAGGGATATGAATGTTAAAGAATCATTTAAGGTGAATATTCCATGAATAATATAACTTAATGTTGTGTTATTGTTATTGTTGTTGTTGCTGTTTGTTAAATATATTCACCAAAGGAAGTGGGTTCAAGACCTTTTGCTTGTTCATATTTTATTTGTAAATTATTGTTTAATAAAAGAGAGACTTAATATTCATTATTTATTATTTTTTTGGCAGAAAAGAATTTCACTCCATCCTCCTCCCTTTTCTCTCTGTTTTTAGAAATTTGTTTATTAAGAAATACAGTCTCGAACAAAACTATTGGTACAGCAAGCATTCATATTTCATTTTGGTTTTTCTGACATTTAAATCCAAATTTTAGAAATAAAAAATCGTTAAGTGATTTGATTAATACAAACACACGCAAAATATAATTTAAATAGAATAATTTGTTAAAAGAAGTCATTAATTTGCTGAACAAAAGTATTGGTACACTCAGTCCAGCATGTTCATTTTTTTTTTCTTTAATTTTTCAGAATTTTCATGCAAGAAAGTTTAAAATACAATAAATCATTATGTGTCGGTTCCAATCAGTTAAAGTGACAATTATGTCGACATAAGTTCAAAAAAAGCACTGTAAAACCATTAAAAACACTTGCTGTGCCAATAGTTCTGTTTGAGACTGTATTTTAATATTTTCATTTTTTTGAATATTAAAATTTTCCTAATTTTTTCCATTTTCCTATAAATGACCATATGTTCATTTGTTTATTAGATAATTTGTGTATGTATGTGTGTGTGTATGAGTTAAGTGTTATCAATTGTAATCAAGATTCATTAACAATTCATTATAATTTTCATTTTTTTCTTCATTTTTGTCAAAAGGAAACATTTAGAAAATCGTTTAGATAAAATAAAAATGTTCACAAAACTTAAGTATTTGCTGTTGTTGTTGTTGTTGATTGTTTGGCCGCTATTTATTGTACAGGTGAAGACTGCGTGTGGTAAATTAGTCATTGTGAAATTTTAGTCACGTATTGAGTTTTATGCTTAAATTGGCTAGTGAAGGCGTAATCGTAACTTTTGTTATCTGTTTTTTTTTTTCACCATTTTTTTCTCTTTTGATATTTTTTTCTATAATAAAAATACATAAACGTTTTTAATGAGTGTTGACAATATTGCATTTTAAAAGAATAAAAATTGGCAAACAATTGCAAAAAATATATATAAATAAATAAATGAAATAAAGTGTATAAATATTTAATTTATAGTCTGCATGTTTGTGTGTGTTTGTGTGTGTTTGTATGTAAATAATAAAACAAAAGACTTAAGCAGCAAACTTGTTATGTTTAAGTCACAGACTTTTTTTATTATTTTTTTATTTTTATTTTTAACTGATTATTTTTTAAAGTGCTGACTTTAATTAAAATAAAATATAATAATCATATAAATGACCACAAAGTGTGTGTGTCAGTGTTTGCATATTAATAATAATTTGCATTATAAGTCTCTAATTATAATTGGAATAATTTATTGGTCATGAGAAAAATTAAAACGTTTATGAAAATAGAAAAAAATTGAAAAAAAAAAAAAAAATAGAATAAATTTTTTTCTATTCTTGGGCGGAAAAAAATATGACATTTATACCGTAAATATGAGTTTCTGCTCTACATTAAAGCAATTTGTTTAAATAGTGCAGAATTATTAAATTATTTTTTTTTGTTTAGAATTAAATTTTAATTAGAAAATAAAATTTTTATAGAAGAATTAATTTTTGTAAAAAAAAAATATTTCTTTTAATGATGGAATATTTGGTAAAAAATGGTAGAAATTAAGTTTGATGTAAAAAGGACAAATTGAAACCATGTTCATTTTATTTATATTTTATTTTATAAAAAAACTTGAATTTTTGGTAGCAATTTACTTTTTTATAAATATTGAGGCTTTTTAGAAAAAATTCTTTTTGATTAAACAAATTTTTGTTTTAACTAAATAATTGAATTATTTTTTGTAAAAAAAATGGTTTAAAAAAAAACAAATTCTTAAAAAATTCAGCAAACTAAAAATTGTTGTTAAAAATTAATAATTAGATAAAAATCGGTAATTTTTCTTTTTAAATTTAATTTGTTATGAAAACATATTTTTTTTAAATACAATTAAATTTTGAAGTAAAAGTATTTTTTTTTTTATTTTTTAATTAAATTTTGAAAAAAATCTTATGATAAAAAAATGTTTTTTTTATCTTAAAAATCGTAAAAAAACATAACATTTGTAAAAATTGATTTTTTTAACAAAAAAGTTAAATGAAAATTTTGCAAAAAAAAAAAAAAAAAAAAAATTGGTAAAAAAAAATAAAAAAATGTTAAAAAAAAGTAATTTTTAGTGAAAATTAAATTTTTGATAAAAATTAATTTAAAAAAATTCTCAAAAAGAAAAAAACATATTTTTTTTTTTGTAAAAAACAGTTTTTATTTTTTGGAAAAAAAAAGTTTGAACAAAAAAATAAACAAATAAATAAATAAATAAAAAAATAAAATAAAAATTTTGTAAGAAATATATTTTATAATTAATTTTTGTAAAAAATGATTTTTTTATCAAAAGTGAGAAATATTAAAGTTAAAAAACATAAATATTTATGTTTTTGATAAAAAATAAATAAAAATAAATTGTTAAATAGATTTTGAAAAAAAAATCTTTAGTAACTAAAAATAAGTAAAATGAAATTTTGTACAAAAATCTTTTGTAAAAATTATTATTTTTTTTTTTGTGAAAAAATTAATTTTTTATAAAAATTATTTTTTTGTGTAAAAATTAATTTTTTATAAAAATTATTTTTTGGAGAAAAATTGAAATAATTGTAAAAAATAAAAAATAAAATAAATTTTGACAAAAAGGTTGTTAGTAAAAACATTTTTTATGAAAAAAAAAAAAAAAAAAAAAAAAAAAAAACAAATAAATAAAATTAAATTAAATCTTGTAAAAAAATAACATTAAAAATATAATAATTTCACTTTTTAATAAAAATATGTATGAAAGCCACCTAAATATTGACTAATCATAAAAGGCTTCGTAATTGTGCTAAAGTAACATAATAAAGCGAAATGTAATATTTTAATAACTCTAAATTTGCGGAAATCACAACAATCGGTTCTCTGTAGCGGAATGAACCTAAAGTTATTTTCTGTCACTCCAGGAACAAAGATAAGTTTGTTTTTTTAATTCCAGCAACAATACTGGACTGTTTACACGACACTTCAAAACAATTGATGTGCAATGCTTGGTATGACCTCAAAAAAGTTACGGATTTATAATCATAGGACGAGGTCGGTAAATTTTATTATAACTTGCCATCCATACAGCATTCACAACAACATCAGCCTTTACATCGGCCACCTGTAATTGCATTTCCAACATCTGAGGTTGCTAATTATCTGCAATATATTAGTCGCTGCGATCCAGAAGACTAAACAGTCGAGTGATTTAGCCTTCATAATCTACAAGTCCGTGTAGCATAGAGCTCTCTCGATTTAACCTGCAGAGACCAAAATCTTGAAAGACAAAGTATTGTGGCCAGATCGGAAGATATTAACTTAAAGCTTCACAATTCTATAGACTGCTAAAAGTCAGCTTTTTTTCAGGCTTCCGTCAGATTTATCCTTAAGGATTTAACTCGTTTCTTCAACTTTGATATTCGAGACTCGACTGATTTCCCAGAGTTTCGAATGACAAAGTTGAAGGAGCGCGTTAAAATCCTCAAGTCCATAAATTCTGCGATGTATGACTATCAAACATGGAAAACCGTTCCCAAAAACTTATGGCGATATTCAACCGGGCTAAATATATCTAGAGGGTAAAACTCGTCTAAATGACACTTATAATCTCGATATAATCGAAAATAATTATTTCTCATTTATTTTTTCTTACTTTTCTTTGTATTACGTATATATTTATCTCAATGTATTTATTTGTATGCATAAAATATGTATGAATGTTGTTCTCTTTATCTTTTTTTTTTTTTTTTTTTTTTTTTTTTAATTTTTATTTCTTAAATACAATCGAGTAGATGTTTCTTTTTGTATCGAATGAATATTAATCCGTTTAAATTAATTTGAACACATTAAGATGCAGTTATCAGTTTGTCATGTCATTGTGGTGTTAAACAGACATACAAAATTTTTTATCGTCGTTTTATTCATTCGTTATTTAATTTTTTTTATTTCTTATTTTCATTTTATTATCTTTTTTTTTTTTTTTGTTCATTCGTTAATCATTTAACATAACAAGTATTTATATGAGATATAAATTAAGTATTTATATTTTGTATCTTTTCGTTATTAATTTATTTTTATGTTAAAAAGTAACTCAGCATTAAAAGGCCTTAAATCAAGTTATTAAAATAAATTTCAGAAAAAAAACAAAAATAAAACAGAAATATTTTAATGAATGAATTAAAAATTTTTAATCATATAAATTCTCTCTTAAGTGGCAGATATTTAAAAGCTGTAAAAATGAGTTCGAATAATGAAATTATTATTGCAATATAACCAAAAATTATAGTTTTAATCACTGCATCGAACCAAAAAAAGGTAGTAAATATGACAAAAAAAAGTAAGTGAAATTTCAGCAACGAAAATTTTCTTTAATTTTTTTTGTAAATTCTCCAAAATCGACGAAAAAATGTCAATATGACTATTTGAAGTCTTTTATAAAAAAGCAGTTAATTTGAATAAATATTATTTAATTTAAATAAATATTATTCAATAATAATAAATTCTTTATATTGATGAATATTATTCAATTTAAAAACCATTTTTAAATTTACGAAATTTTAGTTGATTTGAGGAAAAACTTACGTTAAATTGATGTAATAAATTAATACATAAAAAAGGAAGAAAGTACTCCCTATACAAAGCAAAATCTGAACTGTAACAGCAAGAAATTTGGTCCCAAGGAACTGTTTCATTGGACAAATATAATATGGACAGGATCAGGGGAGTAAACATTGATTATCTAATATCTATAGATCCGCTA
The DNA here is from genome assembly GCA_004302925.2 of Cochliomyia hominivorax. Taxonomy (NCBI): domain Eukaryota; kingdom Metazoa; phylum Arthropoda; class Insecta; order Diptera; family Calliphoridae; genus Cochliomyia; species Cochliomyia hominivorax. Next base: position 48,580,059 of record PYHX02000495.1, read on the forward strand.
CAGCGTGAATTCGGATTATATTTTTTAAATACATGTCGATTTGTGATGAAAACCTTTTATAATTAGAAAAAAAATCTGTTTATTTAACATATCATGGACCGACCTTCGTAAAATTTCGCACATAGAATTTTGTTTATATTTGTCTTGATTTGATCATTACTTATTTCAATACCAAATATATGTGAGACTTAAGCCTTTCAAAGTGTTTTTTGGAAGGGAGGATTGTATAGAACCCATGAAAAATAATGGACTGTT
>PYHX02000495.1:48580413-48685250 GCA_004302925.2 Cochliomyia hominivorax
TTAAAATTTAACCTTAATTTTTAGGAAGATCTTTTTTTACAAATGACCTTGAAATATTTTATTAATTAATAAATTTTTTTATAAAAAAAAAAATTTGTTTAACAAAAGCAAAAACACTTAAATGTCTTTGATTTTGTTAATTTGTTTAAACAAAAACTTTGTAAAACAAATGAGTTTTAAATTTTTAGTTTTTTTTTTTTTTGTCTTTTGTTTCAAATATTTTAAACTTTTTGATAAACTTGTGTTTAATTATTAATTAAGGTAATAAAATATTAACTTTGCAAAGAAAAATATTCAAATTAAGATGAAATAAATTTTGCAAACACCGAAAAAAGCACAACATGGGTGACACATGTTAATTTACATATAAAGTTCCAAATGTTCGATGTGACGAAAAAGGTCATAATTAGCAATGGATAAGATTTTGTGAATCTATTTTATTTTCATTTTTATATCTTTTGCTCTATAAACGAAACCCCGCGAAAACATTTAATTAATTTAACATGATGTTGGCAATAAAATTTGAGCTTTAAAATGTTTAACATAAATGAATTTTAAATACCCTACTTAATGGACTTAACAAAAAATTCACACAGAAAAAATATGGTTATGGTAACCAAAACTGAGAGGAAATATATTATGAGTGGCATCATAATAGTTCAGTTCTAGTTCAGTTCTAGTTCAATTCAGTTCAATTCTAGTTCCAAAGTATTTCAGTTTTAGTTAAGTTCTTCTTCAGTTCTAGTTCAGTTATTTTCAATTCAGTTCAATGCTAGTTCCAAATTAGTTCAGTTCTATTTTAGATCTAGTTCAGTTCTACTTCAGTTTTAGTTCATTTCTAGTTCAGTTGTAGTTCAGTTCTAGTTCAATTCTTTTTCAATTCAGTTCAATTCTAGTTCCAAAGGCAGTTCAGTTCTAGTTTAGATCTAGTTTAGATTTAGTTCATTTCTAGTTCAGTTCTAGTTCAGTTATAATTCAGTTCTAGTTCAGTTCTAGTTTAGATTTAGTTCAGTTCAGTTCAGCTTTATTCTAGTTCAGCTCTTGTTAATTCAGTTATTACTAGATAAGTTCTAATTCAGCTCTAGATCTAGTTCAGTTTTAATTTAGTTTTTATTCATTTCTAAATTCTGATTAATATTTAATTCAAGATTCAGTTCTAGTTGAGTTTTGATGCATGTTACTGTATTGAAGAACCGTATATTGAAGCATTTCATAGAAATTTCCTAAGATTCAAAAAGTTTTTTGTTCATCAAGAAAAGAATTTAACAAAATCTCTATCCATAAAAAGGTTTTGTCAATACAAATATGGTGTTTTAGAGGGTAAACTTCTGTTAGTATTTCAGTTGTTGGTAGAAGAATGCATTTTCTCAAAAAATGCAAAGATGTTTAATAACCAAGAAAAAACTATTTAGAAAAAGTGGATAAACTGTTTGGCCTTATGGCCCATACCTTACGCTTAACTCCGGAACAGGTCATTAGAATTGATATTTTGACACACTGCTTTTAAAGATTAAGATAAAATATCATTAATAGAAATTTGCTTCGTTGAGAACGTCTTAATTTTTATCTGAATGAATTGTAGAAAATTCCCCCAACAATCAAAAATCTTTAAAAATTTAATTGGCAATTTTTAGCAGCTTAATTGTTTGTATGTCATTTACCGACATTATATTTATGCAAATTATTGATTTTAAAACATTTCATTACATTCAACAAATTTCAACAATTCATCAATCTTTTAAATGATTTAAAGAAATTAAAAAAAAATCGTTGAAATCGTTTGAAATACAATAATAACAATTATAATGAAAAAAAAATCAAAATATCTACGAAATACAAATAAATTGTATTCGTGAGAAATCTCAAACGTTTAGATTGTGTGACTTTACAAAAAAAATCGCAGTATTTAAAAGATTTAAATATTTCTTAATAAAAAAAAAACTATAAATGGCAAAATCCAAAAATGTTTATTCATTTTGTTTCTGAATTTCATTTTTTTCTCTGAACTTAAAATTTAAGTGCTTTTCAAAATATTAAGTTGTCAATTTATGAATACAGAAAAATGAAATATAACAAGGTAGAATGCTCTATTCGGCTATGTCGGAACTTCAATACCCTACACCACAAAATCGTGTGAAGTAAATTCGTTATGTTTCGTACATACACACTCATATATACACTCACAAATGTGCTAATGCTAACTATAACTTTTTTATCCAAACCATATCTATCTATCTATCTATCTATCTATCTATCTATCTATCTATCTATCTATCTATCTATCTATCTAACAATCTATCTATCTATCTATCTATCTATCTATCTATCTATCTATCTATCTATCTATCTATCTATCTATATCTATATCTATATCTATATCTACATTTATTTCTATATCTATATCTATATCTATATCCTTATCTATATCTATATCTATATCCATATCCATATCTATATCTATATCTATATCTATATCTATATCTATATCTATATCTATATCTATATCTATATCCATATCTATATCTATATCTATATCTATATCTATATCTATATCTATATCTATATCTATATCTATATCTATATCTATATCCATATCTATATCTCTTTACCTAAAAAATGTATACTGCTGAACAAAAAACACTTGCAGAATCTTTTTAAGTTATTTTTATTGACTTGAATCGATTCTGATTTTGATTTGATGCAAGAATATATATTTTATGGGAGTTTACACACGAAATGATAAAGTTTATACACCCTCTTCACCACTTGCGGTGGTGGAGGGTAAAAAATGTAACTAACTGAAATTATTAATTACAGTTATTAAAAATAATCATGAAATATCAATAATATTGAAACATCAAAAGTATTATTGAGTTGAAATGTAAATTTTTTTAAATATAAAATTTTTAAAAGTTCGATTAATAAAATGACAGATATTTGATTTTAAAAACAATAAAAATGAAATGAATATAAATTCACCAAATTAAAGCTTTTTTTTCAACATTTGCAAAATTTTGATGGAAGATATTTATATTTAATTCATAAAAAATAACGGTTTCTTAAGATTTTCAAATAAACGGTTTCTTTAAGGTGCAAATGGTTTGGGGTGTTGAAACAAAATAAGATGTTATGTCATATTATTGATAATTGACAATAACCTGTGATCATTTCAAATATCTTATTTCAATTTATCAACATTTTGGATGAAAAAAAATCATAAATATTTAAAAATAATATTAAATGTTAAATTTCAAATTATTGCTAACAAGATATCGTTTGTCAGATATAAAGTATGATATAAAAGAATTTCAGTAATTTAGACATTTTTGATGTTGGAGTTTTGATTTCTTTAAATTTATTTATCACACTACATCGTGTTAGAATTAAACAAGTAAAAATATTATAGTTGTCAAGTACGACTCTGTAATATCCTACACCATATTGTTGGTTGAAATGACTGCTACGAAAATTTTTGAACTGTCCTCGTATAATTCGCGTTTATTATTTATGTTTATGCATGCGTTTTAGGAGGAAGTTTTTCTGGAGAGTTACACGGGAATTAGAAAAAAATATAGATCGACCCTCGTAAAATTTCAAACACCGGTTTTTGTTTATATTTATCTTAATTTGAACAAATACTATTATAATACCCACATATATGTGAGATTTATACGTTTTAAAGTGATTTTAGGAAGGAGAGGTTGTTTGGGGCCTATGTAAAATAGTGAACCTCGTATAATTTAACAAATCGTTTTAGAATATAACAAGACTTTTTTTGTTAAAATTGGTTTATATTTAAGAATTTTAGGGGCCGAAAACCCTATTCCAGGGAGGACATTTGTATATATAAAATAATGGACCAATCATAACCAATTTAAATAGGCATAGTCCTTGGATCAAAATAATACTACACGCTAAATATCTTCAAAATAGCGAAACTGTATTCTACAGGGACAGTCAGCCGGACGGATGAACATGGTTAAAACGAATCAGGAAGTCATTTTGAGTATATTTATTTTTTTCTGTCCATTACAAACATCTGCCCAAATGCATAATACCCCCACCATTTTTGATGGCGTAGGGTATAAAACCCATTCTCAGGAATTTAAATATCATCTAAGACAATAATATTTAGGAAAAGGGCCAAATTGGAATGCAAATATTGTGTTTTTTTTAAATTAAATGAAAAATGGAAATAATTAATTTGATTAGGGGAAGCCTGGTTTATGTTAGATTTTCAGCCTGATGGAACTGTACTTCTTCAAACCCGAAAATACCACAGCTCTAATCATATGAAATGTCATTAAGATGTCCGTTAAAACGTTAGGGAATTATTTCCAAAAACCGCTTTTAACACACTTTGACCTGAAATTAACCATTATGGACTTATGTATGTGCTGGACATCCCTCCTCCTGATTCCTTGCTGGTTTCTGGTTAAGTTAATTTTGATAACGTCATAACATAATTTCTAACTTTGGATGAGCCTCTCGAAAGTTTTCTCGAAGTGTAAGAAGAGACAGTGACATTTGTCATTCTATATTGTTGCACAATAACATGCAGGCTATTAATACTGCCAGTGATAGACTTTTGATCCAAAATCTAAAGTGCCTTTAATGTTGGAGTTACATTGCAGGAGTTTCATAACTTCGTTATTTTTCATATTCTCATACATGAAAAATAAAAGAACTGTTTGTTGGGAGTTTAATTTCTTCAATAATTCATGGGTCAGCTATATAAATATCTGGCGATATTTCCCCCTTGAGACTTTCAAATTAATTCTTATTTTATATTATAGAGGGACAAGTTGTGCATTTATATATGTTCTCTACATTTGAGATTCATTAGCCATCCAATTTATAAAGGAAAATCATTCTCCGATGGAATTAACAATGTGGTTAAAATTTTTTTACAGGATATTAAAGTAATTGAGAAAACTTTCAATCTTATCCGATCTATATAGTATTAAATTTCACGTGAATATCGATAATAAATATAATTGTTTGTATCCAACAAATACTTTGGAACTCGTGAATCCAGTTTTTGAAAATTAAATAATTGATTTTGGTATCAACATTAAATTACTGATTTGATATCAATTCAGAAGAGACCGTATTCTGTTCTCTTATGAAAGAAAGAAATATCTTGCGAAAGCATTTTTAACAAATTAATTCATTATTTTCCTACATGCATTAATGCAATTAAGCCAGAAAATTCTCTGTAATAATATTTTTATTCTAAATGTTAGTTTTGGTTAATCTTGAGTTAAATCTTAGCGAAGCTTTTACAATAATACGTGTTCTAGTACACTTTTCGCGAGAATAATGCAGAAATTGGCTTCAACGAAAGATAAAAGTTGAAAGTTGTATTATGTCGATTTCTTTCTTAATATTTTTTTCGATTTATTATTAAAACATTTCATTATCGTTCTTATTTATAATTAAAATAATTCAACATTTACGAAAAAATATATCTCATATTTTTATTTACACAATAAAAATAGTTTTTACACAAATCAGAAATACTTTCTATTTACATTATTTACAAATACATATACAATATTTAACAATTAATTATAACAATTACGAAAAGCACAATTAGGCCCAACCGCCTGATGGTTGCCATCCGCCGCCGCCACCACCTCCTCCTCCGCCAGATGACCAACCACCACCACCGCCACCACCTCCACCTCCACCGCCTCCTCCTAATTTAATAATTTTAATGATTTTGGTAGAACCACCACCGCCTCCGCCACCTCCACCGCCTGAAGACCAACCGCCACCACCTCCTCCTCCACCGCCAGAAGACCAACCACCACCACCGCCGCCTCCGTGTCCGCCACCACCTCCTCCGCCTCCTCCTAAACTTATAATTTTGACAATTTTAATATCTCCACCACCACTTCCTCCGCCGCCCACCCACCCGCCTGAAGACCAACCACCACCGCCACCTCCTCCTCCAGACCAATCACCACCACCACCTCCTCCTCCACCAGAAGACCAGCCACCACCTCCTCCGCCTCCACCGCCCCCATTTTCAGTTATTATTTTTATAATTTGCACATCTCCACCACCACCTCCTCCGCCTCCACCACCACCGGAGGACCAACCTCCTCCTCCGCCGCCTCCACCACCGGAAGACCAGCCACCACCTCCTCCTGGCTTAGGTTTAGCTGACACTGAAGCTGCACCAATTAAAAGCAAACAGACAAAGGCCTGAAATAAAGAATATTTGTGTTAATTTTTAAAATTAAATTATGGATAAATTTTAATTTTTTTTTAGTTTCACTTATAGAAACAAAAGACTTAAGAAAGAAACTTTAGTTTTGAAATTCTGGACGATGCATGATGATTTTTAATAAATAAAAATTTTTTTTTTTTTCATAAATTTTTTTATTAAAATCTTTAAATCACACAAATACTAACAAATATTTGCGCTGGTTTTAAAATGAAGAACAAAGCGAATTTCCATTCTTTGAGAAGTATTAAAATATAAATGAGAAATTCAATGTTTTTAACATTAAAAAATGTATAAATATTCATTTTACAAAAAAAATCAAAAATATTCGAAAGAAGATGAGAATTTAGAACATTTTTCAAATTCGAATTTTTGAAAATGTTTGAAATTCATTTTTATACCTTCCACCACTAAGAAGGAATCATCTTAGATCTCAGAATGTATATATATTCTTGCATCAAATAAAAATCTGAGTCATGTCCGTCGATGTGTCTGTCTGTTGCACACGCGTTGATAGAGATCAATGAAACTGACGTTAATATTTATTATATTTTCCTGATATCTGAGTCAATCTCTAACTTAAGCAAAGAACTTTTATAAAATTGTTAATTAAAAATATTATATGCACTTCATTCTCATTCCAAAAATTACCAAAATCCGATCAGTAGAAAAAAAGTTATAGCTAAATTTATAACTAATTTTATGACTCATTAAGGATTCCTGTATTATACTGCAGAGAAACGTTTATATATTTTATACGTTTTTATGATGTTACTTCACACACATTAATGGTGTAGGATATTGGGGATTCGTCCCCGTATCATTTCATAGTTTGAATACCGAAATTTAAATTGTTGTTATTCTGGTGTATGATTTTTGATTTCTGAGTTTAATTAAAATTATAAATTTTCATTATTTCCAAAAATAATATTTTTGTTCGAAATAAAAAATTCTGTTTTAAATTAAAAATTTAAAAAAAAATAATTTCAAATTTCGAATTTTCATGAATAAGCAAAATAAAAAAAATAACAAATTCGAAAATTTTTCAAAAAGAATTTCAAATGATTATGAAACGTCAAAAACTTTAAGTTATTTCCGAACATGTTCGAAATTTATTAAACTTTTTAAATTACAATTTTTTATTTCAAAATTCATACTTAAAAGAAAATGTGAAATAAACTTAGATTTCAAATGTTATTGATAATTCGAAGATAAGATTTTTTAATTATCAATAATTTCGAATAACAAAATTTTTTGATTCTAAATTTACGAAATTTAAATTCTATTTAAATAAAATTTTAATTTTAATTCACATTTTTTATATCGAAATTTGTATTTGAAAAATAATTTTAAAAAAATTTGATTTCAAATATTTTCGGAAATTAAAAGTTAAAATAAAAAAATTCGTTAATTATCTTATGGAATAGTAAAAATATTTTCTTTCGAAATTCATATTTTTACATATTTTGTATATATTTTTGAAAATTGGAAGTTTTTGAATATATAACAATATCAAAATTGAAATTTTATTTTAAAGTAACATCTTTTATTTGATTTTCGAAATTTCGTCAAAATTCAAAATTGTTTTTAATTTTAAAAAACAAATCTGGAGTAAATAATTATTAACAATATTAATTTAATTAATATTAAACCAAATATTTTAATATTATTTTAAATAAATTTATTTATTTTCTAATGTTGCAAATTTTCGAAATTATTTTATATTTCAAAATAAAAAAACATAATTATTATTAAAAATTATAAACATGAATTTTAAAGCTGAGCGAACTGAATTTCGAATATGGGAATATGCTTTATAAGATAACAAATTGTAGGATCGGAAATAGAACTTTAGAAGTCTAGGAATGGAGCAGTTTCATATATTTATGATTTATAGGTGGAAATTCGATTCTGTGGTTAAATATGATTTCGTAATGGAATTATTATATCCTGACGAAATAACATTTCCTGTTGAAATTATTATATTTTCGTGGTGAAAATATTATATTTTCATTTTCATTGTTAAGAGTAATATGACTTAATGGTGAATTTATAATGTAGAGGTGAATATAAGAGTTTATATTGAAAATAATATTGGATTTTTCGATGGTCTAAAATACGAGCCCTCAAAGTAATGCTTTTACTGTTAGCTTTTATTTTCACGTCGAAAAGCTGACTTTTTTTAAAGAAAATTATGATTTCATGGTGAAAATGAATTGTGGATAGAAATATGAATATTAAGTGAAAGAACAAAAAGTTTGCGCACATTGAATTGAATATTTCATTCATATCACTTCCATTTTTAAAAGATTTAGCCGAACACTCGGTTCATTAACTTCTCACTGGACATATTATGAAAGGGTTTTTTTTTCTTTTTTTTTGAGGTTATAACTTTCATATATCAATCCATTATTGAATACGAATAACTAGAGTGGTCATCAGTATATTTTCAAAATCGACGAAAATTATATTTGGTCTAAGAATATATATAATTAGTGAGTTCTTAAATGATTCCTCTAAATGGCAAACTTAATTCACCACTTGTGGTGGAGAAAATAGAAATTTGCAAAAATATTATATTTAAAAAATCAATTAAAAGTTTCATTGATATTTATATTTTTTATTTAAAAGGTAGGAATCATAAAAAATATTGGTTATAGTATATTTTTTACACTAATTTCTATGACATTTTTTAATTGTTTGTATATGTTCAAATCAATTAAAATTTGTATTGGAATGAGTTTTACTATAAAGTTCTGTTTTATAATTTTTTTGTTCAAATTTGTTCAAACTAATTTAAATATAAGAATTTCTTTATCTCTTTATTTTGAAAATTTGAAAATTGCAATCAATTAAAATTTTCGTAATATCAAATAAAAAGTTTGCTAAAATGTTTATGATTCAATGTTTGTTTATTTTGAAGATTAAAAAATTCCTTTTATTAAAATTATTAACATTATTTTTTTTCAAATGCTTCTTTTCCACTTTTTAATTTTATAATCACTTTTTCTTTTTTTTTAAATTTAATATTTTTTAAACTTTAACGTACTTTCATGTTGCTTTAACTTATATTTAGTTAATCCTTGGCGTAGTTTAATTTGTATTTGTAGTTGTTTATCCAAAGACAATTGTTGGTTTACTGACAACATGTGGCAGATGCTACAAACTTTTATACCACAATTGTGTCAGTAGAGCCAACAATAACACACTCCAAGTCTACGTATATGGTCTACAGCCTGATGCATCAGATGCAAAAAGTCATATTACAACCGGAAAAACTTTGATAATTACAAATTTTTCTTCATTTTTTTTTTTTGGAAAATTACATCAAAAGCAACAATAACAAAAAAGCTTTATAACTTGCATCTTCAGTTAAAGGCAATAGAAATCAATGTTGCATCTGCAGATGACTGGTTTTTTGTCTCCAGCCGCCTTCTTACTCAAATTTGAAATTGAAAACGAAGATGTTTGTAAACATTAAGGCAGACGGGAAGGGTAGCAGGCAATGGGGCAAATAGGCAGCCAAGTCACATGAAATGAAAAATAAGAGGTGCCTGTTTTATAGCCGACAATAGCAATTGAAATAATGTCCACTTGATTTCATCGTTAGTTGCAGCAAATGATGCTGCTTTAGTGGTTCCAAACAAACAATTGTTCAATAAGTGTTGCATCAAAATTCATTGTTGATTGAATTTTGTTTGTGTCACTATTTATTTGACTTATTTGGTAGCAAGAGTATTTAAATTATTTTTTTTTATTTAAGCGATTTTTGAAACAAGTGAAGCAAGTCCTTTTCACTGGTCATTGTGTAATATATTTTTTTCTTTCTCAAGAAGTCACAAACTAGTTTTTTTCTCTCCAATTTGAAATTATAACATCAAAGTCATTTCAATAATCACTTATTGTAGTTTCTTTTTATAAAGTCCGGAAAATATTAGTTTTTTTTCATTGTTTGGGAAAAATTGCATAGAAAAATGATTTGTTGTGGTTGCAAACTTCATAATATTTGATTATCAAATAAATTTAATCAAATTAATAAAAATAAAGGAAAAACACTAAAATGAAGACAAAAAAATAAATAAAAATAATGAAAATTTCCTTAAAGTAAAATTATGCAAGTGATTGATGATCTTTTGTTATTTTGTAAATTAAGTGTAAAAAATTGCTTAACGAACTTAAGTTTTATTATAAAATTATTATTATAATTTTTGGAGGCAAAATTTTAATGATAATTAAGTTTTTATTATAATAAGGGTCATATTCATATATTTTATCAAAATTACAATCTCCATAACTTTTTTAACGCTCTTATAATTGGTTTAGGAAGATATTCTAATTTTCTGTTGTTATATGAACTTGATTTAAATCAAAATGTAATATTTTTGTTTGGCTTTAAAAGTAAACATTTTGGAGGATTTTGGTGGAAAGGTTTGTGCTAACCTGCTTTAAGATTTGTTTTCACTTTTATAACTTTCAGAGTCAATTAAACGAAGCTAAGTAGGTTGGGACCGATTAATGTTTTTTACTAAATTTCATATGAACATTTCAATTTATTTGGAGAGAGAAATGGGACCTCCAAAATTGGTCACCTCGAGTACCAAAATTATATACATATTTTCGCTCATACATACATACATACATACATAATACATACATACATACAAACAAACATATATACATACATTCATACGAGCATACATACATACTTACGAACATACATACATACATACATACATACATACATACATACATACATACATACATACATACAAACATACATAATATGCTTACATATATGGGATATATCTTGCAGTTTAAAAGACTTTAAGACCCAAAATGTTATTTAGATCCATATTTTTTAGTTTTGTGTTGCGTCCAAAAAAATCCAAAGTTTTGTCTTGATCTTTTAAAAAATTCTAAATAATATTTTTTGCTGGAATCATAATGCATATACTTTTGTGTGGATTCAAAATAAAGTTGTATGTTATGTTGAATTTTAAGTTTTAAAAAATAATGTATTTTCTGCGATTTTTACAGAAAAGGTAATAGCATTTCTTCACTTTAAATTCAATTCTTAACGAAAATTTATGTAAAGCATATTCGAGGGCATAAGGGAAACACTTTCCCCGCTCGTCTAATCAAAAGTTTGTTATTTTTCAAAATATTGTCTTTAGCTTTTAATGGAGAAAAAAACTTTAAAACAAAAATAGCAAAAAAGAGCTTTGCTTAAATAGCTATATTTGTTATGTATTTACTCAATAAAGCTGAAATGTTTAATAATCGGTCTTATAGTTTAGATAGTCCCCATAGAAATGTTCTCTCTGTCGTATTTTAAGATGATACTTCCACAAATATTCATAGTTCCCATATAAGACCCATTTAACAGTTTAAAGAACTTAAATCTAAGACATCCTGAAATATTCGTAACATTTAAAATCTATTCGGTGCGGTTTTTAATAACCTATTATTTTCGTTAATTTAGTTTCGGTTTTTCTCAAAAGCTCATATTTGGAATATCGAGAGAACCAGTTTTTTCTCCTCAAATAGCTGGTTTTATTCAAGAAATGTGTTTTTATGAATTTGAATGTATTAAAAATTTTAAGAAATGTTTTCTTTAAAAGTTTTAACACTTTGATAATATTCTTAAGTACTGGAAGCTTTCATATGCGATGCATTCATTAATTATTAAACCAAAAGTGATATAGAAAATACTCGATCTGAATCTAAAGATCTAAACAATGACGATTGTGCATATATATAAAGAAAAAACAAGTAGGAGACTATGCCAAATCCATAATACCCTCCACCACGACTGTATATGTATGAACTTTTAACAAATTTAAGATAGAGACACTCGAACACATCCTTTACACTAACAACAATAAACTGACTGAATTTTAATGATTTTTGGAATAATAATGGGATTTATTTAGCTTTATTATATTTTATTTTATTTTATTCTGTTAAATTAAATTTTATTCTAATAAATAGTTTTGTCTTAAACTTGAGGTTGTCTTAGATATAATTATTATTGCCACCATGAGAATGGCTTAAACAGATAGACGGACATGGATATATATACTGTATAGGGTCTTAGATAATTATCTTCATGGCGTTACACACGGAATGACAAAGTTAATATACCCTCTATCACCAATTGTATTGGTTTTATTTTCTCCGATATGAACTGTTTTTCTAATAAATAAAACTTATTATTTCTAGGCGTTTTAATATTTTGTTAAAAACCAGTTAACCGGTCATAATTAAAAACCCGAAACTGAACCCGGTTTATATTAAATTGCAATGTTTCGAAGAAATCAAAACCGGCTTCTAAAAAATGTCAAAGAATTAATCAAGTTTGCGTTAATTGTATTCGGAACCGCAATTCCGTAACTTTTTAACGACAAAAAATTGTCGTTAAGAAAGGAAAATTCGTTAGTAAACAAATTTTGTCGTTAACTGCTATTCTGTAATGCAGTTATTATTAATGCATTAATATTGCAATTATAGACCCTGAATAAATAATTATATCTGCTTTTATACAGTCAAATAACAGAACATAATGCGTTCAATCACTTCATCACAAACAGGTGTTCGTGAAGACTTTGCACATAAATTAATCGATTGTTATCGTGAAGGCATGATATGTTATCTTCTAGAACAAGTTTATTTTAAAATTACTAGTCGGAAGACCAGCAAGGTGAATCCCTTTAGACTAACTAGTTCGGTTACATAACGAAAATTTTTTGTCGTTTTTTTTAGTTTACTACCGACATCGTTAAAGCAAAGAAAAATGTCGGTTGTTTTAACGATTTTGCTATTCTCTAAAATAAGTTAACAATATTTTTTTCGTTATAATTTTTAACGAAGAATATTGGTAGAAACATGAAAATGTCAATATTTATAATAAAATGATTTTTAAATAAAATCAAAATCAAATATTTATTTAATATTTTTTTTTTTAATTTTTGACTATTTTTGACTACAAGAAAAATGCAGGTAAATATGCGATCTCTTCACATATTATAATAAGTTCAATCGAAAAATATTCAAATTAATAAAACTGCTAATTTGCGACAGTAAGTTCCAATTGTCATGCAAATGTTAATGACCACATACTGCTTACATTGCTAGCAGTTTTTGATGACTGTCCTTAGTTATCAAACAGTCTTATGAGAAATTAAATTTACTTAGCTTCTGACTAAAAATTTTGATCTGAACTTATTCTAGGAGTTTCCCCATGATACTGCATGTGGTAGACTTCACTGATCTTTTAGAATAAATCTAGTAGCGATAAAGTGTTTAAAAGCATTAGGGTGTTTTATCGAACTGTATTCAAAAAGAATTTCTATATATTGTCACCATAAGATTAGGCTAAGAAAAAAGTCTTATTGTTCCCTAACAGAGCTATAAAAAAAACATATTTATTGTTAAATTCTTTGAAACTTATCGTCATTTTAAAAGGATGGATCCTGCACAAAGAATTCCTTTCTAACCGAATTAAGCGCTATACTTTTTTTAGATTACCTTAGTTCTAGAACAATATTATACAAATTCCAAAAATGGTCAAATTGTAGCTCAATTATTAGAGATTTGAAGATATTTAACAATTTTTACTATTGAATAGGAAATATTTTTTTTCAGAATATCAATTAACGATAAATTTTCGTTACTTAACGACAATTTTTAGTCGTTAACCAGTTACGGAATTGAGGTACTGAAATCTCAATTAACTTAAAAATTTACTTTATATTATCTCGATCATCTTTATTTCTTCTCTATAATTCACAGATTTTACAAATATTCCAGTATACAACATTTTTTTATTAAAACTAATTTGCAATTATATTAAATTTTATTATTCATAATTCCCACAACTACTACTACACACACACACGCACGCATACACTCACACAAAATTAAACATATAAAATATTTTCTCAGATTATACATAATTTTCTCAAAGATCATTATAAAAGTCAAATACTTTAATTTTTATTTTACTTTTCCTTCACCTCGGTTGCACATTATTCAAAGATGTTGCAAACAAAACACACATCTTCAACACAACACAATAGAAAAAAAAAACTGAAATCCAATTATTATGAATCGTGAAAGTGTTTAAATGATGTAAGAATTATTGTTAAAACAAGTTTAAATAAACATGCCCCCACAATTGGGCCAAATAATAACAATTATAATTGTCGGTTTAAATGTATATTTCTATACATCTGATCAAATTCGTTATACATTTATTTTATAACTTCTTCAAATAAACGTTTTTAGAGGAAAAATAAAAACGTTTTAACGTTAAAAAACAATGATGCAAAATATTCATGAAAATTATTTTTCCATACAAACGTTACATTTGCACTTTTTAATGTTAATAATGGAAAGTGCAACCAGAAAAATAAAATAAAATATCGAAAATAAATTCATATGCAGAAAAAAGAAAATGTTTGAATAAAATTGTAGACCCAATAGGAAATGGAAGCGATATTTCGAAGGAGTTTATTTAATGTTCACATCTTGATTGGTACACTGAATCAAATGTCGTAAGTAATAATAAAGAAAATTGTTGTTAATATTACGAAAAAAGTGTAGTACATTTGAAGAAAATTCTTCAAATATACTAAAAAATTAATCAAAAAAATTTTGTTAGTAAAACATGTTAAATTGAATAAAATTTCATTAAAAAATTAACGAAATATATATATATATATATATATATATATATATATATATATATATATATATATATATATATATATATATATATATATATATATATATATATATATATATATATATATATATATATATATATCAACAGATATTTTGTATAAACGGCAATAACGCAACGTAAATAAAATAACACACAAATTTATTCAATTCTACGTTCTAACATGATGTTAATTTGAATAAAATTTTTGTTTATTTAACTATATTTTTCATCAATTAGTTTGGCTCACCGCAGTCTTTTAACACTGCACTTTTTTATCCATTACCTAAACCTAGCTTTAACCCAGTTCGCTTTGCTGCACAAAAGTTCTTCTCAGTCCTTGATCTCGAAAGAAATTTTACTAATCACGACATTTATAGAGAAAGTAATTGGGACCATTTTCTCTCCGTAGTAGATCTATAGATATTTGGTATGGTACCTACTTCTCCCCCTGGTCCTTTCCATCTTACATTTTGTCCAATAAAACAGTTCCTTTAGAAACAAACGTACAATAATTTAACGTAATTCTTTCCTCAATTCAACTAAAATTTCGTAAATTTAAATGAACTTTGGTATTTAAATTGAATAATATTTATCAATATAAAAAAATTTATTTTTGTCAATTTGAATAATGTATTATTCAAATTGAATAATATTTATTCAAATTATTCAAAATTAAGTGTATTTACCACCTTTATTGGTTTAGAGTAAGAGTGGTATAAATCTTAAAAACAAGAAGTAATGATGTCTAAGACTTTAAACATTTTTTATATTCTTGCATCAAATCAAAATCTGAGCCGATTTAGATGACTGTCTGTTAGGAAATTAAACGAAATTCGTCCACATTGTTTATTGCAGTTTCCTAATTAAAAAAAAGTATATCGGTCCATAAGCAAAAATTATAGACCGTTATCTTAAACAACTTTAAAATTCCGAAGCCATTTTTTGACCTGGCTCCCATATAAGGTTTCTTCCCTCTTAAACATAGACCATCTTTATGAAATTTGGCTCTATTATTGCAGTTATTTCTCTGGCTGTCTTTAATATATGTTTTTTATTTGACCAATTTTGGTTCATATTTTTATATAAAAAGTTCCCAGGACAAGTTTTTTTAACTAATCTAATTTGACAATTATCGGGCCATATCCGATTATAAATCTACCTGGATAGGATTTTAGGCTTAAAAGATTTATTATTGTCATACCTAATTAAAATATCTTACTATCTATTTGCTTTATAAGCTGTAACTCCATTCCGGGAGAGTAATATTTCTAAAATTGCGACCTGCAGAATGTTCACAACGTTTACATGAACCGACATCTTTGAATTGGCTCGAAAAATGCTTCTGAACCGATTAACAGTAGTAAAAACGAATAATACCCGAACCACTTATGGAAAATTATGTAAAGGTAGTGTTTTACTATCTTTTTTTGAGACCCTTGACCGCTATTATGGAAATAATTCTGTAAATTTGGAAACTACTAAAATTTTTTTCCTGAGTTGTTTTCCAATTGATTTAAAGCAGCTTTAGTTCTCAATAAGGATATCTTTCAGAATATCTTTAATAGTTTAAGCAATATTTTTACCAAACTAAAATTTTGATCCATTTTGGGAGATTTTTTTGAATATCCCATTATTAGTCCAATGGACTTTTGACAGATTTTCCTTTTTCTTCAAGTAAGGGTCCTTTTTATCTGGTTTCTCACCTCTCAAAAATTACAGGTCCTGTTTCATTTAACTTCAAGATCAACTTAATGGTCTTTTCTTCATTGTTCCACATATTAAAGATGCTATTTAAACACATTAAATGGTGTAGTGTTATCAAAACTTGGGACCTTCATTCTACTAAATTTTTCTGATGAAATTTGTTCCCCTCCTTCTTGACAACGGAGACTGTTTTTAAGTCAATGTCGTCTATTTTGTTATTTTCTGGATTGTATTTTGCTTCCACTTGTGCTAAGAGTTAAGAAGCCCCTAGAAGTCCACTTTAATCTCTGTAAATAGTTTCTTATTATTGGATACAGTTTCAATTTCACTTTTTCTATCGTGTTTCTCGTTGTTGCATTAAAACTAATAAAAGGATGATGAAGACTCCTTAAATTCATGCATCTGTCTCCTTTGTTATTCCACTAGATGTTGGTAGATCCAGTTTACCTATTTTTTCAGTTGTTTCACTTTTAGCTCTTCAACTCCATGACAGATTTATATTTTACAATGACATTCATGTTACTTATGCCAAATATTTGCCTTTTAAAAACATTGGGTTTATTACCTTTAAACCGGATTATTTTCATTCCGAATAAAAATACGTCAAATAGGTTTTCTTAAAAATTATAAGAACAATTTATTCACAAGATTATTAAACTGATATCTCACATTTTACAATATACTAATCAACTTTGTTGCTGATTTGTGTCAAACAGCGCCATCTAAAGTTTTCTACTTTGCCATGTATATGTTTTTAAAATTATGGTCTGAAACATTATCGACTAATGAATTTGAATTAAATTAATTACGGAAATGTTTGTTATTATCCATTAATAACAAAATCTGATCCGATTGGGATAAACTTAAAACTTAGTTTTACTTTGTGTAGTCTCAAGTTTATGTGTATAAATTTTTTTCTAATTCTTTCTGAATTTCCTACTGGGTCCTACTAGTGGATACATCATCTTCAATACAATATTATGCATTCAGATTATATAATATTTTTGTTATAACAGTGAAGTTGTAATTTTCTATGAAAAATGAAACGAAAACAAGTCGATAGTTATTTTTTTTTCTTCAACAATCATTTTTTTCCTTTCTTTAGATTCATTTTATTTTGGTCTTTGGAACAACGTTAACACAATAATGTGCTTTCGAATTACTGCAGCAATCGTTCATAAAACCAGCCAGACACAGCTTAGGGAATCCTCTTTAGGTTACTGTAGCCAAGTTTCATTTCATAAAAATTGCTTAAAGGAAATTATACATTTTCATTTGTTCGGCAGATCCAAACATTATTTATTTAAAAAAATATCATCATTAAAATAGTGAAAAAAACACAAACACAAACACAACGATACATCGATGGTTCCAAAAGATGTTTTGGGTTAAATGTTCATTTTGAAGTAACAACAACAAAAACAACTTCCTTAATGACAAAACAGGCGATAAAATGTATTTACCATCGTTGAGGTCTAGACATATTGAAAATTATATAAAGAAACACATAAAAAGACATGTAATTGTTGATGTGGGATCATGTTAAACAAATGTTGTACATAAGGGAAAAATGATAAATTATCGGAAAAATATTTGAAGAAATAAATTATTATTTAAATCATATTTAATGTATCTTCTATCTTCTATGTATATGAAGTAGGCTGTTTGTATGTATGTAACGTATTGACTCCAAAACGGCTGGGCCAATTTTAGTGAAATGATTTCAATACACCCGAAAGTAATATAGCCTATAATATAATACCGATAGGACCAGGGGGAGGGTACCCCTCCATACAAAGCATACATTGATTATCAAATATATAAAGAGCTATAACAGCGAGATTTTTCAAATTTGTTCGCAACCTCTATGTCCTGGAACTGGTTTACTGGACAAAATGTTGAACGGATAGGGTTAGGGGAAGAGGTAGCCTTCATACAAAACAAATATTGATTATCGAATATCCAAAAAACTACTACAGCGAAAGTTCTTAAATTTGGTCCCATTTGGTTAAAAAAACTGTGGCACTGATAGGATCAAAGGGGAGAATTAGCCCTCATACAAAACTAATATTGATTATCTAAAGAACTATTGAACTGAGGGTATAAAGATTTATCCTAATTACTTTCTCTTGGAACTGTTTTACTGGAGAAAATGTAGGATGGATAGGATCAGGGAGAGAGAAAGCAAATTTTCAAATACCGAATATCTAAAGTACTTTCGAAGTGAAAGTCCATACCAATCACTTTTTCAAGGACACAGGTTTACTGGAGAAAATGTAGGATGGTTGGGATTAAAGGAAGGGGAAGTCCCCATGAATGTAAATATTAACTGTCTATTTTCTGTGAAATTATTACAATAAAACATTTAGTTCTAATCACAGTTTTTTAGAATAGTTGTGGTAAAAAAGTATAGGACAGATAAAACCATCGTACTGTTTAGGACAGAGGATAATTTTGTGCCTCAAAGCTCACAGTGTAAAAGTTAATTTAAAGTACAAAAAAATTTTCAAAATTTTTAATTTTAAAAAATTTTTAAATATTTTTTCTATATTTTTTAACATAAAAATTATTTTACCTTAAACAATTGTTTTTGTTGTAAAACCATTTCTTGAAAAATCAACTGTCAAATAATTAAATTTTAAAATCATATTAACGGTCCAAAGTCTTAATAACGAGTTATCATTATTATGATTATGATTTGTTATTCATTCAAAATCTCTATAACTTATTTACTTAACGTAAATATTCGTAAAATTGAAACGCATTAATTAAATGAGTATTTTAGCTTTTTTAAAACTTGTTGCTATTAATTGGCTTAAAGAGCCTAATTAACATATTTTGTATTACACGTTTACAGAGTGACTGATAACAAATGGAACAAATATAAATGAGACCGAACAAAATTACGTTTTTGTTGGCAAAAAGTATCACAAAATCCCACACTGACCATTCTTATCCATTTGAGATTTGCTTTACTTAAATTTAGTACCGATAAGTTATCAGAATATATTGTAATATTTATATAATATTTAGAAAAACTGTTCCTTGGGAAAATTATTGGAAAGTTATCACTCCTGGTCGTCCTATTTTTCCTACATTTTGTTTAGTAGATCTGTTCCTTGAGAAAATGATTGTGAACAAACTTTGAAGCTGATCATATTTCAGGTAGCTCCTATACAAATGCCCTCCCAAAATAGGAGTAATAAAAATATTTTATTTAATGGCGAATATAAAGTTTGTATCAGTCCAAATCAACATGTCAAATATTAAACTCTTAAGAAGTCTCAAAAAAATTTCGATATTGTGCTTATATCGGTCCATAATAGCCCTCATATAAAAATTAATCTGTCTGTCTGCTTTTTTTATTTGTTTGGGACTTATAGACAGCTAAAAACTGGACCGACTTTGCTAAAATTTTTACGGAATGATCCCCATATACCCGAAAGAAACAAAGGCTATAAAAAATTGCGATAGGACCAGGAGGAGAGTTATCCCCATACAAAGCAAATATAGATTATCGTATATCGTATAAAGAAATATAACAGCGAGCATTTTCAAATTTGATCCCCACCACATTTTTAAGGAGCTATTTTACAAGACAAAATGTGGACGGGCATAATCAGGGGGAGAGGTAGCCTTCATACAAAGCAAATTTTAATCATCTTTTATATAAATAACTACAACAGCAAAAGTTTAAAAATTCGACCCCAAATATTTTTTAAGAATTTGTTTTACTGATCAAATTATAGGACGTGTGGAATCAAGGGGGGAGTACCTCTCCACAAAGCAAATATTAATTATCAAACATCTAAAGAACTATAAAAACGAAAGTATTAAAATTGGTTCCAAATACTTTTCCCAAGAATATTTTATGCTGGCCAAAATGTAGGACGGATAGGACCAGGGGAAGAGATCGCCCCATACGAAACAAATAATGATTATTAAATATCTAAAGAACTATAACAGCGAGAGTTCTAAAATTTGGTCCCAATCACTTTCTAAAAGAACTATTTTAGTGAACAAAATATAGAGCCGATAGGACCAGGGAAAGGATACCCCCCAAACAAAGGAAATAATGAGTATCGAATGTAAGAAATACACCACTTGTAGTAGTGGAGGGTATAATTAAAGTTTTGTTAAAATTTTGTTTGAAATTTCGACTCATTTTCAAAAATTTAGATTTTGAGTAAACATTTTAATTTTGAGCAAAATTATTATTGAAATTTGATTTTTTTTGATAAGAATTAAAATTTTAATCAAATTAATTAAATTTGTAATTTTTGCTGAAAACTTGATTTTTCTGTTGAAACTAAAATTTAATTAAATGTTAATTAAAATTTTTGTTTAACATCAAAATTGAACGTTAGAATGCGTATTTATTGAAATATTCATAAATTAATGGAAAAACGCTGATCGAATCGACGTGTGAAATTATTTTAAAGAATCAATTTGTTTTCTAGTAAATTAATT
Organism: Cochliomyia hominivorax; assembly: GCA_004302925.2. Classification (NCBI taxonomy): domain Eukaryota; kingdom Metazoa; phylum Arthropoda; class Insecta; order Diptera; family Calliphoridae; genus Cochliomyia; species Cochliomyia hominivorax. The sequence continues at coordinate 48,601,548 of PYHX02000495.1, forward strand.
ATTATTAAAAAATCTGTAAAAGCCGTCGAAACCCTTTTGTATACCTTCATTAATAAGCAATTAATAACACTATTATTTCAAATAATTCATGTTGTATAGCATTTTGACTACAAATATTTATTAATAAATCTGTCAATTACACCCGGCCATCTATAATTAATTATCAGCAAAAAAAAACAATATTTAAAGACCTTGTGGTTAACGCTTAACTCATCATTTACTATAATTATGAAAAATTTCATTTAACAGTGACCAGATGTTAGAATCCAACAATTAATTCCCTCCAAAAAAATGACAAGCGGTTAGTTTTCAGTTTTATAAGATCATTATTATTTAAAGGAGTTGAGGTAAACTTTTTTTATACCCTCCATTACCACAAGTGGTCGATTAACTTTGTCCTTCCGCATGTAACGCTTAGAAGGAATTATCTCAGACCCCATAATTTATATAAGTCAATTTGTTATTGGCACACTCACATCCACAATAATTGACAGAGCTCAAAATATTGACCTAAGTATTTTTTATAGTCCTGAGAGTTTCCTATTTAAAATCAGCAAAAAATCGGTTTAGTATGTCAAAATATATAGATCGATATCTGAGGTAACCGGCGAAAAATTCTCGTAAACTGTCAATTAGAAATCGAAAATTAGAACAATTTTGTCACATATAAAGTTATATGTACCTCATTATCGTTCCAAAATTTTCAAATGGTTCAGTAGAAAAAATTATAGCCAAATATTAAATAATTTATATCATTAATGCGTTTATTTGAGAAAAGGAAACTTAACTATTAAATACAGCATTTGAGGTGTAGAATTGAAGATTCGTCATAGATCATTCTTATGCTTTATTGTCGATTGAACATGAAGCTTGTAACAAAAAAGAGCAGACAAATGTATTTGAAAAAAAATATGAACAATGAAACGATTATTTCATGTGTTGTGTTTTTTTTTGGGGGGATTGTGGTACAAAAATAAATTATCCAGAAATGTAGGAAGTAATGACGAACATGTGTCAGCAATTGAGACGTTGAAGCGCAAAACCATTAATGATGAAGATGATAATTTGTGAAAATTAAAGAAAAAATATGTTGAAAATAAAAACATATAAAAACTTCCATAAAATGACACTAGAAAACAACAGGTGGGAACATTATGTTTCGATATTTGACGCCTTTCAAGATGAGCTATAAATAATATATTGAAACTTTCGAATAAAGTAATAAAACATTTCCAATATGTTTCCAATATATTACGCAATGTAGCATCTTATGCAAACTAAAATCTTACATACGATGTTATTTTAACTGAAGAGTGAGCTTGAAATATTCTTAACATACATATATGTTAATAAAACGAAACCACTAAAATGCAAATTTTTTATATTATTGAAATTATTATTACAATTAACCAAAACAAAAAACTATTTTTATAGTTTTAATCACTCGTGATGAAATTTTGAAGTATTTTCGAAAACCCTTGCATTAACTTGTTTTAGTGCGTTCTGTCACTTTGCTCGAAAAAGTTGTCTATCGCCATTTAAAATTGAACACTTTTTTTGTATTCTTCAATTCTCTTTTAACAAGAGTCCAAAATCATTCCACTGGCCTTAACTCCGGTCAGTTTGGGTTGCTGGACCATCATTTGGACTTTGTTTACCATAATGACAGGATGTCAAGTCAGGCCAGAATTAAAAGGACATATCGCTCATTTACTGCAAGGTAATCAAAACTCAAAAAATCACTTTTTCAATAGACGTATTTTTAAATTTTTGCCAGAAATATATTTCTTGGAATTCATGAATGAAAACTTATAATTTTTCAAACGCTTACAAGAAATATGCAATGTAATCTAATCAACTACCGATGTGCAACCGGTATAAAATGTATTTGTTGAAATCCTGATATTGAAATTATTCATTCACAAAAAAATTTGCCAACTTATTTCTATGAATATGATGTAAGTGGAACGATTATGACGATTGCGAATGAGATATGAAGTCTTATGAGCATTTTTAAACATTCTGTGAATCGTATTTATGGGCCCTTTAAAACCTAATGGTTGCTGCAGCTTAATTTGGATGAAATATCAAGAACTTTTGGGAAATTTTGACACCTTTTGGGTCCTAAACTTTTCTTCAACATTTCCTCGAACATTAGCAAAATCAAATTTTTGACCAGGAAGTTGCAAAAAATCTACCAGAACATAAGTTTCATCATACATTTTGTAGCAAGAATATTGTATTTAGAAAACTTGACTTCTCTGCTTTTAACCTCTAATTTTTTAGCAACGTTCCTATCGGAATATTTTTGAATCGTATATGTTTTTAAGCCTGCATTAACTTCAAATCTTCTTACAAAAAAGTCTGAGCACTGAGATAACCTGGCAACTTTCTTACCGGATGTGTTGGGAGCTCTTTTGAAAATGCTTCCTACTTTTTGGCATGAGAAACATCATAGTGCGTATATTCTTCTATCTGAGCCAGGTTTTCTATCCAGGGACAAGTTTTCCTGGTACTGTTTCATAACATTGAAACAGTTTAACGGCAGACTTCTGAATGCTTGGTAATGACATGTTTTACAAAGGTAACTTGATATGAAAAAAAGACAAATGATATTTGGGTTAAAAGTTTTAATGAAAATAATGTGTTAAGAATTTTTCGATCTCACTCTTTAGTTTGTCACTTGCAAAAATAAAAATAATGTAATAGTTAATGCTAAAATAAATATTCACATAAAGAAATTTATATGTTTTAAGAAAAATTGTCATGTTTATTGTTTTCCTTGTGGAAATAACTGGTTTCACTACAAAATGTCTGTGATCATTTAGTGTTTTTTTCCTAAATTTTGAAATAAAAATATCTAAAATAGTTATTTTTATAGTTTCAAATTTTATTCACTAAGAATTAAAAGTAATGAATTATTTTAAAATTAATTAAATTAAAAAATCAATATCGTTCAGTCATTTATTTTTTATTTAAACAAAAGGAGAAGATTTATATTTCTAACCTAAAATAAGAATGGAAACCATGAAATATTTAAAAATGATATCGAGACTTCTAATTAAACCTAAGAAAAAGAACATAAAATAAAATACAAACAAAAGAGAAACTTACAATAATTAAAGTTAAGTTACAAGAAAAAACTGGTGGGTCCGTAACGATTACCTAAAATAGAACTCAGGGAAAATTACTAAAATATTAATAAGATCCAAATTATTATAAACGATTTTAACCCAAAAATAATGCAACTTAACCCTCATCACTAAATTCATGTTCATAAAGTCTTGATGATCTTGTTACCGATCTAGTAGCACTTGATTGTCGTATTCTCGAATTAGGTGTTATTTGACGTGACCTTTGTTTGGCCGATGTAATTGTGGCAGATGATGATGCTTGATTTTGTTGATAACGTGATGGTGTAACTCTGCCTCTTGAATTATGCTCCTCTAGCTCTTCGGGATCATCCTCATCTTCGCTAATATCACCTACAGCAGCATTTGAATGATGAGTACCATTATAATAAGATTTTATGTATTTATGTTGTATAGGATTTTCCTCTTCTTCGACTTCGCTATCATTTAAACTAATATCAGAGTCATCTATATCGTCGGAGTATTGAGAAGATTCAAAATGTAAAATTTCTTCATCTCGCAAATGAGAAGCACCTTCAACAAATGCCGCAAAACGCATGGGATCGCGTAGTTTACTCATAACCTAGAAAAAAGAATAATATTGAAATGTTAAAAATTATGGATAGAAAATTGTAGGAATCATTTAACGGTCAATTAAAAATACATTAAATATAATCTGAGCACAAATTTAGACAATGAAATGCATATGGAGTCTTTTGGGAAAACATAAATCCATTAAAAAATAAAATAAAAATATACATAAAAATCTATAACATTATATAGCCCACAGAAGTCTTTCTTATTGCTTATAATTTCTATAAAAATCTGCAATAGATCAACAAATTTTGTAAAAAACAATATTAATAAAGAATGAAATGATCTTAGGATCGTAAAGACAGTGCATAAGTTTCATGTAATTGACAGAAGAAATTTCTATTCCGTAAAAATCGGTTTAAATTTTTTTCCAAAAAGTGTATATAATTATTTTATGATTTAAAATATAATTTTTTACACTTACCCTCCATTGATTACAATCAGGACTACTGGCATATTTCCTCAACTCATCCAAAGCTTTTGTGGTCTCCCGCACACCCTGCTCATAATATTCTTCATTGGTAAGAAAACGTCGTTTGGGAGGAAATTTACGTAACCACAAAGCTCTGCCTTTATACCACAACGAACGTGGGAAATAATGTAAAATTATAGTTACAATAATAATAGCAGCCGTGGCCTCTTCATAACGACTTGAGAAATAAATCATAATCAAAGACATCAATTGCAGTAACCATTTTATAATATTCTTAGAACGTTTATTGGTGGGAGGACCCCAGCGATAACAGAAAAAGAATGAAACAATGCCAGTGATGAAAATATACCAAAACACATAAGTACGATATGTTAGAACAATAACTTGAAGATTTTCCCATAACATTTGTATAACATATAAACCAATGGTCCAGCCACCAATTAAAACGCCATACATCATAGTGCGTCTAAAAATAAAAAATATATAAAATTTCAATTAAAGATGAAAATGTATAACTCACCTAGGGACTAATTTACTTGACAACCATATTAGTAACATGAATGAGGAACATATACCTAACGCCACTCCCGTTATATAATAAAATACCGCATTTTGTGATAATTTTCCAGCATAATGAAATATTAATATACCAACGGCCAATTGTATAACACGCCAAAAATCTACTCTTACTTTTTGTAAACGTATACGATAAGGTTCTATAGTCTCTATTCCCATGCAACTAGATGAAAATGGTGATAATTGAAGACGCGTACGTTTTTGTGAAAATAAATTAAAACTAAATATAGAACGATGTTCGTCATAATGTTCTTGAACTTCCTCCGGTGTTGATCCATCATATTGTGTGTAATCATCACTATCAATTTCCAATATCAATTCGACAGTTTCAAATAAGCGACCCAAAGTCTTTTGTTCTCCCCGATAGCAATAAGTACGCAAATCTTTCTCAAAGAATCCCCGATGTCTACGTAAAGGTTCATAAATATGTATTTCTCCAGCCTCTAAATAGGTGACTAGAAAATAAAGAAAAATTCTAATATTGTGAAATTTTTATTTTAAAATTTTGTCTTAATAAATTTTACTTCGGCTTCTTAAATTTTCTTTGTTTTTATCCACTAATTCTGCCGCTGATGCTGCAGCCAATAGGCAGCTTATTATCACAATTTTATTTAAAGTCATTTTTCCATTTATTTCATTATAATTTTTTATTTAATTCATTATTTATTAAGATTTTTTTATAGAGAGTTGAAATTAAAAACAAAACAAATGAAAGTGTAAAATAATAATAAAATTGTTACCGGCTTCGCTTACGTCTGTCAAACTTGTTTTTCTTTTTGCAATAAAGCAGTAGATGAAATGTGATGCCACGCTAATAGTAGTTTTAAAAGAGTTACCATATTATCATATAAAAAGTGCTGCCCATAATATTAACCCTTTTAACGTTGTGAAGAGAGTAATGAAATACAAAATACATACAGACTCTCAAAAACAACACTTTTGGAGTAATTTCGTGGCTTTTGAATTGTAAAAGTTATTTTAATGAAATTTATTTAAATCAGTTGCATTTAGATACAGGATTTCAATCAAATTTAAAAAAAAAATATAGAAAATTTTTTTTGAAAATACCTTCAGATTTGCTTTGCAGTTATAGAAAGATAATATATAAAGGGCTTTAGATCGCAAAAATGTTGGATTAAATTAATATCCAAATTCTGTTAGACGATAGATGACAATTTTTCGTCTTTTTGATAATATTTGATTCAGAATTATGTAGTCTTCTAAGAAATTCTTATAATGAAAATGTCGTTATTTTAGCAAACAACAAAGACAGTTAAAAGAGTATGTGTTAATTGAATTGATTGGTACATGTATATTAGTTGTATATGCTCAAAACCCTATTTCTTCTATGAGAACTAATGATTCCAGCGTATTCAAATTTTTCCAATTTCTTCTTGTAACAATAAATGTTTGCCATATACATTTTAGAAAATATTCATCAAAATTGCCACCTATATAACAGAGCAAATAAAAGTGCAAAATAATAAATTTGTTGCTGATTTGGAATTGTATCAAGGTGGATATTTTGGTTAGAACTAACTAACTAACAAGACTAATTAACTATCTAACTAACTAAAATAATTAGTATTTTCGGATGGAACAAGTTGGTTTTAAACAAGAAAACACTTAGGAAAATAAAAATCTGTCCATATTTCATTGAATATTCTGCATGAGATTGTTTCCACTTTAAAGTACACCGTTGAACTCGGAATTGCTTTCGGAGTCGATTAAACGATGTCCGCTACTTCACCTATCTGTCTGTCCATATATACTTTGAATTCCAAAGCGATGTGCTCAATTATACTGTATTCTGTTCATTGTTGTAACAGCTTTCATTTCCACTTCTTAATATCACTTTGTAGTGCATATATCTCTCATAAATGTTGGCATTATAGTATTATTTCTTTAAATTTAGAAAAATTTAATCAGAAAAAAACTATTATATCCCACTCATTTAGATCATTATAAGGATTATTTGATGAAGTTTATTATAAAGGTTATTTCACGATATATGTTTTAATTGGTTAAACTCTAGATTTCAATTAAATAAAAATTTTTATCTATAAATTTATAAAAATTATACAAAAACCGGTTACCAGGTTTTTTAACATACAACCGTATTGACGGAATCGGTTTTATTTTTATTTTACTTTTATTTTTTATTTTATTTTTATTTTTATTATCTTTTTTTTCATTCATTCATTCAACAAATAAATTGATTTGGTCTTAGAGAAGAAAACTGTTATTAAAAAAATAAGCAAAATTTTCGATTTGGCACAACCAAAATACTTTAAAAAATTTGGTAGCACCTTTTAATGTCATTGAAGTTTTTTAAAATGTCTCTTAAATTTCAAATTATTGATAATATTTTATTTAAAAAAATAATATATTTAAGCTTTATTAAAATGTGAGAGTGTGATCTTCCAGTGTCTATTTTTTACTATAAAAACGAGGTAAGCAAGGAATGCTCTTACACTTCCATGGATGAAATGGAAAAATACAGACAGATCATGAGTAGGAATTGTTTTCTTTTTGGTAAAGCATAGGAAGGAACTTTCTTAGCTAAATTTACATTGGTAATGAACTCTATCAGCATTTGACACAAAATGGGAACAGTTGGTTTTATAGATTTGATATTAAAAACGCGACAGTTAGCTAACTTTAAGATGAAAAAAAAACATTTTTATATCAGTTAGACTAATGTATGATTACTACCATGAGAGGTAAATATCTGATATGACACTTAACTTGTACTATAAGCATTTTCCAAGTGTAGTGTCCTACGGATATCACGCTTAGTCTAGGAAACAGATAATTCCACTTTATTATCCAGAACAGTAAATATTGCTAATAAGTTATACCACCGACTGTGCCCAGTCAAGCTGTACCTAATAAGAAAAATAAGATCGTACATTCAAATTACCTAGATTACTCTGGTACTAGCTTCAAGAGCCCTCACAGTGCTGGACAAACATAAAGGAGTTGAAAAACACATCCTCCTCTTCTGTCTCATAACTGCAGAAGTAATTACAGGCAAGAACCATTCTTCTAGTATGGTTACCCAAAACACATCGTCAGTAACTGAAACAACGATAAAACTTCATGGCAAATAAAATTCCTGTGATAGAGTAAAAATTTTGTTATTATCTTTCTTAAGCTTTCTACTTGACCGTAAAGTTACTTTCATGATTTTGTTTTTGTTTGCATATTAAATGTTGCCATCTTTTTCCAAAGTTAGATAAATACAACTTTGAAGGATTCATTTTTATATATTGTTAATAAATTTAGCATATATTTAAAAATAATAATATGTATTAAGACGGCTAACTAAATGATAAAACTAAAAGAGACAAAGGTAACAAGTAAAAAGTCTATATTCCCAAACAAAACATTTTTCGTGAAGAGGTCTTAATTGGAAGTAATAGGCATACATGGACCGATATTTATCAGTTAATAATAAATATTATAAGAAATTTATTCGTTACGTTTTTGAATAGAATTGGGTTCTATATAACCATAGTCCAGAAAGGGGCTTTGTAATGTCCGATATTCAGAAAATCAATTATATTAAATACTGTTAGTAAAACAAATGTGACAAATTTCAAAAAATGGTATCTATTTAAGACTTTTATAATTTCAAAATCGATTTCCGGCAAGGGGTCTTATATGGGAGCTGGGACAAATTAAGGATACATTAACATAAATATATGTAGAAAATTTCAGAAAATTATCTTAAAAACTGCAACCGATATAACTAATTGATTTTAGGGTGTATCAAAATTTTACATATTTTAGCCTACAAACTTCTTTCTGTTGTTGAAAATTGTCAAAATCCATTTATTTTTATTGAAAAATTTAAAAAGTTCTTCGGAATTTTGAGGTTGCCCCTAATATTGTCCATTAAATATCTTGACAATGGGCTGATATAGCTGGTTTTAAATAGCAAACTGCTTAGGATAACGATAAACAATGAATTCGGACAATTATTCTAAGAGCGAGAATGTTTTTTCAACATACAGGCGGACAAAGCTAAATCGACTCAGATTTTAATTTGATGCAAAAATAAATATATGCTTTAAGGGGTCTTAGATTATTTCTTCTTATCGTTACACACAGAATGATAAAGTGGTAATTGAGGGTATAAAAATGAGTTAAACATTTATTTCCACTTGAACATCTTTGAAACTATAATAGATAATTACATACATAAGCGTGTTTTTCATATATTTATAAGTACTAAATGCATTTTTAGCAAACTTATTAAGGCTTTTTTGGTACTTTTTGAGGCCACGTCAGCTCTAATCTTGCGATATTTTATTAAGATAAGGTTTCATCGTTAAATCGATTCAGAAATTGTTTTCAAGTGGAACGGTGTACTTAAAAGTGGCAGTAGCAATAATTTTTACCGTAACATTGTATTTTTTTCCAAAACCCCCTCTTAATCCATCAAAATAAAACACATTTAATTTTTTTAGGGAAGAAAATTGTCGTAGATTATAAACGTGCATTTGTTTTATTTGTTATTTTTTGGTTTCATTTTTTTCTTATTCTTTTTGTATTTTTTATTATTTAAATTTTTTATATTAAGGATAGGTACTTGTATAATGTTAAACTTAAATTTTAATTAAATAACATTAATTTTGTTAATTTAATTTTAATGTTTTTTGTCATTAATTCAATTATCAGTTTTATGCTTTAATTTCTTGAATGATTTTTTAAGTTTTTTTATGATCATGATTATTTTTTTTATTTTTGTTTTTATCGAAATTAGCAAATAGAGACTTATTTATTAATAATTAATAAAAAGTTGTTTTTTATTTCTGTTTACGCAAAATTTTATATTTTATTTAAATATAATTTTTATATTTTTAGTTTGTTTAAATTTATTTAAGAAAGATTGCATTAAAGTTTTACACCATTGAAAGGTATTTGTTGCTTATAATTAAAAATGTTTTTTTTTTATTTTAATATTATTAAATTTTAAATATATTTTTTATAGAAAAAATTATTTTTTAAATTTTATTTTTATTTATTTAACTAGAGAAGATTTTTTATTTATTATTTTAATTTTTTATTATATTTTTATTTTAAATTATAGTTTTGAAAAAATAAATTTCATTAAAATTTTTTTTTATTTTTATAAAAATTGAGAGAAATAATTTTAATTGTTTTAAATAGAAATATAAAAAATTAATTTTCTTAATTTGTTTATAATTTGCTGGTTTCATTTGCTTTGTTTTAATATTAATTGAAGCAAATTTTTATTTAATTTTTCTATAATTTAATTTTTTAATTAACTGAAAAATGGTATACATATGTTTATGATTAAAAAACAAATTGTGATTTATTTCAAAAATGTTTTTTTTGTATGTATTTAATATGCAGTTTATTTCACTTTTGAGAAAAAAATTTCTTAATATTTTTTTGGAAATATTAAAAAAGTAATAGAAATATTTATTACAGTCTTGTGCAGCTGGTTTTTAAAGCGGCATATGTTTTTAATTTATAAATAAATAATTTGAAATACTTTATTGTTTACAATAACCGGAAATATTTTAATTTCTTTTTATATTTTGAATAATTTCTAGATATAAGAGGGTTAAAAAAACCTTATCGATCGAGAGCAAATCAAAAGAATTTTTAATTGCTCAATAAGATAAGATAAAAAAATTAAAGGAATTTTAATAATCACCTCAGATGCTGAAATAATTACAACCACAGAATTTTCTCTATCTTTTGAATGGTTATTATCAGAATTTGAAAAAGAAAAGATTAGTTCTTTCTAGACTGTTGAGAACCTTATTTTGACTATTTTAAGTCCATGTTGTTGTAACAGCTGTAATAAAACAAGTATGTTGATTTATGTTTTGGTTCAACTCCAGGTCAAATAATCGGGTAACCTCCCTTCGATGAGTCCACAGATCTTCAGGATAGAGTGGTAAGATTGAACTGGTAGTTGAAAATGTCTAATTACAACCTCGCAATTTTGTCTATACTTTGCATGAATATAATCAGAATTTGAAAAAAGATTAGATCTTCCTTGTTTGTTGAGCACCTAATCTTGACTATTTCAATCTTCTTGCTATTGTAACAGGTGTAAAAAAACAAGTATGTTGGTTCATGTTTCCGTTCAACTTGTTTTTCATGACTGATATTCTGTGGCCAAGGCACATGCAAGACATAGAATTGGAATGGCGCAGTCATTATGTTTATGACGCGTTAGATTATGTTCATTGTCCGCAATGGGCGGTTGGTGGCCTCTAAAGGAAACATTCATATGATAACTTAAAACCGCGGAATTTGTTTTGTCTCTGTGAATGTCATTCAAAGCACATATCTAAGTATGACTTTTTCGTGTATGATAATATTCTTTTATATATGCCGCATTGGCGACTCTAACTGTGTAAAATTGAAGTTAAGATGATTCCTTCGATGAAACCAACCAAGTATTTTAACTAGAAAGATCTGAAGTTACGATACTTCATTTAGATGTTGAATTGAGGCCACTTAAATATACCCCGTTTTTGTAATTATCACTTAACGATCGGATAATCGTTTTATATGTAGTCGATAAAGTTTCTTCGTCCATACCCCAATAACTGAAGACTAATGACTTGAGGAGCTTATTTCTACTACGCAATTTGTGAGTGTTTGTAGTGGCATAAGCTAAGATAAGGTTAATTGGAAGTCAAATGTAACTTCCAAAATCTTTGGGTAAACAGTCGAAATCTGTACTCCATCGAGCGATGCCTAAATTTGTATAAAGGACATATATTTTTTTGTTTAAGCTCTATCATGATTTATGGCTGCTGTCGAAAAGTTCAGCCAGTTCGAATTAAAATTTTTTGAAATTATATTGAATGATGCAAATGGACGAACATTTAAAAGATTATGCTTTACTTTAAGACTATATACACACTTAGGGTACTGAAATAAATTTTTAAATTTTATTTTATATAAAAAATGTTAAATATTTTTTCCATTGATAGTTTAGTAAGTATAATTTTATTTAAATTAATAATTTTTTATTTTTATTCCAGACACTTCCAACTATTTTAGGGTAAGTTTGCATTTTAATTTTATTTAATAAATAAAATTTAGAATATTTTAAATGAAAATAATCAATATGCATTGGTCAATAATATATTTTTAAACAAGTATCCTTAATAAAAAGCTATATACCTTTTTCTTTTTGAATTCTCTTAAAAATAACGTTAAATGAAACAATCAACTCCAAATGACATGACCAAACATTTGATTATTTTAAATTAACACTCAATACTTTCTTAGATCTTTCAAACTGGTAAGATTTTTGAGATTAGTAGAGATATTTGCACCTCTAACAAAAAATAACACTACATGTGTCCTAGAGACTGTTATTGGAAGATAAACTGACCATTGAATGGCAAATTCCTGACAACAACTTTATTTTCTATATCAAAATTATTTTTCTTTCAACAAAGAATTAAAGATACTTTCTTTTAATCGTGTTTTTTTTCCTTAATCACTTCGCTCTGGTCACGAGTACAATATATAATCTACTCTGTGATCATTTCTTTATTTTTCAATTTTTTTGAGACATTTGAGATTTTTTCTTCCGAAATAAGCACAAAATTATCGATTCTCTCGCTCTTATTATTAGAAAAGGATTTGGCTTCAAAATTTTTTTTGGTTACAAAATTGATAGGTCAACCATTAAAGAGTTATACGCCGGAAGTTTTCTTTTAATATTATAATTTTCTTAATCTTGCACAATTATGACTGTAATGTTATAGAAAATTTATTTAATTAATACATTTGTGATAACTGTTTTGTATTTTTCTTTTAAAATTATATAAAAATTTTAATTAACTGTTATTTGCTTTTTATTAAATTATAAAATTGTATTTGTTTTATTTAACAACAAAAACACACAAAGAAAAATGTATCATAAGAAGATAGAGTTTTCTTTTCTTTTTCTTTGTTTATTATTGTAATTTATTAAAAAAAATAATGGTTTAAATAAAAACCAATAAAGCAAATATTTAAATATTCTCTATAATTTGAAACACATTAAAAAAATCAACAACCATATAGTCTTTTGAGGATTGTAGAAAATAGGAAAATATTGAAATATAAAAAATTATGAATATGAATAAAATATAATAAATCTAAAAAAGGTTTTTAACATTTAAATAAAATAACTAATACAAAATAAGCTTGTAATTATCTTTCTCAGATTGCTTCAGCAAAAAAAAAAAAAAACAAACTAAATGTATTTTGTAGGAAATTGTGGATCAATATCTGAAATGATGAAAAAATTTGTTTCTTTTAAAATTGGTTTACCGATAAGTTAAATTATTTTTGAAACAAATCAAATTTATAAGTTTATTTAACAACTTTGTTAAATAAAAATTTAGGACTGATTATTTTAATAATGGAATAAATGATGACCATCAAAAGAATTATTAATCTATACAAACTTTTTAAGTCCTCATGAATTTATGCAAAAACAAAAAAGAAAAACACACAAAAAAGTTATGTCCGAAATAGAAAATGTTAAACTTTGCTTGAACCTCTATTGTACCAACCCATACAAATTATATATGTTTAAGATATAGATTACAACTAAGAACCAACTCTTTTCAATGAAAAAATAATCTGTAAAAAATTTTACAATTACATTACAAGTGTTTGGGGATTAATGTAAGCTTTATTGTTATTTGTTTGATCAAGTTACCTTCGTAAAACATGTCAGTTATTTTGTTTAATATAAAACAAATTAGGTCTGCCCTCAAAGTGATTTAATAAACAGTACCGGGAGAATTTATAGAAAAGTTTCTAAAAGGAACGTTACTAAATTTTTTTCTAAAAAAATATATTTACTGCATTATAAATGACGAAACGCATGTTCTGACAGATTTTTTACAATTTCTTGATCAATAATTTTATGTTGGTGGGAATGTAAATGAAAAGTTTAGGACCCAGAAGCAGTTAAAATTTCCCAAAAAGCTCTTGGTTCGGCAAGCTATTTGGTGTGACCTCTTAATCTTTATTGTCCTTTAGCCAGTATTTAATCGATCGTGGTCGGATAAGATTCTGGGTATGTGAAGGAAGGTATGGTGTCCTGCACTATCATATACTGAGGCACATTCGATACTTGTAGAATGTATAATAACTGCTTAATGATAATTCCTAATGGTCTAGGGGTTCAAACATCTATAGATAATTTAGTAAATATTGGATTTTTCTCCCAATTGAAAAATTCACATTTGTATAGAGTGCAGAGAGTATTCAAGCCATCTGTAAAAGGAAGCCTTTAACCTTCAATTCTCCTCTAGTGTTCCAAAAAGTTGATCTTCTAGTTGTATTCTAAATTTTAAAATTTATATCAAACTAAAACAAAAGATTTCAATTTATTTTTAAAAATATTTTAAAATTAAACAACTTTATTAATAAAATTCTTAAAAATAAAAAAATAATATTTATAAATAATAAAATAAAAGGAGCAAATAAATTTAAATTTAACAAAAATAAACCCAATAATTTATTGCAAAACAAAACAATAACTAAGAATACAATATTATGATACAGTTTTTTTTTAATAAATTAAATTGTTAAAGAAAAAATAAGAATAATGATGAAAATAAATTCGTTAGGAAATTAATTTCAATATATATTTTTAATTTTAATTTTAAATTAAATTTTTAATATTTATAATTTAGAGATTCATTAAAAAGGATAGAAAAAATAGAGCCAAAATTTTTTAATATTTCAAATAAGTCTGTGACGAAAATGAAAAACAACATAATTCATTTTTGAAGCAACTTTTTGAACTTCCAAATGAAGTATAAAAAAGTATGAAAATAAAGAATATAGCAAAACAAAACAAAAGTAGAATATGTTTTTTAATAAATATTTTTCTAGTTGTTTATACTTCGTTTGGGAATTCAAAGTTCCACCATGAAAAGTCCAAAAATTAGTTATGTTGTTTTTCATTTTTGTCACAGCAGTTTTTCTGTTTTATCATTTTCATTTTCGGTTTATATTTAAAGCTTAAAATTAATTTAAATTTGTTTTATTATTTTCATTTATCAGATTTTCTTTTCTTTCTTTAATTTATTTTTAATTTTATTAAGTTATTCCATTTTGTTTTTAAGAGCTTCTTAACATTTTTAAATTCTTTTATTTAAAAAATAAAAAAATGACTAACAATTGTTTTAAAGTTTAAAAAAGATGGCACGTATATAAAGACCACATATGACTATGATCACTAAGTATGTAGTTTTTCTTAAAAAAAGTTTATTTGTAGTGATTAAAGTTTTGTTTTTAATTATTTAATTTGTTAAAAGAATTTATTGAAGGAGTTTTAATTTTCTTAATAACTTTCATCATGTTTGTTTGTTTGTTTGGGTTTTTTTTTAAGAAAGGAAACTATTTTTCATATTTAAAAATAAAATTTTTTTAAAATAAAATACAAATTTTTTAGACATTTTTTAAATCCTTGTTTTTGATAAATAAAATAATAACAACAAAAAATATATATGAATAAAGATGGAATGGGTATTACTTTTTAAAGTTTATTTCTTAATAATTTGTTTATTTTAATTTATATAAATATAAAAATAACCAATAATGTTTTTTATTTAATTTTTATGTAAAAAAAATCATATTTTAGGTATACAATATAAAATAGTAAGA
The DNA here is from genome assembly GCA_004302925.2 of Cochliomyia hominivorax. Classification (NCBI taxonomy): domain Eukaryota; kingdom Metazoa; phylum Arthropoda; class Insecta; order Diptera; family Calliphoridae; genus Cochliomyia; species Cochliomyia hominivorax. The sequence goes on from PYHX02000495.1 coordinate 48,616,962, forward strand.
AAAGTTGTTTTTTGTTTAATATTTCATTTTTATTATTTATTTATTTATTTAGTTTTTATTTTTTGGGGTTTAAAGATTAGTTAAAGCTATCTAAAAAAGTTGTTTGTTTTAAAATAGACAGTTAGAGTGTGTTTAAGAAAGATAGTTAGATTAGTTAGAGAGTTAGAAAGACGAAAGACGGATTTAAGTTAGTTTAATTAGTTTACGTTTTGTTTTTAGTTTAGGATGAGAGAGGGAGAGTTTTAGAGTAGAAGAAATATGTATATTTTTTAATATAATTTAATTTTAATTAATTCTTATTTTCTTATAATATTTTGTTGAATTTTGTTTATATTAATTTCAATTTTTCATTTTTTCTTTATCTTGGCTAAATTTTCTTCTTTTGGTTTTATAACTTTCATAAATGTTTTGTAGATTTTAATTATGATTTTTAAAATTTCAAAAATTTTTCAAAATTATGCATTTTCTTATTAATTTATTAATTTTCTTTTATAATATTTTTTTTTTTGATATATGCTTAAATTAAGTATTCCTCTTTATCTGTTCTTTGTTTGTTTACTGTATTGTTTTCATTTTTTTAATTACTCCTAGAAATAAAAATGATAAAAATTATTAATTAAAAATCTTTAATTAAATTAATTTATAAACTAAATAATGTTTAATATATTAGATGTTTATGTTTTATAAATGTAAAGAGACGTACATAAGTATAGACACAAAATGAAAATTGTCATTAAATGCCATTAAACATCAACTGCGTAATCTTCTTCCAATATTAGACAAGCTCAAGACACTAATGTAAGCTTTACTCAAGACAATAATGTAAATGACAACCCTTAGATAAAGATCATTCAGTCTCAATAATGAATTTAAAGATTTTAAAAACATTAAGTATACAGTTTGATTACCAATATTATTTTACATCTCAAAGTAAATTATCAATATCTTATGTTTTGAGACTTCTTAATCTAAGTTATCTTTTTTGATTAAAATGGGTGACGATAAATTAGTATTGCTAAATTTTTAAATATTAAAAACAATTTGGCCCCACAAAAAGTTGGCCAAGTATTCAATGTCTGCAGTCGAAATGTTTCCAATGTTTAATAATAAATGTTTCTAAAGACAAAACAACAATATAAAAGCATATCTCCCAACACTTCCGATAAGATATTGGCCCGGTTAGTTGAATGCTCGGACTTTTTGGTACGAAAAGTTAAAGCAGGTTTAAAAACAAACAAGGCACAAAAAGCTCCTTAGAGGAACTTTATTTGTTCTTAAGATAAACCTCAACCAAAGTGCCTAAAATTTTCAACAATCCCTATATGAATTTAATTGAGCATTTATAGGATCATTTAGAAAAACCATTGCGTAGGCACAAATTTTGAAATAATGTCAAATCGTTCAAATGAAGTACTTAATCTTAAGGGAAATTCTGGTAAAAGCTTTGATATAAATTTTGGTATTAATAGATCCCAAACCAAGATATCAACCAAGAACTTGGAAAATTTTGACTGCTTTTGTTTCCTTAACTTTTCTCCAACATTCAATCGAGCATCGTCAACATAAAATGTTTGGCCAGGAAGCTGAGAACTAAGTACACAATTTTCGTCATTCATTTTGCAGCAAGGATATTTTTTCTAGAAAACTTCACTTCAATTTCCGTGCTCTGGTTTTGGCCTCTAAAATTTAGCAGCTTTCCTATCAGGAACTTATTGAGACTTGTATATTTTTAAACCTGCATTAGCTTTAACTTTTCGTACCAAACAATCTGAGCCGGTCTGCTTTCTATCGAATGTGCTTAATTTTTTGGCTTTAGAAATATCTTCTGGACTATTTATTCTACCTGAAAGAGGTTTTCTATGGGACAAGTTCTCCCGGTACTGTTTAATAACATTTGAAGCAGTTTGAGGGCAGACCAATGAATGCTTTCTAAGTTGTTGTTAAAAATATGTATAATTTTTGTAAACTTATTATTTCACGCATTTTAATCAAATTAATAATATATTCACATTTAAAGAAATATATATAACGAAAACTGGACATAATTAAGATCTTCATAATCAATATTAATAAAATTAAGAAATCAAAATTACTGAACCAGTTTAATTAAAAAAATCATAAATAACAAAATTTATTGACATTTAACAATATTTATGGAAGAGTTTTACGAGAAACAAATTTCATTAATTCCAATCTAACATTTCTTTCAATTTGAGTTAATTAAAAGACTTAAGACAAACCCAAAACTTTCAATCTTTAGAAAAATCAATTGAAACAAAAGCTTTCTAAATATCAGGTTCGTTTAATATCCAAATTGAATACTAATAACCACTTTAGGTTTTTGGGTCAATAAAATTCGTTGTTAAAATAACACTTATAAAGTAAGTAAATTATAATTAAATCAAACGCTAAAAAAGTCAATATTAAAACTAATATTTAAGCATTTAAAAACGATTAATATTGAACACATTAAGTCAAATATGTATGCATATAAGTATGATTGTATTTAATATAAATATTGTATCTTCGATGTTAAATTATTGTAAACAAATTACTATAAATGACCATATAAACTAAAGTTCACATATATGTATATTAGAACCCAACTATCATAATCCAAATGGTGCACAAAGAGAAAAAACAATAACAACAACCGAGGAAAGAACTCATTAATCATTTCAATATTATGATGAAAACAAATGATTAAATAGATTATTATACTTAAAATAAAGAAAAAAAAACAAACACTCATATGTGTTAGTTTAATTGTATGTTTTTTTCTCCTTACTACCACTATAAGTATGTACATACATATGTATGTACGTAAGTATAATTACAAAAAGTATATCAAGTCTATTGACATTTGACATTTTCAAAACTGCCATTGGTGCCTCAAAGACTAGAAACTTGGAAAAGGAAAACTGAAAAAAAAAAACAAATAAATGATTGCACACAATGTACTAATTAAATTGCCATAACTGTATGATTTGAAAAAAAAAATGAAAATAAATAAATGTACTTACTCTATTGCACATTAAATAGAAAAGGAAAAGAAAAATAAACTACCAAATTGTATAATGTGTATTATAGTAGATTTCATAATGGACTAAATGCACTTATAATAAAATAATAAATTCTTTATATAAAAAATCTATACTAAAGTGCACAGTGGTATGAAATAATAGAAAATTTAGAAGTTAATCTAAAAAACTGATTGAAGTGTATTTGATAGAATTGATAGCATTACTGAACTAAGATTTCCTGAGATCAAATAATTCTTAACACACGTTTTTCATCAAAACTTTTAACCCAAGTTTTAAATATTTTTAACAAACCCCAACTTGGTCCTACAAAAAGTTGGACAAGCTTTCAAGGTCTGCCGCCAAAACTTGTTCCTGGGGAAAAAGATCTGGTTCAGGTAAAAGGAATTGTCCACATGAAGTTCCTAAAACCAAACAAATAGAAAACATTTTCAAAAGAGCCTCCATCAAACCCGGTAGGAAAGCAGCTCTGGTTTGCTCAGTGATCGGACTTGTTGGTACGAAAGGTAAGGTATCGAAACATGAGGAGACCATGTAAGTGATGAGCAGACAACAAAATGTGTTGTTAATTAAATTAGATACAATTTCTGCTGGTAGATACAACACAATCCCTAATAATTTTGGATACTAAGAACAATTGGTACCGTACGATATTGACATACAAAAGGCAAAATGGTGTAGTTTTTTAAACTGATATCGAGACGAATTGTCATTTTAAAAGACTTTTATAACTAGAAATTTTCGACTTGTTTTGCTCATTATTTAAAATGTTTCCCAATGTGCAATATATATATTAAAATGTTATGTTTGTATTATATTTACCTTCATTATCCATTTTTATATGTTCAACCAAAAATTTGTATTTAATTTCCATTGTTGTTGTGGCTTTTATGCAGTAGAATATTATTATATTCGCATATAAATATGAAATTTTGTTTTTAACAAAGATAGAATCAAAGAAGAAGAAGAAAAAAACTTCAAAAACTTGTTTCAACAATAAAATTTGTTTAAGCTTTTGTTTTGTTGGTTTGTTTGGTTGATTTTTTATATATGGGATATATTATTTCTTGGGTTTCTGTGTGTGTGTTTTTTGAATAGATTATTATGATTTATTTCTTTTGCATATGACTTAGAATTATCCATTGATTGAATTCGCATTGGCATTAGCGGCTGCAGCTGCTTGCTGAGACAATGTTTTTTGGCCTTCTTCAGCCGGCGAGGGTGTTGTATCACGTCTGGGTGGCATGCGTTCATTAACAGCATCCAAACCTTTGGCTTCCGCAAAGGAGGTGATTTTGTGATTGGGTGAGAAGCCTTGCATGGCATTCTTCAACGATTGTTTGCCACCCGATAAAGCACCCAATGGCAAGGCACCGGTTGGTGTCAGGCCCTTCAATTGCAGAACCGATTCAGATTCTTCTCGTAGTACAGAGAATACTCTAGCCATTTTACCAATGGCTCGTATCTTATTGCGTATGACTTCTTTGCGTAAGGCCGCCTCATCGTCCGAGCAGGGTTCTTCACTTTCTGTCATTAATTCATCGTCTGAACAAATGTTCAAAACATTTACCAACATTTCGGTGACTTTTTCACCCACGAATGGTAAAGACCAAGTGAAGACATCCATAAAATTCGGAAGCCAATAGGGATGAGGAGAACAATTGAATTGGCGTATATTCATGACATTATTTTCATATTTCAATACAGCAGCCTTATTATTATAAACATCCAAATAGTTGGGTGCTGAGAATATGGTAATGAGCGACGGAAAGCCGGTGGTTTGTGATTTCCGATACATACGATATCCAGCGTCCTGCGCCTCGTGAGCTCGTATAATCGAGAGTAGATTGTTGTTTTGCAGAAAGTCACAACATGCTGCATAACTGTAAAAATATGAACAGCCTCTTACCGAATTGTGCGTATAGAAATCTGAATTTTTTTCATTGCCAAAGTCTTCCAAAGGATCGGACCACAATAAATCACACATGGGCCCAAAGGCAGGGGGTTCTTTAAAACGATCTAAGCGACGTATATCCTCGAGTTCATGTATTTCGGGCGATAGACCACCGTGGACACAAAGGAACTGTTGGTTCATTAATGCCGCCAGCGGCAAACAATCAAATGCCTCCATACACGCATCATACACACGCTCCGAGTATTTTATTTTGCATTCTTGCTTAAATGTAAAGTATTCTGTCAAATGGCGACACTCATGATTGCCACGCAGTAAGAACAATGTTGTGGGATAAGTGATCTTCAGCGACCACAAGTACAAGACACACTCAATACTAAAATAGCCTCGATCTACATAATCACCCAAGAACAAATATTTTGTGGTGGCCGGTGAGCCACCAATTTCAAACAATTTCATTAAATCATAAAATTGTCCGTGAATATCACCGCACACTGTTACAGGTGCCTCAATATCAATCATGGTCTTCTCTTGTCTCAGCAAGGCAGCACCATCTCGTATGATTTTAAGAGCGGCCTCCTCTTCGATGCGACCTTCTAAAATGAAATGCTGCTTAAGTACATCGTGATTAGGTTTGCCGGTTCGGGCATCGAATACATCGGACAAATTAAGTTTGCGACTGGGCGGAAAAGGTACACTATCGATAACACGATCTTTAGTGTTTAATGGTGGTTTCTTGGTTGGACTATTGTTGAGGCTATTCGAGGAGGTGTATTCCCACCACCACCGCCGCCACCAGCAGCTGACTGTGTGTTCGATTGTGATGATCCTTTAGTTGTTGTATTCACAGCTGTTGGTTTCTCATGTATATTATTGTTTGTTGCTGCGGATGATTTTTGTTGCTGCTGCTGCTGTTGTGTTGGTGGATGTTGTGTTGCTGGCGAAGACATGTTTCCTTATTTCTGTTTATTATTATTGTTGTTGTTGTTGTTGTTGCTAATGTTGCTGTTGCGGCTAATGCTGTTTGTAGTTGTTGTTGGTTTTATATCTCTTAAAGCTTTAACTTTTTTTATTTTATGTAAATGTTTTGTTTGGTTTTTACAAAAAAAGTGTTTAAAATTTTTTGTTCTTGTTTTATTTAACAAAATTTTTGTTGTATTTTGTTTGTTGTTGTTGCTATTTCTTGCTATATATTTTTCTGTGAATTTGTTCTTATTATTATTATTTTTTTCTTTATATTCTAGGCCTCAAGGCTTTTTCTTTTACTTGCTTTATTTTTTCGGTAGTACGTTGGCTGATTGTAAGGTTTTTCTCTTCTTCGTATTTTTTGTTGTTGGTTGTAGCAAATTTTCTTATAGAATTTATTTTATTTTTTCGAGTTTATGTTTTTTTTTCTTTAGGGGGAAGCAATTGGTATGATTTCTTGTATAAATATTTCTTTTTTCCTTTTTCACTTTTTGCTTGTTTTAGCCTATGTAAACGAAAACGTCACGGAGTGACCTGAAAAATATAGAAGATGAGGGGTAAAAATATAAGTTTCTTTTCTTTTTTAATATAAAAAAGGAACAAAAAATAAAAACATGAAATATGTATATAAAAATATAATATTAATGCAGTAGAAATATGGAAATAAGTATTATTTTAAGTTGAAATTTTTGTAAAAATATTTTATGTTAATGTATTTCTTTTCGTAACTTTTTTTTGTAAAAGTACACAATTATTTAAAATTTGATGTATTTCTTTATTTTTTCTGCGTTTTTTTATTTATTATTTATTATAAGATAAGTGAGTTGGCACTTAAATTGCTCTACATTAGCAAAAATATTTTAAATTATAATTTTGGTCAAAAATTTATTTTAACAAATTTAATTTTATGGAATATTGGATCATGAAAAAAGTTTTTGAGAATTTTTGTAAATAAATATTGTTTATTGTCCCATAGGGCAATATTAATTTGATTCTGTTAAAAGTTGATTTATTTAGAAAGTGATATTATTTGTGGGAAAGAGTGTTTTGATTTTTTGTTTTATTTTAAAGGTTTTCATTGATTTTATCCTCAGGTTGAAAAAACACCTGGGGTTAAAATCTATCAAAATGTATAAGTGATTTTATCCCTTATCATAGTGGTTCCCAAATGATTCTGTATCTGATTTGGGGGTGTACTCAATTACATTCCAAATTTGGCCATCTCCGGTATATTAATATATTAAAATTCTTATTCTTATTGATAGCTTAAGAAGTGAACAAGTATTCGTTGATTTATTTTGTTATCAAGTTACTTTTGTTATATACGTCAGTTATTATGTTTCTAAATGTCAAATAAATGAAAATTTTATTAATCTCATTAAAATAATTGAAATGATTGAATTATTTTCAACTAAACCCAACTTCGTCCTACAAAAATTTGGCCAAACATTTAAAGGTCAGTCGCCAAACTGTTTTCAATGCTATTAAACAGTAGCGGGAAAATTGTCCGTTAATAGAAAACCTGTTTCAGGTGGAATGATGTTTCTAAAGTCAAAAATAAAGAAAGCATTTTTAGTAAAGCACCCAGCATATCCGGAAAGAAAAACAACGCGGTGATCGCACTATTTGGTACGAAAAAGTTGGTTAAAAACATACAAGTTTCAAAAAGCTGCTGACAGAAATGTTGCTAAAAATTTAGGTGCCAAAAACAAAGCACGGAAATGTAATCTAGTATTTGTAATATCCTTGCTGCGTAATGGATGGCAGAACGTATGTTGTATCAGATTTTTCGTAACTTCCTTGTCAGTTGAAGAATAGTTTAGGAACTAAAATAGTCAAAAAGATTTTTATTATGGGTTTGGGGCAATAAATCCGATATTTAAACAAAAAATGTTTATAAAAAAGCCTGCTTCCATTCAAAGATTTCATAATATCTCTCCTTATTTTTGGTCTGACTTGACATCTCACTCCTTCCTAGTATTTTTAACTTATTCTTGATTGGAACTAAATTTTAATACCTTCGCTATAATGATTTTTTTTAATGTATTGTTTTGTATTGAGGCTACCTCTAGGCTTGAACGTATGTTCATCCTATATTTTGTCCAGTAAAACGGTTCCTTTGGAAAGTAATTAAAAAAAATATTCAACAAAGAAAGAATTTTGAAAGTATTATGATGAAATTAAAACCGATCCTCCTAAATTTGGTGTTGGAAGTAATGTTCCAAATTGGGTCTTCTATGTGTGCTTTATGAAATCTTTTTGAACCTTAAGTCCTATTTCGAAGGTAATATTTGTATGGGGACTAGGTGAAATAATGAACCCATCGTCAACCAAGGGTATTCGTTAAATCGACACTAATTGTGATTCATAATACTCATAATGGAGTTAGTATATAAAAATCCATCATTTTCAAATCGAACTGGGTGGAGATATTGATCTCAATTTTTTTGTTTGAAAAGTATATTTGTTTTTTAACTAAGTAAAAAAAACTTGAAAAATATCGGGGTAATAACTTCGAATATATATTAAAAACTAACTCAAGATTTGACAATATTTTGAAAGCTGAACATTCAAATTAAAATAATTCGAAAACTATAAAAGATAAATACGTCATCGAGGTAATCTGAAATGAATATGTAAAACACGTTCAATAATTATTGTTCATTGTAGCTTTGTGTCTCATATAAACGCTATACCCTTACAGATTTATTCAAAACATGATTTTGCACCACTTTGCAGGAATTAAACATTAAAATTCCTTATAATATTGACTTCAGTAAGAGAAGGGACTTAACTGAATGAATAATAATTTACCAATACAATTTGAAAGCTTTTGGGATAAAAATTGATTTATCACAGAAACACTATCTATTACTTTTTATATGATCCAATATTATTAAATTATTATTTCGATCACAATTTTTATTGGCAAAATTTATTTTGTTAATTATTTAAACGATTTTGTTTATTGAAAAAACACATTTGTTTTGTTCACACCTCAACACACTTTTAAAGATTTATGTTTTACAAATTTCAATTGGCGTTTAAATTTTCTTTAATTTTTCTTTTGAAATTTTCATTTAAATAGTAATTAAAATAAATCCTTTTTTATGATTTCACAATTATTGGCAATAATTTTATATTATTTTTGTTTATAACCCAAAATCACATGATTTTAAATAATGTCATCTAATTATTAGTGTTATTAATTTTCACAAAAATTACTTGCTTGTATTTCAATCATTTTCAAATAAATGACTAAAATTTTTAAGTATTTTTTTTTTCAAAAAAATTTGCTAAAATTTCGCTCTGAAAATAAAACTAAAATAAATAGTATTTCAAAAAGTATTTCTGTAATTTGGTGCTGAGGTGCTAAAAATAATTAAAAACAATTAATATACTACTTTGTAAATAATTAAGACCACAATGAACATAAAACAACAAAGAATGCTATATCGGACAATGACGAATCTTGAATACCCTCCACCCTTAATGCGTGTAAAGTAAATACGTTATAATCCGTGCATACACACAGAAAGAAACCATTAAAACAGTTGTGACACAACATTTATTTCAATTATAATTTTGCTTCATAACAAAACACTTTAAATTCAACATTGTTTTATAGTAAATTTTCCATTGTTGAATTACTTTAATACCATGTCGACTTGGTATTGTAAAACATGTTAAATTAATTTAGATTTTATGTCAAAATAACAAAAATTAATAACCTGTTTCTCTATTCCGAACAAAAGCTATAGTTCGCTTTGTATGCGAAAGAAACCTGATTTGGGTTTATATAAATTCGTATAACTGTTTCGAACAAGTCGAACGATAACGTATCGATATAATAAACGATTTTGTGTTATTTTCCAATATTTTTATAAAATAAAAAATTTTCCCCTAAAATTGTTTATGTTTCTTCATGTTGTTATTTTTTTGTATAATTTATTAGTTTAAACATTATTGTATTTTTGTTTAAATAAATTAGTACCATTTTTACTACATTTCATAAAAAATGACAAAAACCAGAAAATTACTTAAATTTCTTATAACGTAACAAATAACGTAAGTCTATGCGAACGAAAGCTTCGTAGATAGAGAAACTCAATTTTATACGAATTCGAGCAACTGGCTTTTGTTCGCTTGAGTTTTCGTTCGATATATAGAAACTGGCTATAAATAAACATGTTATATAATGTTAGTTTAAAATGGTTTCTAAATAAAAATAATATTTTCGAGATATAGATTTTCTATATGAAAGTTATTCTTTAGATATTCAATAACTGAAATTGGTTTTGTATGGATGGTACCTCTTCCCCGATCCTATCCGTCCAACATTTAGTTAATTCCTAAAGCGATTGGGACTAAATTTCAAAATTGCAGCCGTAATGTTTTTTAGATATTTGCCAACTAATATTTGCTTTGCAAGGGTGATACCTCTTTTTTATAGACTATATTGCTTTCGGATATATTGGGATTATTCTGTGTACATTTGAACAAAATTTGATCAAAATCAGACAGACGGACATGGCTAAATCGACTCAGATCCCTTCTTAGCGTTACGCATGAAATAAACAAATTATTATACCCTCTTCACCACTAGTGGTGGTGGTGGCTATAACAAGGAAAAATGTTGTAATCGTTGTTAGTTGTAAAAGACTGCTACGAAAAAATTTTGAGCAGCCCTCGTATAATTTGCTTTTCTTATTATGTGTGCAATAGATTAATATAATATTAACATTTATGTGAGATTTATGCGTTTTAAAAGGATTTTTTGTAAGGTTATATGAGAGTTAGAAAAAAATTATGGAAAGACCTTCGTATAATTTCGTACAGCAGTTTGGGCTTATGTTTATCTTGATTTAACAATTATTTTTACAATACCCACGTATATGTGCGATTTTTGAGTTTCAAAGTGATATTATGGGGATATGGGTTGTATGGGGACCTACGAGATATATTAAACCGATCCTCGTACAATTTGGTACTTCGTTTTAGAAAATAAAAACATAGTTTTTTTAAGAATTTTATAGGTCAAAAAACCATTCGGGGGGACATTTGTATGGGGCCTATATGAAATAATAGACCAATCATAACCAATTTCAATAGGCATCGTACTTGAGCCAAAATTTTTATTAAGATATCTTTAAAACTGCGAACTGTACTTTGCGAAAAACTTTTACATGGACAGCTAGTCAAGACGGACATTGATTCAGGAAGTGGTTCCGTGTCGAACTGTTTACTTAAAAATGGTGGTGGGACTATTTTTTCGGCCCGTTACAAACATCTGCACAAACGTATAATACTCCTATCATCAATGGTAGTGTAGGGTATACAAATACAAAATCCCAAAAATGCCAATAGGGAAATTATTTCACTTTTGTTTCTTGTTGTTTTTGTTGTTTTTAACGAAATCAAATATGAATTTAACACAATAAATGAATAATTGCAATGAAATTTATTTAAAGTAATTAAAATAACAAATAAATTATTATTATTATTTTAGCAAACTAGAGAAATTAAAAAAAGAACAAAAAACAACAAAAGGAATAATGAAAAATATGTACCAACAATAATATAAACTAAAATAATGAAAATAAATTAATAAACACATGATTTGTTGTTATTTTATATCATTTTGCAGAGGCGAACGGCGAAAGCGAAACCCACAAAAAAAACTATAAACGAAATGGGGAAAAATATAAAAACACCTTCAACCACTAGAGTAAACTATTATCGGGTGGCCAAAATACAAACAATATAAAGAAAATATTTATAAAAATAAAGAAAAAAATTAAACAGACATCAAAAAGAATAATTAATTTTTTTTTTTCAAAATTTTCATTTGTTTTTTAAGTCAACAGAAAAATAGAAAAAAAAAAAACAATTTTGTTAAAAATTTGCCACAATTTTTAAAGAAAATTGTTTATTAAAAATATTTTTGCCATTGAAAAAAGAAAGAGGTTTATTTTGGGAATAAGATTAGTTCCGTTTAGAAGATATTGAATAAATTTATCACAAATATCATAGAAAACTATATAAAAATCCAAATTCAACTATCTAAAATACCGATCTCTTCTTAAACTCAAAATTTAAACTTTCCATTTCATTTTGGATCATATAGACCTAACAGGTTCGCATATTGTGTCCAAATCGATTTATTTTGGAAATACACACACAAAAGAGCACGATGTAAAATTCACTTTGAAAAATTGTTAATTTTACGATATTGATTTCGTGATATTCTACTGAGTTAATAATTTTTCCCCATTTATTTATAAGAAAGATGTTAAATTAAACTTGTGCATATTTGCTTTACTATAATAAGAGTTTAATTGTAATTAGACAAAAATAGTATTTATTTTTAAATTGACCAAGTTTACATAAGCCTTGTGGGCAAGTCTCTGTCTGAATTTAGCTTAATAAAAAATGATAAATTACATAACAAAAATAAAAAAGGGATTTGGAAAGTGTAAAAATATTGTCACTTTTTTTTAAAACTCCCAAAAAAATAAATTCAAATTTCAGATTAACGTAACTTTTAAACTGATTCATGTATTCATAAAGTTATAGAATCAATATTTTTAAGAATAATAAAATGAATTTGTTACATTAAAAAATAGGATTTTCTGTAATTCAGCTATTTTAAAAAACTAAAAAACAGGGGTGAAAATGGGTTAAAAACTTATTTCGACATGAATATCTCTAAAACTATAAGATATAACTAAAACATGTAGAGGTATAAAGGTATACGCAATTCTTCTCTTAATTCATAAAAGGATTTTTGTTGAATTCTTACAGTTCATAAGTTACAAAATTATTTCCAAAGAAATCATTTCGGAAACACTTGGTCGCCAATTTTGGTTCTAAAGCCAAAAAACACCTTATTTCTGATTATGATCAATAAATTTTGAAATTGGCAAAACATATATTTTTTTCTAAAAAATTCATTTTTTTTTAATTTTTGCTATACTTTTCAACTAAAATATCTATTTCTAAAATTTTAAGAAGATATAAGTTTATATAAAAAATCAGATTTTTAATTTAGCGATTTCCAAAAATTAGGGAATTTTGAAAAATTTATTTAAATTTAGGAAACTACTGCAACTTTTTTTCAAAAAGGGACATTAAAATTTATTTAGACCCGAGATGATGTCGAATTTAAGGATCGTTTGTTAGGTTTAAAAATGTCCAAACATAAATTTGACTACACTTGTATCTGAGACAAACTCAAAAGTCCAACAAAAAATTTACTTTAATTAAAAGCAAACGGATTTGAGCAATATTTGATCTTTATATGCGTGTCGTGTATATGTAATTCATTATTATGCCGAAAATTATTAAAATCGGATAAGTATATTAACATAGTTATAGATAAAAATAAGATACCTTTTATAATCCCAAGTATAAGAAACAATTTCTGTGTGTGTATTTGAGTAAATGTGATTTTTACAAGATACATGTTGTTGAGGATATTGAAGATTCGGCTCTGTCATACATAGCAATCTTACTTGTCTTTTAGTTTTTTGTTAATTTATGGACTCAGAATGGAACCTTATAAAAATATAAATCCGTCAAAAAATTATATAAACCTGCAGTTAGAACTAAAAAAACACATTTATTGGATATATTCCAGAAAAGTTGCAACATTTATTTGCTTATAAAATTGTTCTTCTGTCGAACATTCTTTATTTTTTAATTGCCTTCTAAAGAAATATTAGCGAAAATACAGATAAAGTAAATCTGGATAAGATTGGGAAATGGTACAGTCACAAAGGCCATGAAAAATGTTTGCAAAATTTTGTAGGTTGTAAATTAAATACTGTTTGAATTTTTTCTACCTTAAAAATTATAATAAAACAAATATTAATATTGAAATTCGTTATTCGAAACTTAAGCAACTTTTAACATTTCGTATGATATTGTCTGATTCTTAAGAATTATGTGAAATTTTTATGTACACGATAAATCAGAATAAATATTGACAACTCTTCAGATAGATATTATAATTAGATAATGGAATACAAGTCCGGAAACTGCGGTCAATCCATGAAACCCATTAGCTGATAACTAATGCTTCGGATCATTACCTTGTAAAAACACCCATCAAAGTGGTAGTTCTCACTCAAAATAATGTAACATGTCCGTACCAACTCAACATAGTGTAACATGTCTCGTAAATAGTTGCTTTCACTTTGTTCTTTTTACTTATCACAATTGAATTGATTAAATTTGGATCGACTAATTAATGAAAGAGTCGTCCATTCTAAATTTTGCTAAGTTACATACATATTGGTCTATAACAATAGCATTTTATTTGATAGTGAATCTAAATTTATCCAATCCAATCCAATCCGATACATCTCCAAGATTACAAATCAACACCAAAACAGATAAGCACTTAATTTGATGGCATTAAGATATGGCGATCACAGGGATTCTATATCGAATACAATTAAAGGGAGCAATCAACAGGAAAAAAGAAGAATTTTCTTTTTATACTATAATTTTTAAATAATTAATTAATCCATTCAATAACCTGCCATAAAATACACACAATAACAACTACACATAACATACAACAACAAGCGACAATTGTTTAAACAAAATTACAGGTGGTATGTTTTTTTATTTTGTTGTTTTTTTGTCTTAAACCAAAGAAAAAAAACAATTGGCTCGTTTTCAAAAAAAAAAAAAAAAAAAAAAAAAAAAAACGGGGGAAACATTTTTTTGTTGTTGTTAAAAAAGAAACTAAAAATTTTAATAAAATAATTAAAATTCAGTTTATGTACACACAACTACAATAACAAGAGAAATGTCAAAGAAAAAAATTTTTGTTGTTGTTAATTTTTTACCATTTCAAAAAACTGAGTTAAAATTAAAAAAAATATATAATTAAATAAAATAAAATAAATATGATATAAATGAATGTACACACATGTATTCACATAAGCATGTGTGTACGTTTATACATACAAATGAATGTACAGTATGTGGAAAAAATAGCTTTACAAGCAAAACTTTAAACTATAATTTGGATAGTGTTTCAGACTTTTATTTTTTATTAAAGTTATAGTATTTATATCACGCAGTGACCGAAGTCACGTAGTGATATTTTAGCAAATCGATGTGGCAGAGTGTCTGCAACTATTGGCATTCTTCAGAACTAATTTTTTCTAGTTGGAAATGATGCATTTGATTTGAATTGGGCTAAGTTTTGAATATTTTTCTCAATGAGATATTGTACAACTTTTTTGGCAATATAAATATGTGCATTATCTTGTTAGACATCCAAAGATTCGTCTATTTCCTTCCGGTATTGTATATTCTTCTATAATTGTTAAGTACACAAAAATCATTAAACAGTGGACATAGAACATTTGTAAAATAGAGCATCACCTACGTGAACAATACCATGGAATATTACAGTCTTATCATTGATTCATCTGTCCATAAAATATAAAACCTAAATTCTCGTGGTTTTAAAACACGTTATTCGTAAAATTGCATTCTCTTCGCAAAGATATGAAATTTTGCGTACCACTCCACCGTGTTGGGCACTAGTTTGAGAATATTACGAATTATGAATGTGAAGGGCGCTTCTTTGTAATCGTTAAGCAAATGATATTGATCTTTGATACAGAAGTTATGGGATTTGCCTCAGAGATGTCAAAAATTATTCTGTCTATACTTTCGGTGGTTATTTAAGGACGCCCTGGTCTCTTTTTAGCCCAAAAGTCTGTGTTCATTCTCATAAGCAACAACGACTTTTAGAATTTTTATTCAATATAACGCAAGTTATGGCCATTTTTATAAAGATTAATGGTGCACAAAAACGAGACAAATTTCTATTTGTTTCACATAAAAAACTAAAATAAATACATTTAAAAATGTAAAATTTTTTTAATATTCCAATTTCCAGTGTTCAAAACTTCCATAAATTTAAATATGCTATGGGAACTTATTTTTTTACATACTGTACGTATTTTCATATGAATGTATATTTATTTGCACAATATGAATAAACATGAGTACTCTCTCTCTCTTTCTCAGTTATCGCATTGTTATGCGTACATTTCATGCAAAATATTTATTATTATTTTTTTATTAAATTTAAATGAAATTTAAATAAAAAATGAAACAAATAATAAAAACGATATAAATGCTTAATTACAGTTGATATTATTGGTACGAAAAAATAAACAATACAAAATTCATATGTATAAAAAAAACGTTTGGTTATTATAATGGAATTATTATTCATTTTTTTCTACTTGTTAATCGGCCGACAGTTTGACGGACAAATCGACAGACATTTGACAAAAAATACAAATAAACAAGAAGTAAAACCACCAAAACCAAACAGATTGTTGTTCATTTTTCATTTGCCACCAACATGACTTATTTAAATAAAATAATAATAATCATTTTACCACTAAATAATTTTATTATAAATGTTGGTGGTATATGAATATCTGATATGTCCCATATATTGTGCTACTTTCAAAAATCTACAAATGTATTGGGTATACAAGTTCATAATATCGATTTAAACATTATAAAGACAACTATAATATTTATATGGTTGATGTGAATACCAAAAAATATGATCTTTGAATGGTAAACATTATAATCCAGTATTAGAAAAAGGATGTAAAAAAAAAAAATAAGGAGAGATCTGGTCCTGTATAATGTCCTGTATTCGGTAGGATCAGAAGGGTGTTCTGTATAATGAACCGTCGAAATCGAAACCCTTGGTTCCAAAGGGCAATTAATTGCATTCAATGAAAAACGATCAGAATATTCCACCTAACACAAAGTCATACAATTCCAGTTATGACAACGCTTGTTGTAAACACTATTGTAAAATGCGTCGCATTGTCTATTCCTTGGCTTGTCATTGAAAACATTCACATAACAATAGTATAAGGGTGTATTGTAACTTAATGCTGTTACTTCATTTGTAGTATATTATTCTTCTCGTCCAGTAAGCGTAAGATGATATTGCGAATACAGAGATTCATGAATATTTGTATCTTTTTATATCACGAGAGGCAGTTTATCAAGTTTTACTTCCATACAAAAGATTATTAAGATTTTTCAGAAACCAAATGTTAGACGTATTTCTAAAGCAATTTCATCCATTGCTTCATATTATAACTTCTTCGATTACCTCATTTTCCAATTTCTTACATTCCCAGAAAGATCGAATTATAGGCTATTAAAACTGCACACAAGTGTGCGATTCAGGTTTCAATATCACTGCGAAGATTTTATCAACACTTGGAGATTTTTTCCTTTCTAAATCCCAATCAATATCTTCCTTATTGCTTTATTGCACTATTCTACTTAAAGGTTCGCATCTTTTGGTGGTTGCAAACTTAGCCTACGACTACACTACGTTTCATCTTCCTGTCTTAATCAGTATGCCACATCTTTAACTATAAGATCGATCTTTCGCGGTTTTCACTAATTTCATTAATCGTCATATGTCAGGTATTGCTGTAGCTCCATAATACCTAGATCTGTGTTTTTCATTTTCACAGAATGTTTGCTATACATCTGAAAGTAACATAAGCTATAAAAAATTGCGGTGAAATCCGGGAATAGACATTTATCATACATGCATAATATTAATTATCGATTATTGTAGAACGATTGCAGTAGGAATTAAAAAATTTAGTGCCAATCACTTTCTTAAAGAAATGTCGTAGTAAGAAAATATATAGGCAGATGGGACCATGGGAGTAAGTTTTCTCCATACAACACAAATATAACTTGATGAATACCTAAAGAACTTTTACAGCTAGAATTTTTAAGTTTAGTTCCAATAATTGTCCTATGAAAAAGTTTTACTTGAGAAAATAGATAACAGATAGTATCAGGCAAAAGTAATCTATCGTAAAAAGAAAAAGGATACCTGCCCTCCATAAAGAGCAAATATTAGTTATCGAATGTCTAAAACTATTTCATTCTAGATTTTGTAATTTTCGGTTTTACTTAAAAATTTAGAACGACGGAATTAGGGGGAAAAGTACACCATATTCAAAGCTAATATTAGTGATCGAATATCTGAAGAACTATTTTCATTGTATAAATATTGTTAATACAAACCGCGATTTATGAAATTTTTTTGTGAATCAAGAACGTGAAAGAATTAATTAAAGCGCACCGAATAAAAGCTGGTTTAGTAATGTTATCAAAAAAACTCTGTTACAAAAAATGCTGAAAAAGCTTTACATTTTCACCTTTTATTTAAATTTATTATATTATTTATATTCATTAAAATATCTCAAATTTTTTAATGTGCCATTGGTTGGACACTACAAATAATTTCTTTTATTTTTATTAATTTTTATTATTTTTCTTGTTGTTTATCATGTCATGTCTAGAAAATTTTCAGCAAAAAAATAATAAACATTTAGAGGAACATTTCAATCTAAAAGCAACAATTTTTTCTAATGTAGAAAAACCCGATTTAGGAAAAGGAAAAAATACAAAATGAAAATAACAAGACCATAATACCCCACATACTACAATATTCTATAAACGAATATGAATCAAATTTGAAATCATAGAAGAAGAAAAATGATAATAAATCAAAATAAAAAAATAATTGCTGATAATTAAATGATTTATGAAAAAAATCAATAATTTCTTAAAAAAAAGAAAAGAAAAATGTGGAAAATATAAAACTACTTGTTAACCGAAAAAATATTTTGCAAGACGAAGGAGGAGGGACACCAGTTCTGATATTTTTGCCACACGAAAGATTTGCCAACAATATATCTACTTACACACGTATTTATAAATATACATATTTACAAAATATGTAAATGTGTATGTGTAATGTAAGCAACCAACTGTTAATGTAAAAATTGCATAAGTGCCCCATGTTGTTGAATGTTTGATGATGATGATGAATAATAATATTATAGCCAGAGTCAACATTAGGAGGTGTTAAGTGAGTTGAAAGCACAAGAATTATTTAAATATGACAAAAACAAAAAAGTGTCAATTGTAGACAACTACCATGTGCAGGTTGCAGGTTGCTGCCACTACTACTGTTGCTCCCTCTCTCTCTCTCTCTCTCTTGTAACTATTTCAAAAATACACACAAACATATAAATATATACACACGCTACAGACTTAGATATCTTTACTCGTTGACGTTAGTTATTATAATAATTGTCTTGTCTCGATGTCTGTCTGTCATTTAGACAGAGAGTCAGGTCTCTTGTATGCAAAGAAACTATTAATTTTAACTTGTAATTAAGTCATTTTAATCAAGTCAACTAAGTATTTTACAAAGTGTTCATTTAGTAACTAATGATTTTGTTGTTGTTGCTGTTTTTATTGTGTTGATGGACCTAGCGACCGTACGAACGACCTTACCGACCTACATCGAGCGACACACGTTTTAGATGAGATCTAAAGAGCAAAGTTTTCATTAAAAATGTAAATTATTGATAAATAATTGATATCAAGTTTGAGATTTACGTTTAATTTGCTTTTAAACACTTAAAAGGTTAACTACACGTTAAATCTTGGGAAAGAAAATATATAAATTTATTAACAAAATAATTAGGAATGAATGTATGGTTAAGTGTTGGGACTTGATTTTATAACTAGTGAAAATTTGTTAAAAACACTTCAATTTAATTATATGCTTCTGGAAAATTAAATATTTTGATTTATTTGTTCATAACAAGTTTATTGTAAAAATCATAATACCGATTTCTAACCCTTTCTAACAAAAATAGTGAATTGTTGTATAAATTTTTAACCATATTTGAGATATTTAGCTTTACTCAATCCGATAATTATTGCGATAAAGCAACGGATTTGTTTATAATATTTTATAGATATTTTATACCCTCCGTCATCATAAGTTGTGATAAAGTATACATTAAATTGTTCATTCCATATGTAACAAGAAGCCATCAAATGAGACTCCAACAAATATTTATATATTCTTCCATCATATCAAAATATTTGACGATTAAGGCATGTCCGTCCGCCTGATAGAAACATTGTTACGGTCTCAATAATAATCCAAATTCAATGAATTTTCGACAGGTTGTTATTGTTATTGCTTCCCTAGGTGCGGTCAATTCTTACTTGTTTATAGCCATGTGCATAAACTTGTTTTAAATTACACTTAAAGAAAATATTCTTTTCAGACTCTTTAAATCCTAAAAATCTTATTAGTAAGAATAATCAGAATTTTTGGATAAGATTCCTTAAAGTTCTCATTTCAACAATAAAATTTTGTATTCCTAAAAGAAAAATATTTTAATAAAAAGTAAAGGTTTAATCGGTCAAGTCCAATATGCAATTTTCTACCCCATACTGTGCGTTATAATTAGTAACAACGCAAAACGATATTTTCGAATAACTTAGTGTTCTGATTTTTAAAAGTGCTATAAATTATAATTATAGTAACATTTATTTCAATGTTATAGATATGGAAAATTATGGACCGAGCATCATTTTCAAATATTACACGACATATTTTTCAAATTCATTCGTCCAATTCATCAAGATATTTTCAGCCTGTACTTCATCACAAACTATTCATAGACAGCCAACCGCACGGACGAACATCAACTCATTAAGTGGTTTAATACGTTTAAAAATATTTTTTCCGAGAGAAGTCTATATGCGACTTATGAAAAATAATGAACCGATCATCGCTTTGAATATTATTTTTGCCAAATTTCGTTATATATTCATTTTCGATTTAAGTCTCTGATGAGTTAAAAACCTTATTGCGTGACACATTTCTATGAAGGATATATGAAGTAATGGTCATCAGTTAAGTACAAATGTTAAGTTTCATCTTGATATCTTCAAAACTGCGACCTATATTTTTATCACAAGCATTCCACTTAGAGCCCACTGGAGGAAAAACATTCACAATGTTTCAGCCCGTTTCAAACATCCACCACATTATTCTTCTTGTGCACTCAAGGCTTTGTTTACCATAATGACAGGATGGCTAGTTGGTCCAAAAATAAGTGAACACATTATGAAGTCTTATGAATGGAAGCAGCCTCTTTTTTATAAACATTCATTGATGTAAATTTCGGTATTTATAGAACCCGTTGTAAGAAATGATAGTCATCTTCTGCCGCTACTGCATATTGCTTGTTGGGAAATTTTTAATGCTTTTTGGTCCTAAATTTTCTTCAACATTCCCTGTAGCATCAGCAACATAAATTATTGACCAGGAAGTTACAAAAACCTGCCAAAGTATGTGTTTACTCATCCATTATTTAACAAGAATATTTTCTTTAAAAACTTGACTTAAATTTCAGCGCTGTGTTTTTCGCCTCAAAATTTATTGCAAGGTTCCTATCAGTAACAGTTCCTTTTCTTGTATGTTTGAAACCTGCATGAACTTTAACTTTTCATACCAAATAACCCGGCTGGTTTCCTACCGAATATCTTGGGAGCTCTTTTGAAAATGCTTTTTTACATTTTGGCTCAAGTGGACCAGTCTTTGTACCTGTACCAGGTTTTCTATTGGAAACAGCAGACAACATTTTTAGGAATCAAGTTGGGTTTTATTTAAAACATTTAATAATTTTAATTCGGAGTGTTTTGTAAAAGTTAATTGATAAAAAATCAATAAATACTTTGGTCAAAAGTTTAAATGAAAAACGCGTGTTAAGAATTAGTCGATATCACTCCTTATTTAATAAAATTTGGCCCCACAATGGCATAAAAACTACATCAAGGTCGGTTAAAAAGTAACATTTAGAAGAATTCAGTCATATGAAAATTTTGGAAATCGGCCCTCAACTTTGGAACTCGCACAGGGTCCCGTTAGGTACACAATGTTTTTATTCTCTATTCGACAAATTGTGGGTCATATTTGTTTTAGAAATATTTTGTTTGATGTTTAATACACATTCAAAGACAAAGTCTTTAAAAATGCAAAGATCAATTAAATGGGCTTTTAAGCTCACGAAATTAGCAGATATTTTATTCCAAATCTAAAATACTTATTTTACAAATGATCGAAGCTTACAAACTTTCGAAACACATTTTAAAATGCATAAATCTCAAAAAATAATAACATTTGATTCGTGTTTCCATCGGTCGATATCTACCTTTATAAGCCCCACTTTCGAAAATTACATGAAATAACATAAACGTCTCATATACAAAGATATTTCAAATAAGAATGTTTTAAGATTCTTTAATTATATTTTCATAATTTATCATGTAACAGTCATGGTACAAGGTGTTATTAATCGATTTTGACCATTTCAAAGATGAGAACAACTCTTACAAGCTTAACCTTTTCCAAATATTGAATTTTGTAAATGTTAAAATGTTTCAATCTCTCTTCCTGTATTTACAAAAAAAAAAACATCAAGAAACTCTCTCAACAACAAGGATATTTTGATAATTGAATTTCGATGTAAAATCAATTAACGACTTATCACTGCATTTTAATAAATTAAAATCTTAACATGTTTATATTCCCTTTTGGACACTTTTTCCGTAGACTAAAAATTAGTTTAGTATGGCAACATCATACAGTTTTATTAAATTGTGTCACACTTATTTACCATTTTTGTTGTTTTTTTTTTTACTGCAGAAATAGAAATAGAAAATTGTTTTTTTAATAGGAAGCAAATAATTAAATTGTTTTTAATTCAAGGCACTTGATTAAATAAAAAAAGAACTGTATTTAAAGAAAATTACAAATAACGTAAATATTTATAAAATATTTTTTTCAATTTAATAAAAAATATTTAACATTTTACTCCTCTGAGCATTTAATACAGGATAAGAAGAGCATGGAAAAATAACGGTAAAGAAAATGACAAATAAGAGAGAGAAAAAAAAACAAGAAGAGGAAAACACTTTTATGATGACCAACTAATTTTTGTTGTTATTTTTGTTTTTATATATTTATTAAGATGAGAAGCAGAAAAAGAGAACGAAAACACAATAATAATATACTTTTTTAAGTTGCAAACAGGTTGACTTGAATTACTGGGTCGATGAATTTGGGTACTAAAAACATGGTAAAAATAGAGATAGAAAAAAGGGAAAAGCAAAAAAAGAGACCTATAAGTGAGTGTATAAGTGTCTGTTAATAGTATATATGTGCGAGCTTTAAGTGGGGGTTGTGCTATTGTTGACTTGTGTTTCTGACACTATTATTTTGTTGCTGCAAAAATTCTTCTTGTTTCTGTTGCCGTTCTTGTGTTTTTTTGATATAATTTCATTGCTAATGTACAGATATTTTTGTTTTTCTATTAAAGGGGGTGAATTTTATAAAGTGAAACTATATACTCCCAAAAGAAAAAAAAACATACATACACACATAGACACATACACTCAAAAATAAGCAACAGAGTGGCAACAAATTACCTGCAACATTTTTTTGAACCTATTAACAGCGCTGCGACCCAAAACAGAACTCGAGTAGTAGAACGGAAAAAAAATTAAATAAAATAAAACAAAAAACTTGCGCATAATTTTTTCACACACACACACTTACATTTTAATAAAATTCTTCCTCTACACGCATACAAGTGACATACATACACAATTATGCATTGTTTTTCTTTTATAACTTTTTTATTTTGATTTTTTTGCCTTTATTTTTCACCCAAATGAAGAGGATAATGAAACTAGAAAGAAAAACTTACTTTTTTCTCATTCGATTTTTATTTAAAATTTTTTCTTGTAAAGAATTTACACTAACAAATCACTGTATTATTTTTCTTTGTTGTTATTTTTTTTGTTTCTTTATTTATTTTTAATTTATTATTTTTTGTGATTTTTTTTTTGGTGTTGGATGAGTAACAACTAAAAAATCGGAACAATTATTTTTAAATTTAATGAACAAATCGTCGCGCACTTGTTTTTTTTTATTATTTTAGCCCCGTACGTTTTATATTTCTACTTCTACTGTATCGACCCGCCAGTCAGCCAACAAGCAGAAAGCGTTTTATATTCGAGATTCCTTTAACTAATGAAAACTGTTACCAGTGCTTTTTCAACTGAACTGAACTGAACTGAGAGCAAAAAATAAAATTACGAAAAGCACACAAAAACACACCACAGAATAATCATGTTTTTTTTACTACAGTTGACGACTTATTTTTAGCGCCGTCGTAGACGATAGCGATAAACTTGTTTATGGTTGCCAGAGTTTTTTTTTGTGAAATCTCTAGAAATCTTTAGAATTAAAGAAAATTTTAGAGCGACAATTCCATGGAATCTTGTCAAAATAAATCGTAGAGCAAAAAAAGAGGTGTCACTTCTTCAAATAAAAAACAATAGTTTGTGACACGCGATTTCAAAAAATTTAACAATTATTTTTCTATTTGAGAAAAAATCTTAAATAAATTATAGTTGTAATTATAAGTTAATTATTCTTCAAACTGTCACAAGTTCTACTAGAATTTGTATTGAGAATCAAATTTAATTTACAAAACGTGTCAGTTACTAATTTTTTTTAGAAAAATTTATTTTTTATGCATAAGAGTTTTAATAAAAATTATAATTGATATTGAAAAATTTATGCTAATTTTTATATATTTGCATCAAAATAAGCGTAACTTTTTTAAATTATATTAAAACAAATTTTATAATATTTTTATCCCAAACAAGTAAAATTGTTAAATTCAGTTATGGTGATACCAAACTCACAGTTTTAAGATAATTCTGCCAAATGTTTGAATACAGAATTTTAAGGGTATTCAAAATAAAATATTTATACCCTACTTAGTCCGGCTATTTTGGAGATATCTTAATATATTTTTTGACACACAATTTCTATATTTACAACTATTTTCTCAGTCTCATGATACTCTAAATTATGTGCTGTGCGAGGATTGGTCCATTAGGTCCATTCAAACTCAAATATCACTTTAAAACGCATAAATCTATGACATATACGTGGTTGTTTTAATAATATTTGGAAAAATTTACATAAATATAAGCAAATACCGATGTACCTAAATATATTTGGCTCGTCCCATTATTTCTCATATGCCAAATAGAAGCAATATATTTGATTAAATTGAGATAAAAACAAGCAAAACCCTATGTGCGAAGTTGTACGAGAGTTGGTCCATAATTTTATTTGGCTTCCATATAACCCTCCAGAAAATCCGTATAAAATGCATACATGAATTTATTGTTAATTTATTGAAAAATGTCTCCTAAAATTATGAAATATTTTAAACAAAATTCAACATGGTCCTACAAAAATTCGGCCAAGAATTTAAAGGTCTGACGGATGAACTTTTCGTTAAAAGAAAATCTGGTTCAGGTAGAAGAAATGTTCTACATAATGTTTCTAATGCCAAAAAAATAGAAAGCATTTTCAAAGGGGCTCTTGACATATGGGGTAGAAAAGCAGTCTGATCAACTCAGTGCTCGGACTGCTCGGTACAAAAAGTTAAAGCTAATGCAGGTTTAAAAAATAAAAGGCTCAAAAAACTCCTGATAGGAACACTGCTAAAAATTTAGAGACTAAAAACAGAATAAGGAAATTGGAGTAAAGTTTTTTAAAAAAATATTCCGAAAAAAGGTTCAAAATTGTATTACTAGAGATTGAAATTATGTAAATATATATGTTTTCTGGTGAATTGTTATAATTTCAATGAAATAAAACAAATAAAATTAAGTTTAATGGTTTCATTTTCTTCGGCTAAGGTTATGTGCTGTATCAAATTATAGTTTGAAGTGTCTATATTTTTGATAGAATTAAAAATACTGTTATCAAAATATTTCCGAAATATTGTCACTTTTGTTTAAATAAAAGTAAAGATAACAGATTTTCCACTTTTTAATACATCATTGAAATGGTATTTTCAAAACCTTTTTAATTATACCTTCGATTTTACACAAGGCGAGGTAACTTGATTTTTATATTGCAAAAGCCCTCTAATCGGTATGTCTTAAAAGCAAGCACTATCTAAATACAAAATTTCCTTCCTCTCAATTCATAAATGGATTTTTGACGACTTTTTAAACAACCAACATATTCTATGCGGTCAACTTTGGAGGGTTACTGACTACCACCTGACCATATAGGGGCTTGTCTTCTACCTCAGTTCTGACTGCATGATTTCAATTTTATTAAGATACTTCTTACGGTTCAAAAGTTACAGAATTATTTCAGAAAAAATGATTTGGACTCTGTGTTATGTTCACATCGATCTAATCCAAAGAGAGATAAACAGATTTATATATTTTAAAAACTACTAGGAAGAGAAATAAAATTGTACTTTTTTATAAATTTAATTTATATGGTAACTCTGAAAAACTATTGGACACACTAACACACACTCCCTTGGCAAAAAAAAAAAAAAACACTTGCAAACAATCTCACACACACAACAACTAGAAATGAATTTTCTTTTTTGCTGTTAACCAAAACATTATATGTACGAATGTAGTTCATCAAATGTATTAAATTAAAAAAAAAAAAAAAAAACAATAAAGAGAAACATAAAAACTTAAATGTGGAAATAATTTATTTTATTCCTTAACTTGTTGTAACGTAATAAAATATATATTTTTTTAACTTTTTTATGCGACTTAAAATATTTTGTTGTATTTTTGTTCAAAATTTATATCACCAAAGAAAATAAAAATGTGCACTTGTTGTTTGTTTTATTCATGATTATTTGCTTTCACAAAAAAAAAGAGAAAACAAAAAAAATCGCAAACAATAAAAAATAATATGATTATCTTTTATTTATTTTTTTATAAAAACTCGTTTTTAATTAATTATGCAAAACAAAACAAAAAAATAAATAAACAACAATTTCTTTTTTAAATAAAATACTTGTGTCAATAAAAAACACAAATCTTCTTGTTTTTGTTTTAATTAAAAATTCACTTTACGCACTCCACTATCGTTAAAGAAAATAATAAAACAAAACAACAGCACAACTCAACTCAACACCACTAAAACGAAAAAAACTTTTATCTGGTTTTATTTATTTATTTATTTTTTTTTTTGATTCTCTTCAATAAAAAAAGAAGTTCGAAATCTGTGTAAATTCTGCTAACTGCAGCTTTAGTTTTTCTTTTTCATTATGAATTTCTCGTATAATCCCTTTTTTGTGCGTTTCTTTTGTTTTTATTCCTTTTTCATTTTGTTTTGCAGCTTCTGTTGCTGCTGTATTTTTTATTTAGGTTTTTGCTGTCTGTCCTAGAACTCTTTTTTCTCTCTAATTTAGTGGACTTTTTTTCATGTTGCTTTTTTTCTAATATTTTTTTTTAATTTTTCTTAAAATTTTCACTGATTTTACAACAAAATTTTTTTGTATTTTATTTTTCACATATGGTTTTCCATTTTTCAAATAATGTTTACTCACATTTATCACCGTGTACGTATGTTTTGTTTTTATATTTTGTTTATAGTTTTAAATAAATTATTATTTTTTTGTTTTTGTGCACAAAAGAAAAAAGTATTTTAAATTTTATGCCCAAAAATTTTGTTTAAAACATTATCCGAAAAATGTTGTGTGCTACCTTCCACCAACTAACGATGACTAATTTTTTATTCGACTACTTTTGTGCAATCTTGTCAAAATTGCCGAAAGCTAAAAAATGTTGCCAGATTTTTTAATGGAGATTCTAATTGGAATTGTATTATTTTTAAATCTTCAGTATGTAACGGAATTGAATTGTGGGGAAATTTTGAAATGAGTTTCAAACGTTTTAGCATAAATTTAAGATCTGTCAAATCGGAAAAAATGTTTAAGAAAATATTTATATATTCATCAGAGTAAAAGGTTTTCTTTTACAATATTTACATTTTTTGCTTTAGAAAGGTTGTTCGAAACCTAAGCAACTTTTTAAAAAGGACTAATGAAAAATATTTATTTGCCTAAAGTCTAAAAATCACAACCAAAATAAAATTCTTCTGCCTTCAAAGTTAAAATAAAATAAAACGAAATTTACTTTTGAATTCGCTGATCAAAACCTAGTTAGTTCAGAGAGTAGTCTCCACATATCTAATTTTGGTCCAATAAATAAATGATTTCACTAGGAATTACGCCACCTACACAGTCGGTGTACTTGAAGGGGAAAAAAGGAGTGATCGAAAATTCAAATTACAAAAATCTCCGTCACGGTCACACAAGAGGTGAACAACTTTCTTTTACTCTGTCTCGTAAATGCAAACCCCTATTCCTATAGCATGGGTGAAGGTTCTGTCAATACCGAAAACAAAACTCTGATCCCCGCTCTGCTGAAACCAAGATGAAAACGTCATACAAACGCCAGTTAATACGAACAGTTTAACATTTGGCTTCATTGATCTTTCGGTATAATTCTACATCAATGAAAAAATATTTAATATTTTCTTTATTTCTTATTAAATCAGTGTATCTTCATTAGGTATCGACTCTAATTGTAGGTTCTTTATCAGTCCCTGTTCTAAAAGGAGTTCAAGTCATTTAGACTTGAATCTCACAAGCTGATATCCATCCTTCACTAACTTCTATAAATACTTCGGTCCTTTGTCATGCTATCATATTGCTATATATCTCTCAACACAGTATGTTCAAAATGTCTCTGAAAATAGGTAGCGTATTTTTGAATATCAGGTTTAAAAAAAAACATTGCCACATCCTCGGATGTGAAGTCTATAACTTTAGATATATTGAACCGATAACAGACAGACAAACGGACATTGTAATGAACTTAGATTTTGATTTGATGCAAGAATATATTATGGGGTCTTAGTGATTCCTTCTTGGTGTTACACAAACACACATTTTTATATATCCTTTTCACCACTTATGGTGGTGGTTCTCTTCATACTATGATTTCAGATGCATATTTTCTGGAAAATAATGGGAAAAATAAATGTTAAATAAATTAAAATATAGCTAGGGCAGATTCCTAGAATTCTTGTTCAGAATAAATTTTTTACAACTTTAGACAATGTGTTACCGAAAAAACTCTTCCGGAAGTCATGTATAAAATATACCACTTATTTTCCTTCTCGCGTTGTATTGGTCAATCAAATTGTGGACTTGTGAAAGGCATAGTATGCTTCGATAGTCTTAAAAAGTTAAGTTATTAAAAAATTATTAATTGTTGATGATCATGCCAATATAATGGGAAAATTTTTGTAGCTTCCTGGGTCAATTATCAGTTTATTCATTAACTTATTTTATTCTCAAATAGATTTTCTGATAAACAGATAATTATCTTGTTGAATATCGGGGAAACTATTTCAGCTATGGGAGTCAGGTTGATAACATTTCTATAAATTTTTGTAGACAAAGGGAAAAAACACATCCTGAATTGAGGAAAAAGACAAGTGTTTTATGTATTTCAATCTGATTCGATATCATGTTACTACGTTAAAAAACTCTGATGTGGTAAAAGGACACGAACATAGGCAGATGTAACTTGTTATTGGTCTCCAGGTAACACTAGCGTTGGGATGTTGATCTTTATGAATTTTGAAAATGCATCAATATAACCATGATTTTTTACAAAAAAAATGTTTTGTTTTTGTTTTATTTTTTCATTATAATACCATAGAAACTTATATGTAAAATTTTTATATCATTTCCTTTTAAAAATATTCTATAATATGGCATCCTTTTAAAACCATCAACCTACATATTTTGTATTCATTGAGCTCTTAAAATCTGTAAATCTCGAATTTACCGTAACCATTTTTCTCGATTTCTGTTGACAATATTACCATATCTTCAACGAAGCGAACGAAATACTCTCACTCTCAAAAAACTTTTCAATGTTTTCGAACTAAAAAAACTAGGACAATTCGAAAAAGAGTGCCGACATTTATTGATTCAAATTTTTTCCCATTTACTCTTTAATACTTTCTTCGTTAATTCGTTCATGATTTTTTTGTTTATAAAATTTGTTTTTTTTTTCGCTTTCAACTCTCTGCAAAAGTGCAGTGGAGAAGAGTGAGAGAGAGAGGTCCTTTATATCAAGTAAAATGGTTTGTTGATTGTTTATGAACACTCACTAACTCACTTGCTTAGGTTTCTTATTCTGTTCTACTCACTCCATGTTGTGGGATTTTGTTGTGAGAAAGTTAGTTGTAGTGACGGTGGTGGTTTGGGTGGGTGGTGGTTGTTAGTATTGGTATTTTAGTTTTGGAATAAATACCGTTATAAAAATGATTTTTCATTGGTTTGGTTTTTCTCTTTTATTGTTATTTTCCACATGATATCAACAGGAAACAGATGACATGTTCAATGTTAAACTACATTTCATTTCAAATGTTGGGGTTTTTTTGTTGTTGTATTTTGCAATAAATATGATGGTGATGAGAAAAGGAAAAGAAAACATTTTTATATGCTACACGATAGATACTTCTTCATACTCCTATTGTTGTATTAAATCTACAAAAAAAAATGTATATTTTTTATTATAATTTAATTCCCTGACAGGATGAATTCTATTAAATTTTTGTATTTTTGTTTTGATGTTTAAGTTTATCTTACTTATTTTATGTTTTATTTTAATTCGAAATTTAACACTCAACTCACATACACCTATACTATACATACACACATATAAACATTTTTAATCATATGACACAATTTTAACAACTTTAATATAAAATACTTTTCGTATATTTTATTCTAGAGCAAAAATTCAACATTTTTCTTTGCTATAAAATAAAAAAGCAAATCCTTCATAGTTCAAGGCTGTTAAAGCTAAATGAAAACTGGAGAGAAAAAAAAGAAAACTAAATATATATAAAAACTGATTAAAGTTCAAAGCAAATATTTATGTATGAAATGTGTTTATGTATATATGCATGTGTGTTGGTATTTGTTTGTATGTTTGTATTTGTGTGTATTTGTATATAGAAAATCTTTTGATTAAGAATTTATAGTTCAAGGTATTTAAATATTATACTACCAACAACAACAACATGGACAATGTTTATTATATATACATACGATATTGTAGAATTTAAAAGAAAATTTCTTTGTTAGACAAACTCATGAGAGTTTTATTTAATAAAACATTGTGAGTACATTGCAAAACATTATTTCAAAAGGATCTCTCATATATAGTACATATGGTACATATATATATACATCATGTATAGGATATATGAAATGAAAATACCCAAGTGTAAAACAATTTTTATTGCCCTCAAAAGTGTTTAAAAATATTTAATTAAATGAGGTTTTTTAATGAAAACATTTTTTATATTTATTTCAAGTTTATTAACAGAAAACATAAAATGGACTTTGAACAGCATCAGCATTTCGAAGCTTATAAAAGCATTAATTTTTATACAGAATATTTAACATTTTAATTCATCACTGGTGAGTACAATAGACTTGTTTAGAGGAATTACTTTAAGAAATTCCTGAACTTTGTAAAGTTAAAATGAACTTGATTAAAGAGTGAGATCGAAAAATTTTTAACATACATATATTTATAAAAACTAAACCACTAAACTTACAGTTTTAATTTTCTTAATTGATTGAAATTATTATTACAATTTATATATAAAAAATGTATTTTTACAGATTTAATCAGTTGTGTTGAAATTTTGTCACTTTGCTAGACAGGTAGTCCATCTTCATTTAAAATTTACCAAACTTTTGGATACCCATTTTGTGCTCTTCAATTATCTTTTAATAGCCTAAAATCTTTCCAGTGGCTTTAGCTCTGGCCAGTTTTAAGCACTTGCCTTTATACAAATACCACATTATTGTGTTTGTACCACTCAAAGTCCTTCCCAAAATAAGTAGACACATTACAAAGTCTTATGAATGGAAGTAGCCTCTTTGGTAAACATTCCTTTATAACAAAAGATTGGCTTCTTTTGCCGTATCTACATATTGCTTGCCATACTTAGAACTTTTTGGGAAATTTTTACTGCTCCGGGTCCTAACCTTTCCTTTTCTTACATTCCCTCGAGCATCAGCATAAAATTCTAAAAAAACACAATATTTTTGATAAGGAAGTAGCGGAAAATCTGCCGATCAACACTTTTCGTCATTCAATATGCAGCGAGAATATTATTTTAGAAAACTTGTCTTCAATTTGTATGCTCCGTTTTGGGTCTATAAAATTTTAGCAGCGTTCCTGTCAGGATTTTTTATGCCTTGTATGTTTTTAAACCTGTATTAGTTTTAACATTTCATATCAGATAGATCGAGTACTGAGCTAACCGAGATGCTTTTCTACCGGATGTTCTGGAAGGTGTTTTGAAAATGTTTTCAATACTGTTTAATAACATTAAACAGTTTGACGGCAAGCCTTTGAATGCTTCGCCAACTTTTTGTACGACCAAGTTGGGTTTTGTTGAAAATGTTTTTGGACGCTCATTTTAATCAGATTAACAATATATTCATTTGGTAAGTTGATCAAAAATGTATTAAAAATTTTAATAAAAATGTGTGTTAAGAATTTTTCAAACTCAGTCCTTATTTGTGTTTGAAGGCTTTTATTTCAGAAAAATGTTCTCTCTTCTCAACTTTTTAAGCTAAAATGATATTATATTATGCTCCGCATTAAGTTCTTCGCTCCAGAACGAATCGAGTCATACTCGGCCACCTCAACGACAACTAAACCAAAAACTTAAAAAAAAAAATAAATTAGCAGATATAGTCAAGCTGTAAAGTTAGTTTGAAAGAATAATTTTCAGAAAATTGTTTGATTTCTTCTGAATTTAAATTTTGAAATAATATAAAAGTTTTATACGATTTTTATATTATACTCCATATCAAGTTCATTCGCAGACCAATTGTCGTTCCCATGACAATTTTATTTCCGTCACAAACGAATCATATTCGACTAAAGAATATATCTTAAATGCCTCTTAAAGTCACACTGCCTTAAAGGTGAGGAATATCATATTTTTGTATGTTACAAGCATCATTTCAAAGGCATAATATCGTCTTTAGTGTTGCAATGTATAAAATGAAAGGAAGCCATTAAAAAGACATTACATTATATATAAAATATTAATTAATATAGATTAACTATATATTGAGTCGACTTTTTTCTTAATGGGGCGATTTTTAAATCCAATTCGGGATCGATTTACTTAACCTTTTTTAGAAATTCCATTAAATAATTGTTTTCATTTGCCTCCACTTCTATTCAAGAGTTCATTCTTGAAGCGTTTTTTTTGTAATATAAATAATATTTCTACAAATATTTTGTCAAGGGAGTTTTTGTAATTTAAATTTTTTGAAACTTTCAAGTTTTGAAGAAAATTTCCAATGTGATTCAATTTCTAATGACACTCATATTGCCTATTTATTTCATTTTAAGAATGAAAGTTCATTTATGTCAAATTGTTTCTTGGTAATTTTTTCATTCATATTATATACATTCCAAACCATTAATAGTTTAGTTAAAATAACCTGTTGCATCGTTCCCATAACGTCTAATTGCTTAAACTCGCTTACACTTGTCAAATTGTGCGAATGTTATTGAAATCGAAGGTACTCTTCTGAAGTAATGGATTTTTTCTATATTTTTTGAAGTGAAAACCTTCTAGTCCTTCAATTTTAGATCACTAAAAATTATGTTTCAAAAAAGTTTTCTTAACAATGGCAACCTTGTGCATAAATATATAATGCAGTGCATAGATAATACAGTTTTTAGATAAGAAAACTATTGCCACTTTCTAAAAATCAAGCAACTGTTAAAAAACCGTTGTTGTGAATAATACAGTGTTTAGAATTAAAAAAAAACTGTCGGCATTACAATTCTATATAACTTTATAACTGTTAACTTTTCAAAATGTTGATAACAGAGTAATATAGTTATTAACTGTAATTTAAATTCATTAGTATTTTAACAGTATGTGGAACACGACAAAGTTTAAAAAGCATCATTTGGTAATGCAGAATATGATGGAAGAAGTCACTTATGTTGCATAAAAATGTAGATGATATTTATAATAAAAACAAATGTATCAATGCGTCATTGTAAACCGTTATATAATAAGTGAAATCGAAAAAATCTTAGAGCACGTTTTTTTAAAGTTTTATTTCAGTATTATTTTACCTTTGTAAAATATGTCAGTTATTATGTTTAATGTCCAATAAATGAATTTACTGTTAAAAGGAGTGATCAAAAAGAATGTGTATACTAAATTTATTAAATGTATTCAACAAATCCCAACTTGGTCGAACAAAAAGTCGGCCAAGCATTCAAAGTCGGCCAAGCATTCAAAACGTTATCGAGAAAACTTGTCTGTAAATATAAAACCTAATTAAGAAAGAAGAAATGGTCCACATGATGTTTGTAAAACCAAAAAATAGAAAACATTTTTAAAGAGGCTTGGAAAGCAGAAAGTTAAAGCTAATACAGGCTTGAAAAAAGGCTCAAAAAATTCCTGATTGGAATGCTGCTAACACTGCACTTTTTAAAATATTGAAGGGCACAAAAAGGGTCCAAAAGTGTTGTAGATTTTAAATGAGATGGACTACCTGTTATAAAGCAAAAATAAATAAATAAAAATAAAAAGCATTTTCAAAAACTTTCCTAACACACCTGCTAGGAAAGTGTTCAGTAAAAAAAGTTAAAGCTAATGCTGGTTTAAAACTAAAGAAGGTTCAAATAGTTCCTTTTAAAGAAGAAAGGTGCTCAAAAGTGTTATAGATTTTAAACAAGAAGAACTACCTCTTTCAGCAAAACGACAGAATGCAAAAAACTGTAAGTTTAGTGGTTTCGTCTTTATTGATGTTAAGAATTTTTTGATCTCACTTCTTAAAAATAAAAAAAACATAAGAATAATTTATGAACTGTTCTTTAGTAAAATACTAATTGCTAAAAAGTCAATATTATAAAAATGATACTGTTGCCCAAACCGTTCATATTGTCGATAACGTAGTGTTATCTTTGTTACAAGAAACTCGGTGTACTGTTAATGTAGTGTTTAGTATTTAACGTTCATTCAATTTTACTTAATTGAATAAGTTGATAATACAGTGCTTCATGTTAAAATAACAGACCTTTGAGGTAAAATTAAATTTGTCAGCACTTTGTGGACATGATGACTGTTAATTGAAATGCAAAATATGTATGTTTAATATGTTATTTTGTTCTAACTAAAATTTATGCTTAAAAATAAAAAACATTTTCTGCAAATTATCAAATTATCTATTTTATACATGAATAATATACAAACAAATTTTATACATGAAAAACATACAAACTCACACATTCACAGACGTATACAATATATAAAAGTTTTTCTTAAATATAACACGGAACACTTAATACGTTCTAAAATTAATTATATTTTAATGCTACAAGTTTTTTCTACTGAATCGATTTTGATAAATTTTGGAATGGTAAAAAAGTTCACATAACTAAATGTTATTGTAAAATTTTGTTCTAATTTGTCAAATTATAATTGACAATTTTTCGAAAGTATTTTGAACTTAGAGGACACCTTAGATATCGGTTAATATATTTTAATATATTGAACTGATTTTCTGATTTTAAATAGAAACTTCTCAGGACTATAACAAATACTCAGGCCAAATTTCATTGTGCTCTGTCAATTATTGGTGATGTGAGCGTGGCAACAATAGACAGACGAACATTGTTAAACATAATCCGAAACAATTCCTTCTTAACGTTACACACGGAGGGTAAAATATTTCCTTAATTCATATTAATGAATTTATATAATTTAACTCTTTTTTATTTATTTATTTTTAGGGTTTCTATTATAAAAATTTGAATAAAATTTTTTATTTCGTACTATTTACCAACCGAATACAACTCTGTGTATATTAGACCACAACTAACGTGACACTAAAATTTTTCTTGTCAGTTTGACATAACTTTTTTACGCGTGCGGTTGTTTAGACGGTTGTTGGGTTTCTCTCTCTTATTATCGTCCATACGGTGTTTTTGTTTCAATTTTATTTGTTGTTTTATTTATAAGAGCCCGGCATTTTTTCAATTCTTTCGTTTTTGTATTTATTTTGATGGTTTTTGTGTAGATTTTTTTGGGTTTTTGCTAATTAAATTTAATTAAAAAAGTGTTTTTTTGGTAAATACTGAAAGCGTCTGATGATTTAAATTGAAGTTTTTTTTTGTTAATTAAATTTCTTTGAGTGCGTTTTATTTGAAATGGAACATTTTGCAAAAAGAAGGAAATTAAAGAAGTGAAAGAAATGTTCCTTTTACAAAAAAATCTATATAAACAACCGGTTCCTTTACAAACTTTTACTTAAAAAGCTATGCAAGAAATTTGTTTTATAAGTGAATTTTTATATGTGAATTTCGAAAAAAATCTTAAAAAAAATATTTGAAAAATGAAGGAAAAATTATCAGTTGCAAAAGCAGAGCAATAAAAATATATTTGTTTTTTTTTTTTATAAAAAAATTAATAAAAAGTCTACCGTATATTAAAGCATTTGTTGCTGTTTATGTGGTTTTTGATTAAAGAAAAAAGAAGAAATTGGTGTCGGCAAAAATGTTTAAAAAAAGAATGAAAAAAGTTTATGGTGCAATTATTGTTGTTTTTAAATATGTAAAAAATAAGTGTTTTATTCTGTTCATAAATATTATTCTTATTATTGTTGTATTACAACAATTCAGTGTTAAAGATAATCAATTATAATATGTTGTTGTTGGTGTTTTATAATCATTTAATTATGTTTTGATTAAATCTTCTCAAACATATAGAAACCTAAAGCAAAATCATAAAGAAAAACATAAATATACAAGTGTCAACAACTAAAAGCAGCAAAAACAAAATAAAGAATTCTTAATAACAACAAATATAGAAAAAGAAAAATATTTAAGAAATAACAAAACAACTACATTTGCATTCACACAAACTTATTAATTTAACAAACAAACAAATAAACAAAACAACAAAATTACTCGTTAACTAGTGCCAAGATCAGTGTCAGCAGTCTATAAATTAAAAAAAGAACAAAAATAAGCAAGAAAAGAAATTAAACAAAAAATATAACAAAATAAAAAAGCAGCAACAACATTATTGAAGAAGTAAAAGCAGCAAAAGCAACTGACCAACCAACCACTTTAGCAACAATTGCAACGAACAAACAAACAGCCAGTCTGCTGTCCATTCGACAACATTGTGTGTGTCACTGCCATGCGGCTGCAGCAGTATTAGTGTGTGCGTGTTTTTATTCACATACATTTTTTTGCATTAATTTTATCGTTTATTTCCACACTTCCATCTCCATATGTTCTTCAATGCATTCTTCTGCTTCATATTCGTCTGTCATTACCACTACAATTACAACAACAACTACCAGCAGTAGTAGCAGCAGCCGCAGCAATAACAAAAGCTATAAGATTAAAATGCGTCGTTCGTCATTGAGTCGTAATCATTATTTTGTTATTGGCCTGTTTTTGGGTTTGGTCTTGTCATTTTATGTACCCCAAGACATTTGGGAATTGGTGCAACAAGAAGAATGTCCGCAACAGGTTGCTGAAAATAGTTTAATAGAAAAATTTGGTCAGGAATTTGAGCCACATTTGAACTTGATCAACAAACCATTGGCAGCTAAGAAACCGGTAAGTGTCTGAGAAGAGATTTAAAGAGGATTTTTATTAGGAATTAACTATTTTTCATAAATAATTTATTAAATTACGTTGAAAAACTCCAAGTAAAAGAGAATTATAAAACATAATTATAAGAAATATTCGCTCCTTATACTTACAAATTCGCTTTGGCAAATAATAAAGTTAGCAACAATTCGCAATCAGGATCAGTAACAATGCTTAGGACCAGTAACACTGTTTTTTGACTGATTTTAATTTGGCAAAAAATTGATCAACATTAATTGGTTTAAGGGTTTTAAAAACTGTGACCTACGGGAGGAAGTCCCAACAGGTTCTTACGTTTTTTTAACTGGTCCAAGATTGGAAATTTACAGATCATGTTGGAAATTTACAGATCATGTTGCTTATATTTCTGTTTCAATCGATTTGCAAGAAAAACTTTCTATTTCTAATAATTAATAATAATTAACCTTCTATTGCACCTTTGCTCACTGGAGGTCAATTACGATTCGATACTATTTTTCTAGTAAATTCTGAACCGAGAGAAGTTAATAATGATGTGAAATTCTAAAAAAATCAAACAAATTTCGACAATTGAGAAATTAGGGGTAACAAGAGAGTGAAATCTAGAACAAGTGAAAATAACACCCAATAGTATTTGTAAAAAATACAATATATAACATATTACGTGTCCACATATTTTCACTGGTGTATGAAAACCTTAGAGTGCTAAAATCTTTTAATCTTTAAAATTATTCGAATGGACCAGAGGTTGGAAACTATTCTTCCATACAAATGAAATATTAGTCATCAAGTATCTCTAAAAATATTTAAAAAAACTAATTCTCATACCGAGTTTCTAAAAGAATCTCGGCATGAGAAGAATTTTGCAACGGCCGATGAATGCATTAATCGTTTAAAAATTAAGCTTTTGAAAACACGAATAAATGTGTATTTAATGTGTATTTCAGAAGCTTTATCTATTGATCTTTTAACATTTTAAAATGTTTCATTTAAAATGTTTTCCTAAATTATCGATGGATAATTTTAACTAAATTTCGTTATTATTCAGCAAGCTTCTGAAACTTGGTTTAAAAAGTTAATGTGTGATCTGTTGAATTGATTTAAATATTTCAGTCCTTTACTGTGATTCTCAAGATGACTCTGAAGCATTATCTTATATCAAGTGTTGATTTGTCAGTTCCTTTGAGAGTTATATATATACCTGGGATAATTAACTGCATCCAATATTGAGGATATCGAGAAACTATAATATATTAGTATCTCGAGGAGAATTTTGAATGTAAAATATGACGAAACTCAATAAAATCCTTGTTTTTGAGCACCGTAAAGTGGGTATATTTATGGAAAACTTTCGATTATTAATTTAGTTCTAGACCCGAAGTGTTCGAAATATTGATTCCTTGATCGCGACTATAAATTTTACTTACTTCACAATTTATTTATGGCTGCTACAAGGGTGTGAAGATAAATTCGTCAGTTAAATACGTCCCACACCTCTGTTAACCGGCTTTAAATATAAACAAATTTATTTTTTAATACAAATAAAACAAACCAAAATCATTCAAAAAATAAATCTTAAAAAAAAAATTTGCTAAAATTCTTTAAGTTTTTACGTCCAGTGCTGAACCTGGACGTATAAACTATATTTCTGGAATATTCTAGTCCTAGGCTAGTTCCACTATCCAGTTTACCCGATTCATGTTTGCACCAATTGTCCATTAGATCCAATTAAAAATTCCATATTTATCAAGGTTTATTTAGTAAAAAATCATAATTTTCAAAATTCGAGTTCTTACATCTCGAACTGAACCTGGACGTATAAACTATATTTCTAGAATCTACTAGTCCTGGACTAGTTTCAGTATTCCGCTTACCCGATCCATGTATTTAACATTTGGGTGGGACGTATTTAACTGGCGAATTTATCTTCACACCCTTGACTGCTGCTTCATTAGTTTAAACAGTATCCCCGATTTTTTAAATACTTATTTTAATAAGTTTATCATGTTTGTCATTCTTTATATGAACTGAATTAAAATCGATCGATAAAAACATGATTTTTTGAATATCAAATGTTTTCTCAGAAATATTAAATCAATATTTAGGGCACAACAAATCTAATCTCGAAAATATTTAATACCATTAGGAAATTTGTATCGCATGAATTTTAATACTAAACGTTTATACAAAATGCAAATTGCAGAGTTCTTAAATAAGAAATTGATTTTAAACCCTGTTCACGAAGTTCAATTTATTCTTATATTTCGTTTTCTCGCCTTCAAAGAGCAGTGTTTGAGTTAGACATATCCTTATGGATATGAATATTGCTCATTGTTTTGAGAATGCTAAAAACCAAAATGGTGGCCTTTTGCTACATTTAGGTGAATAGTTTAGTTGTAAGTTTCATACAGAAAGGATAACAGGTCACAATCGCCCTCAAAAATTATGGTAACTTATTTTTACTTAATCCATAGTACAGTTTACATAGTATGGAAACTCGCTCTTTTAGTACGTAACTCAGTACCTAATTTTAATAATGTATTTGTAAATTCTTTGTTCGGTTAGTTGCATATAAGAGTAGTATCAAAATAATTAAAATGTTCTAAATTAGTTTACATAATTTTATGTAATTTATGTTGTTATTAAATTCCATGATTTTAACCATAATTATGTTTATATAATTTCTTGCAAGTATATATGATTTTTTAAGAATAGAAAATAAACAAATGTTATTGATACTTCAGAAATACAACTCTATGTCATTGTTGCTCACCACAGAAAACAAATTAACCTTTCTAACATATAAAAAACTAAAATAAATATGAAGTTGTTTATAAATAAGATTATTAAAAAATAATCAATTTTCCATTCGAAAATATCCAAAATCTGTGTCGGTATAAAAAGTGTTTTGGTTTATTTGTTAATCAAAATATGTTTGTATCTGTGAGTTTTTTAAACATAAACTCACCTTCTTTGAGGACGTTTGTGTGGGAGTTACCTGAAATATTGGAAAGAACATTTTCAATAGGCTTCGTTCTTTGCCTTAAATAACAATATATAATTATAAGTAAATACATATTAAAAAATATGTATTTTGTGATGTATTAATACCCGTAATATCCCGACCTTTGTTAAAGTACCGATACAAAACACAGATTATAAATTTATTTTATGAACAATTACAGTTTAACAAGGATCTTTAAAAAAATTTCATTCAAAATAAAAATAACAAATTTTGTTTAAATATTTTTTGATTATTTTGTTATGTGTAAATGAGAGAAGTGTTTTTGTAGTAAAAAAGAGAATCAGTTTCCATACTATTTAAGTTATACAATGATTTAATCCTACAATAACTTTTTTCTGATTTGCATAAACTAATTATATCTCATTCCATAAAGTACATGTAATTTTTTCCATAAATTTATGTTCACTTTTACTTCATTGTTGTCACATTTTGACATTTATTTAATCAAATAATAAAACTGACAAGCGACATACATGAATATGGAAAATATTGATGTTTTATTTAAAAAAATCTAAATATTTATTAGACTTATAAAAACTTCCCCCAATTCAATTTAAAAATGCATTTAATAACAAAGAAAAATATAGAAAATAAATTTCCCAAATGCTAAACTGAAAAAAATCAAATTTCATTTTAGTCTAGAATCTTTCTAAGAATTGGTTCTATGTTTTTTTTTTTTTTTTTTTTCGAAGGCAACATGCCACTACAATGATTTAGTTGAAGAAATCAATTAGCATCTTCGTAATAAAAAAGGAGAAGAAAACTGAAAACTGAACCAATGAAAAAAAATATGAAAACTTTCAACACCATGTGGTTTTGATTGTTGAAAGCAAAATACAATAATGTTTTGACTTGTATATATATATGTATGTATGTATGTATGAATGTACA
The DNA here is from genome assembly GCA_004302925.2 of Cochliomyia hominivorax. Lineage (NCBI taxonomy): Eukaryota > Metazoa > Arthropoda > Insecta > Diptera > Calliphoridae > Cochliomyia > Cochliomyia hominivorax. The sequence goes on from PYHX02000495.1 coordinate 48,658,348, forward strand.
TGTACATATATATTTTACATATTTACATGTGTTTTAAGTATATATTTTTAGTTAAATATAAATCAAATACATATTAAATAAAAGTTATTCAATCATCACGTGAAACTCTACATTGTGTTTGAGTTGTTTGTTGCACAATCGAAGAAAAAATTAACAAGTGTAATATTTTTTGCTGAAACAGATAGAAATATTGGGAATTTTTATACCCTACACTATAACACTTAGTGGAAAATGTTGTTTTGTTCCTAATTTAGGATACAAAATAGGTTACAAGACAAAGGTTAAACTATTAACTATTAAACTAATAACGTTACTAGGAAATCTCCTTCGGCAGGAAAAAGAGAAAAGTCAAGAACATTTTCATAGATCTGATCATATGTTTCAGAAATATTAAGATAGACACCTACACGCTAATAACAACAGAATGTTTTATACAAAAAGTAGAAAAGCATGTGCACGTAAATTTGGAGTCATACCCAATTAAAAATTTTTTTGACTGTAACTTTCTTTCCACTTAATGATTCTGGGAATAGTAATGAGATGCATTTTGTAGTCTAATTTTATTTTAATCTGATAACTTGTTTTCGAAAAATGAATAAAAACTTCTCGTCTGATTTTCCAGGTATCCTCAGATAACTTCTTTGATACTGTACCGTGGTCACTGGGTTTAAATAGCAAACTTCTTAGAAAAATTACAAATTTTTCCAACAGGCAGACGGTAATGACTTAATCAATACAGATTTTGATATGTTGGATAAGTATATATAAATATACTTTATAATGACTTTCATGATTCCTCCTTAGCGTTAAACGTAGAACTACAAACTGAATATATCTCCACTTGTGGTGATGCAGGGTAAAAAATGTTATATCACATCTTACATTTTGCGCTGGGCGAAATGCTGAACATAAATTTAGAACCCCAAAGCAGACATAACAGTTTTATAAGGATGCAACAAAGTAGCAAGATATTTGATACGGAGAAATCTATAAATGTAACGAAATAACGTTAATCAAAATAATCACAAGAGACTACTATTATATGTTATTTCGGTAAGAAAGTCTTAGAGTAGTACAAAAACAATAATATATCTTTTATCATGTATGGGCTAAGACCTGCTGTATGATGCTGAGTTTATGAAAACAATAACTCATATAAAGCAGATTTTAAAATAGGGATGGTGAAACTTTCTAGAAAGTGAAAAAATTATTATGTCTTAACTAGAAGGATAACAAAAAAATGGCTTTCTTTTAGAAGCAACATTATCCTGATAAAGAAACAATAATCGCCAAAAATCTTTAAAAAATATTTTAGAATAAAATATTTTCAAATTAAAGTATAAATTAAGACTATTTCTGACAGCTTGATTGGAAGGGAACCATATTCCAAAAATGTCGTTATTTATCGATCAAACAAATTCACTCGTTGAATTTTTGTTGAATTGCTCTCTATTACCGCATCAGTTGTTTTTGGTAAAGGTTTCCTGTAAACGTCTGACATGATTTCAACACCTTATAATACACAAACATCCTACAACATCGATATGTCATGGTTTATTAACATTATTTAGTTATTGTAGTTGTTTTATTCTAACGTAAGGAGTGAGATCAAAAAAATGCACCCTTTATTTTATTAATATACGTTGTTCATTAAAAGTGTTATGTTTTTTATTGATTTACCTTTGTACGACATGTACGTCATTATGTTTTATGTCAAACAAATATTGTTATATTGTAAATCTGATTCAAATGAGTAATCGGAAAAAAGTGCGTACTATATTAATTCAATATTTTCAACAAAACCCAATTTAGTCTTACAAAAAGTTGGCCAAGCATTCGAAGGTGTGTCGTAGAACTATTTTCAATGTTTTTAAACAGTACCGGGAGAACATGTCAAAAGAGCTCCTGAAAGAAAGTAAAAAGTAATTAGAACTTAAAAAACTATTTTTGTTTTGAAAATTTTATCTTCACAGTTTAAAAGTTTGGAATGCAAAATATTTCTTATACGTCTCTAACATCGAATTTTTTTGACTGCGTGTTTAAATTTTTGCTTTTAATCACTTCCTTGATCACCTTTTGACACTTAAAAAAACAAAGATCTTGTAAAATTTAGAAAGTTGAAAATTAAAATACAAATAACCCAAATAGAATAGAATAGATTAAAATCATTGGCACAGCCAATCAAAATTCGATACTTCACCACTGTGTAAAGAAGGGAGATATAAGTCCGCTTCAAAGGAAAAATTGTAGAGCGTACATTTGAAAAGGGAAATGGTAGCTGTTATATAATACAAATATTGGTGGAAGGTATTTGAGTTTCGTTACAACCGAAACATATTTATTTTATTTAAAATTTTGTTAATTACATCATGTTATATGATACTTTAAACTATGATCTTTGAAACAAATGTTATAACGAGTGTTTACTGTTGTTGTTGCGAATTAATTTCAACTACTACTATTTTTCTCATACACCGCAAGAGTGTGTTCGTGCAAGTGAGAGTGTGTGAGTGTGTAAGTGATTGAATGATTAGATTGATGGATGTGGTTTGCTTTTAAAATTTTAATATAAAAATATTTTTTTATGATGGTGCATCATAAATATTTTAATATACATTTAATTTAGTTGTTTTTACTTTTTTTTCTTTTGCTTTGATTACTTCACTTGACCGTAATCATCTTCAAATTTAAATAAAGAGAACTATAATACTTGTACTTGCACGTATAAGTACAAGTGCTACTACTACTATTATGATTATTAACTAATATTATGACTTTTATACGTAATTTTGTTTGTATTAAGTCTCTTTGGAGCAAAGAAACGATCTACATACAGATATGTAGATAGACGGTCAGTTAAACCCAGATTTTAAAATACTCATACATCATACTATAGACTTGGAACACACACACACAAGCTCGTAAAAATATTTATAATGTCGTTTAAGTCATACTTCAATTTAATTTAAGTTAATAAAACAACATTTATTTGGTTTAGAAATTATCTGCTGTTGTTTTAATACCCTCCACCATCACAAGTGTTGAAAGGGGTATATAAACTTTAACATTCCGGCTGTAACGCTCAGAAGGAAAATCTGAGTCATTTTAACTATGTCCGTCTGTCTGTCCACCAACCAACAGACAGACTGTCTGTACGTTCACATTCACAAAATTAATTGAATGAAATTTGGCCAAAGTATTTTTTATAGTCCTGAAAAGTTTCCTATTTAAAATCAGCGAAATCGGTTTAGTATAATAAAAGATATAGAACGGTATCTAAAGCAACCTTCAAATTCAAGCAAAAAACTTTCGTACAATTGTCAATTATAGATCTGCAAATTTAAATAAATTTTTGTCATAATATTAAAATATGTGAACTTCATTACCATTCCTAAAATGATCCAAATAGGTTCAGTATAAAAAATTGAGCTAAAAAAACTAATTTTATGACTCAATCAATGTTCCTGTGTAAAATTTAAGAAAAACGTTTATATAATGTATATGTTGCGGTGTAGAGTATTGAAGATTCGGCATAGCCGAATAAATCATTCTTTCTTGTTTTTTTTATTATTTTTTTAGTCATTTATACTTTTATTTACTTTAAAATTTTACATTGAGTTTCTTGGTACTTTTTGTTAATTATTTTTATTTTAAACTTTAAAATTTTTTATTTTATTATTTATATTTACCAACACAAAGATAAACATTTAAATAAGTTTTTAAATGAAAATCTAAAATTGAAATTATTTAACTAAATGAATGTTTAAGTAAATAACTAAAACAAAAGTGAAACTATCATTATAAAATTTAATTAAAAAAAGTATTTTAAATAATTTTTTTATAAAAAAACTTAAATTATATTTAAATTACATTTTCACTTAGTTCCTGATTAAGATTAATTAAAAGTTAATAACTCTTAATGCAAATTATTTATAGTTTATCACTGATATATTTGTTTATTTAAAATAGTCACATTGTTAGAATGCATTCATACACGGCTCAGGGCTGAAATTATCTTTCTAATTAAATTCTCTACTACCACATGTGGTGATATAGGGTATATAAGGTTTCTAATTCTGTATGTAACACCAAATAGGAGTCATCCTCTGTATGTTGGTCACGTTCTTACGGTTACATTATTAATCTGAATATAATCAAATTTGGTCATACTGTTTATTATTCCCCTAAGAAGTTTGTTATTAAAACCAGTAAATTCGAATCCTGTGACAAAAATGTTATAGACCCATATCTGAAAAAAGCTCGAAATTTAGACAAAAACTTTTGGTAAAACTAGTTATCAGACGAAAAGAAATTTTAGCTATAATTTATAGCTAAATGCAACTCATTATTATAAGATTCGAATATGCAGGAAAATTATATTAAAATTGCTTAGGTGTTTATGTGAATAAGGTGTGTTAGCGTAAGTCTCTATCTTAATGATGGAAAAACTTCATACTTCATAGGTATTATACATTCTGTACAGCCGAATGTAGCATACTGCCCCATAGATAGCACAATTGACAGACATTTTTTGTTTAAAGGGCATTAATCTTAGGATTTACAAAATTATATTTGTCGCTAGAACCGAACTATGTTAAAAATTTTTTTTATCATAAAATGGCCGATGCAGTATAGAATCATTTTTTTCGGCATATGGATTAAGGAGGAATTTTTCTACATGCCTGCATGTCTTTCGAAGGTCTTCTCTGAAGGAATCCAGCCTGTTCATGTCTTACTTTCAGTGCTTTAGATACCACCGAATATTTCCGAAAGGATCTAGCAGATATCCTCGGCATATCGGTGGAATTTGTTATACAACGCCAGTTGTAAGGATGTGTTATATTTCCCCATATTCAGTGTGTTTATGATCGCGTCCTCGTCCAGTTCAATGTTCAGATCTTCAGTGTCTGAGATTTTTCAATGATCGGCAATGTTATCGGTGTGCTCGTAAAAGTCTCAAGTATACTAATTAATTTCGCGATTTTCTCCATTGTAGAATATTTTGGAATAAAACATATTGTGGATGTTAAAAAATTATTTTCAGATTTCAAAAAATATTATAAAGGTTTTTGATGTTTTCATTAAAAATTCATATTTTCACTCAAAATAACAATTTTTACTAATAAATAAAATTTATTTTTAACATATAATTTTGTTTCGATATTTAATATTTACTAAATATTATTTTTTTTTAAATTATTACACTTTTTACTAAAAATTCCATTTGTCAATAAAAATTTAGATTTAAATTTCACTGAAATTTAAATTTTCAAAAAATATTCAAAAATAATTTTCAAAAATAATTATATATTACATTATTATATATTAAATATTATATATTAATTATTTCACTAAAAATTGCAAAAAATTCACTAAAAGTCGAGATTGCTGGCTCTTTCGTTGCATTAATGATTTCCTAGCATTTTTACATTTGATCTCACTCTTCCGGATTTTAGGTTATATTATTTGATTTGAATGCGCATGTTTTAAAAATGTAAATGTATTGATCAATATCGGGACATCTGTTATTTAGACTGATGGTAAAATTCTATCGGCTTAACAGGAAATCTATAGATTCCGGTATAAGCCACTATAGTATTTGTCTTTAAAAGCCTGTTCGTGAAATACCTTAATGTATTTGACTCTACACACAATAATATTTTTATTAATGAATCATTTTTAATATGATTTTAAACGCATATCAATTCTTTGATAACAAGTAATAATATTTTTAAATGATTCCAAAGTTCTTATTATATCTTGATTTTTTTTCAAGAAACAAATGGTTCACTTTAAAATGAGTAAACAGTTCTTCTTAAACTTTCTACTTAAACGAGAGGTATAATAAGATTGTCCCAAAATATTGAATCATGGATCAATATTTTTGAAACTGATAATATAACTTTATTGGATTTCATGAAATTTATAATAAAAATTTTATTTTTATCTGAACTGAATTGAAGATCAATAAATTCAATTTCTGGTAAAATGTTCGAAAAAGACTCATATTACTGTTAGGGGTTTCACTCCGATCAAAACAATTTTAAAAACATCTTGATGAAATTTGTCACGAGCTTTTGTTTTGGCCCAAAAAATGATACCATGTGTCTTTACGGGGAATCCATAATTTTTTATCTCCCATACGCATAAATTTAATAAAATGTAACGTATTCCTAAGAATAAATCAGAGCAGCAAATTATACGTGAGCCATTTTAAATTTTTTTCCAGCTACTTTTTGGTTGGTTTTGATCCAACTCTAACCTTCGAATCGATGTTTTTGGAAATAAATCTGTGACTTTTGCTGGAAGAATTTGCATGAAATCTAACATAATAACAGGGGAGTGTAGGACACATGTGATATTTATATCTTATAATATCTTTTAGGTTATTTGCAGTTGTATTTTGAAATTTAAAACTTTGCAAGGTTTGAGTCGGTTTCTTTTAATATATATCCGAAAGGGCGAAGCAATCCCTTGTTAAAAATTTTTCTTATCTTAAAAAAGAGTACACATATATTTGATATCTACAAAAATCTATTACTAAACGATTATAAACATTTTGAGGTTTACTAAACTTCTATTCCGTTTTAAAATTCAGGCTTAGGAATTTTAAAACAAATATGGGTAAAATTATCAAATTTTTGATTATAATGAGTCGAATTTCCAGAGGCCAGGACTATGGCATATAGAGTTTGTGATACAAAATTTAAGTAATCAAAACTAAAATAAAAAAATTTGCACATGTTAAAAAAAAATTAAGACACTTTTCCGGCAAAAAATCGTATTTTTTAATGTTCGGAATGAGTTCCAACCTGCCGAAGTTGTAATGTCATGTCGGTACAGCCAAAAACATATTTATTAAAAAAAACTTTTTTCATCTATTGTACGTTCTATTATTTTTAGATTAAGATTATATTATTTTTTTTTGTTTTTAGATTTTTAAATTTATTCTTGACATTTAATCCTTTTTAAGCTTAACATGACAGATAGTGACAGCGGTAAATTTGACAAGTAATAAATGTTACATCGTCCAAAATATTCAAAACAGAATACCCTGTAATTCTGATAAAGTTAAAATTAAACAAAAAATAAAATTAACAATTTGAAACGCTTGTGGTATCGCTAAATATTGAATTAATTGCTTCAAAAATACTAAACAAATTCAATATGATCAGAACTTTAAGGTTTAATTATAAGCTTTTAATAACTTAACAATAATTGTATACCAATATTTGTGAACTTTGCCAAATATTTAATTAACCAATAAAAATATAAATAATTAAATAATTAAAAAAAACTTAAACATTAATGTTTTAAAAATAAAACTTTAGTAAATCAATCATGCGCGATAATTATGACGTTTTCTTGTTGTTGTTGTTTTTTTTTTTGCGAATATGATAAGAGAAAAGAAGAAAAAGATGAAAAAGCAACGACAAAAACAAAAAAAGGTCATTAAATTCATATCAGCAAAAAATATTATAAAAATTATAAACTTTTTTTCGCAGAACAAAAAAAATTAATTAAAATATTATTAATTTAAATTAAATTAATACACGTGTATAAAAAATTTTACTAAAGAATAAATTCGATACTTCTTTCTTAAATAACTTGTGATATTTTTCGTTTTATTTGTTTATTTAATTTATGTTTGCAATGTAAACATTTTTTTTATTTTTTCTTTAATTTATCAATTAAACAATTTATTAAAAACTCTAGTGAAGTAACGTACAATTTATTTTTTTTTATTGTTTACTTTTGAAAATTTATTTAAAGTTTGTTTTGAATAAAAATGTTTATACTAATTTATATGGAATTATGGAAAAAGCTTTTTATTCAATTTTAATTTTTTAAACTCTAACTTAACCTTCAAATTATTATTTAAATCATATTATACCCAGAATTTGATAAGATAAATTAAATAATCAAACAAAGTAGATATATAATTTTATGTATTAAACGATATAAGATTTGGAATATAACATTTTTAATAAAATAATTTTGATGGGTTGATTAAGGAACTATTTATACGTCATTTTTATATTTAGTTCAGTTCTACTTCAGGTTTTGTTTAGTTCTAGTTCAGTTCTAGTTCAATTCAATTAGGTTTTAGTTCAGTTCAGTTCAGGTTCAGTTCTATTTTTGATAAAGGAGAGCTTTAATAGATTAAATAGTCCACTTTGCCATCTAACTGAAAGGAAAGGAAGGAAGAGAATGTTAAATAAATCTTGTTGTCTATGGAAGGAAAGTTGTTTTAAATGTAGATTTTTGAATTAATTTCAAAAGCCCTAAGTCACTTTTTGGCTGACTACAATGTTAGTTTTTCACTTTTTAGATAGTTGGTGATTTCAAAGAAGTGAGGAATATTAAATTTAACGTGAAATTAGTGATAAAAATTACATTATTTAATCAGTTTAATACCACAATTCTATTCTTAGAAATGTAATTGTAATTTGAAATTTAGGTCATTATTTTAAAATACTCCTTTTAGGGTATAAAAATGAGCTTCTTAATATATGTAATAGAAAAATATCAAAATTCTTTATATTTTTTAGAATTTTTAAATTTCTCTTTTCAAATTTCTTTTTCGAAATCTGTCAATTGCAAATAATTCATTGATATAAAACAGTCTTGAATAGTTTTTTTTTTTTTTTTTTTTTTTTTTTAAATTTATTGACGATATCAATTGGAATTAAAGTTTATTATTTATAATTTTTTCTCCCAAAAAAAATTGAAAATGTGTTTAAATAAGCAATTGATAGAAGTCATATGTGAATCTATTGGCAGATATTTTTTTTATTTTCAAAAGAAAAATTAACATTTTAATAAAATTCAATTATCTAGAATAAAAAGTGACGAATGTTGAATTTGACGTAATAGAAAAAGACTTGATAAAAATTAACACTAAACATATACACACACTCATACATACGATAAGTGAATTATTATTTAAACGAAAATTTATCTAATTTTTTTTATTTAAATTTAAATTTTTCTTCTATAAATTTCATTTAACACAATTTATGAAATTTTAAAATTTTTAATTATTTTTTATTAAAGATAAAAAATTATTATTTAATATAAATAATTTAATTCAACTGCCAGTTTAATGTTTATAAACTTGTTTTAAATTCTTAATAAAATCGCATGTGTTTTTGGGTTTAAGTTTTATTTTTCACACTAATTTTCCATAAATTTCCTTTTCGCATTAAACCTCAAACATACATAACCACATAAAATAATTAAAATAAACACTTTTAAATTGAAAATCCAAGAAACATCCGCTTTAAAACGTAATAAATAGTAACTAAATATTTTACTTTTATCTTTTCATATTTTCTATTTTTTTTTTCTTTTGAGAAAAAAATTTACTTACAAATTTTGATTCATTCACACATGTTTCCACAGAGCAAAAAAAAAACGAAACCAACATTTGCCATTGACGATGACAAAAAGAATAAGAAACTGAAATGGGGAAAAAATTATAATTGAAAAAAAGTTTCAATTGCTTTGTGGGTTTTAAAATATTTTTACAAGTATTTCCACTGCCTACATTCGTAAATAAATTTATATAAAGTGAATTTCTTATTATGCTCTACAATTGTGATTTAGAAATTAGATATCTGATCAAATTTATGAGACACTTTTGAGGACATGTGTACTTGAGATTTATTTTAAGCTTGAGATATTTTTAGTTTTGGGTTTAGGTAGGATTAAATTTAGACTGTTGATTTGAAATGGAAAAATCAATCAGAAGTATAATATTTTTTTATTTATGAAAAGAATAATAATATTTATTCAATGAATTTAAAGTTCCTTTAATGAAAATCGAGTTGGTACAAGATATATGAGAAAGTTTTCTGAAATATTCTCAATAAAATTTGTATTTAGTGAGGTTTACTGCACTTCTAGTTCAGTTAATTTCAGTTATACTTCAGTTCTAGTTCAGTTGTAGTTCAGTTATAGTTTAGTTCTAGTTCATTTCTATTTCAGTTCTAGTTCAGTTTTAGTTCAGTTCCAATCCAGTATGTCACTCCTTTTCAGTAAATTTATTATCAGACTTTCAAAAACCTTGTTGTATAAATTTTCATTCTCCTACAGTGCATACTGGGTAGAATAGATTTTTTAAATATATTTGTAACTTTAAATTTAATTTAAAAAAGCAGAGGAATATGACGTTTTAACATCGGCAATTTTGATCCATAGATGGAGTTATAGTTATAGTTATTAACGAGGGACAAATTTTTGTTTTTAATTTAACATTTCAACATTTCGAATGGATTTGAGTCAGTTATATCTGAAGGTATTGCCCTACTCTTTTTTCACTTTTACTGAGTTCGAAACTTGTATTTAAATAATATTTCTCTTGAAAACATATTTGAAATTTATAGTTTTCTGAAAGGCTTTATTTTACGGAATAATACATTAGAGGGTCATCTTGAATTTGATCATTTTTAAATCAAAATTTTTATTTTAATCTCATGTTCTAAAATCACCTTAAATCTTAAAGTGTTTATAATTGATTGACTTTGGTTCTATTTCAGATCTTCCATATAAAAAATACCCTTTTTGAGGTTTTCCTTCAGATAACAATAACATACTTTTCAAAAGTCCATCGGAGTTTCCGCTGATACTTTGAATTTTGTTTCCTCTCATCATGGTGGGACAAAAAGAAATTCATATATAGCTGGACCTTGATACTGCTGAATATTTTGATAGAACTTGATTTTTAAATTCTCATCCTCTTTATAAAATGTAGTTTACTCTCAAATCGTTATTTATTTTATTTTAATATTTGGACCATTTTATATTTCGAATCTTAACGTTTCTTTATTATTTTCTTTCGTTTCGTTCAATCTTATAAATTTACATAAAATTTGCAGTTATTTAATTCGTCACTGAGTCAATTGTTTTGATTTATAAAAGGAGGAATATATAGTTTTTGTTTTCAAATTATTATTTAAAATTTCGTGTTGCTATAAAATTGTCTACACTTTATTCATTCTATAGTTTTTTAAGTTTTTTTTTGCAGTTTTCATTCTAAGACGCATGATAATCAATTGATATTTGAATATTTTGCTACGATCTCTCTCAATATTTATTATTCTCGTAATTGTTTAAAATAATTTAGATCTTTTTAGAAGAGTTTAGCGCGTGCTCTTAAATTAATAACACCTTGTCCAATTGTTGAACAGTAAATGTTTAAAGTAAATTTTTTTATATTTTTATATATAAATTAGCTAAAATAAAAATCTGAGGTTTTGTAAAAGATTTTTCTTATTTATTATTTTTACTTAACTTATGATCGGTTTGAGTTCTACACGCAGAGAAAAAATATGTTTGCAGTAACCATAAACAAGAGGCATCGTACTATTGTTATTAGATATTATTACCGTAACTAAAATATTTGTTTATTCGCTTTGTGATTTTGCCTTAATAACTAAAGTTATTGTTATTGCCACAAAAAATATTTTTATTCCAATAAAAAAATATTGTTATTGCAATAAAAGGTTTGTTTATTTGCTTTTCGATTTTGCATTAATAAAAACAGTGATTGTTATCGCCACTAAATTTATTTTTATATCAATAAAAAAATGTTTATGTACATTTTTATTTTGCATTGATAACAATAGTTATCGCCACTAAAATATCATTATTCTAATAAAAATATTGTTTAATAAAATTGTTTTATTCTCATTATTTTGTTATTGAATAAAAATATTTTTTTGGTATGAAATATTTAAATAAACTTTTCATTTTATTTTTATATTCTTTATTCATATTCAGTTGTTGTAAACCAAAAATAATATTTTATCCTAATAACAATAGTTTTTTTATAACGATCTGTTTATAACAATAAAGTTGTGATCAGTCAAACATATTTTCAAACATATTGCGAAATTGTTATCAAAATAGAATAAATTCAACAATTAACATGCTGGTAATAATAATATTTCTTTTCTCCGCGAATATATAAGTGTTTGCGATGAACATATTACGAAATGGCGTTTCTCTGCGTGTAGTAACTATATAGTTTTATTTTTATTCAATCTCAATTATTTGAGGTCACGTAGTAAGTAATTTCTTTTAATTACTTCAAACAGCAATCATAAATAATAGTGCAAAATTAAAGTAATAAATTTTATTAAGATAATAAATAATAATAGAAAAATATATGTACTTTACTTGCTAATGGATATAAATTAGACTTTGGTTTATGGCTATTTGAAGGGGAATTTTGAGAATTTGTTGAAAATTCAAAAAATGTTATTTGATTTAGAAATTGTTTAAAATGTGAGAGCAAAAAGTCGTGATATACTTTTTTATTTTTAACATTCAATCAGTAGCAGTATTTCCAATTTATTTCCTTTTAAAGAATTAGTTAATATTCATTTACGGTATTAGGAAAACTTAAACGGTTTTCAGAAGAACAGAAAGTTTACATGATGTTGGGTATGAAAATTTAAAAACTTGTTCAAAATGTAATGCACCGCACTAGGGCTAATGGAGAGATACTTAGACCAAATTTAAAATTGACAGTATTATGCGTTTGTGCATAAGCTTGCAACGGGCAGAAAAAAATTGCTACACCACTTTTAAGTATACCCCTCGACTAAGGATCACTTTCTGAGTAACGATATCCGTCTGGTCGCAATTTTAGAGATATCTTGTTGAAACTTGCCAGATCACTATTTTGACATAAGGACGATGCCTTAAAATTTATGATAATGGGTCCATTATTTCAACTAGCCTCCATACAAATGTTTTGAGGTCATAAGTGCTAAATATAAAATTTCGTTAAAATAAATTTTGCAAAAATAGGTCTTTTAATATTATAAACCGATGTGGGGTTCTCTACATCTCATAAATCCTATACAACCTCCTTCCTTTGATATTGTAATAAATATTAGAATAAACGTTACAATAAATCGATTTGAGAATTATACGGGTTTCGGGCCATAATTTCTTCTTGCATACTGAAAAAATTCTTAATGTACATACAATGTACACAGGATATTAGGGAATCACTTTGTCCGTTAACCCTTTCAGAATTTGCATAATTTTAAAATTTTGTGCTTTAGTTTTTCGAATACTATTTAAAGTCTTAAATTTGTTGAAAGACAATTTGGAATTTTCTAAAAAACGCACTTAAATTTGTCAGTCTCTATAGCATTATTAATAATGGGTGGAGGATCCATTATTGTTAGACTGCAGCATTATCTTGCTGGAAGATGGAATCTTCATCCATTTGGAGAGAAAATTATCCTCCAGAGAGAAAATTATCCTCCAGCAATTGTTGAAAAAAACAAAATTTCGATTTGCCAACTTCAGAAGATGCTGCCTAAAGCAATAAAATTACGTTTTGACATTCGAAAATGGTTTGATCTCTAATTGTGGCAATAACATGAGTTTGAATCAGGACCATCTAAAATAGTTCTTTTCGTCTTTTTCTTCAATTCTACAACTTTTTTCGTTATATTTACTACCTTTTTTGGTTCAGTGCAAAAATGAATTTCAACCCAGCAATTTCATATGTTGTTTTAAATAATTTTGTTTAACTTTTGAACTTTTAAATATTTCTATTTTACAATTTCAATTCGAAAATGTTCGTTTCAGTTAGTACAAATTTCAGTACAATTTCTAAATTTCTATTTCAAAATAATATTAATTTTGGAAAACACCTGAAGAATGTACATGTAAAATTTCATTAAGAAATATTCAAGAGTTTCAAAGTTATAGAATTATACCAAAACATCGTTTGAGATCACTGTGTAAAATACTACATAGACGGTTTTGTTTTGGTCGGCCAGACGGACGGACATCATTTAATCGATTCTCTAACTAACTTTTAGTTTTAGATATTTTTAGTAAAATTTTATCAATTTTTATTTGTTGATACAAAATACTCAAAAAGTCTATTTAAAAAAATTAACTTTATTCAGATAAATAATTTCACTCTCTTGTTATAAACAGCTTGGAGTATTGCAGATTTTTTGAATATATTAACTTTTATATCCAATATTTTTCATGAAAAATTCACTCAATTTTTTTCAGCATTTTTTTTTGCCACAAATTTTTAAAAGCAATTAAAAAATTTATTATTTAAAAATAGTTTCTATTATCGATTTCTTTTTACTACATATTTCGTATTATTCCCCATATCTATGAAACCTTATCGTTACTTCACCAAATGTCATTATCTAATAATTTCAGTTATTTTTGTTCATTTATTTAATGCATTTCTTGCATTTCCGTACAGACAATTTGATAACAAAAAAAAAAGAGTAAATTTAAATTGATTGTAAACTTGTTAATTAAATAAACTGTCTGTTGTCTGCACTAAATTGCATTTAAGTTGCCTTTTGATTTATTATACGACAAATTGTTTTGAAAACAAAAAAAAAAAAAAAAAACAAATTCAATTCGAAACCCTAAATATGGAATTCCCCAAACGACCTTGTACTTTCAGTGTTGTTATGTTATCAAAGTCTAATATCATCGATTTAAGATTTCTTATCGAACAAATTAAAATAATCATTAAATATTTAATTTTAAATATTAATTAATTATTTCATTCTTATCCCACACAGACACATACACTTACATATTAAGCGTTACTACTTCAAATAATTTAATCATAATTTTCATCATCGACCAAGCACCTCCATTATTATATCATTATGAATGGGGTCTATAAAAAAATACACAAATACTTTAATGAACCGATCGATAAGTGCAAATAGAAGAAGAAACGTTTTTATTTATTTCCGCCAACAAAGTTAAGTGGTAAAGTGGAAAATGTTTTTTTTTTGTTTTTGTATTTATTCGTATTTACGAAGTGTTGTTTGCTTTGAGTTTAACAACTATTTTTATCGTGGATTTTACTCTCTCTAATAATGCAGTAGAGCATTTTATATTTGAATCTTTGGAATAATTAGATATTTTCAAAATAATTCAGAAGTTTTTAAACAAGTGAATTTTAATTTAGATGTTTACCAATTGTATTATAAGTCCACAAGCTCTTATTGGGTTTAGGGTGTTGAAAATGGGTCTTAAAAGTTGGTCACCTCGGTTTTATAATTAAAACAAATCGCATAAATTGCATAAATGAGATTTTGATTAAAAACAAGTAAGAATGAAAGTGTCGGTTAAGACCAACTATATAATATCCATGATATAATTTGTGCTTTGGAAAAACGTAACTGTTAATATTTTAATCATATTATTTATAAGAGTGACAGTTGTATGAGTTAATCGATCCTTGAAAAATTTGTTTTGATGTTTCTGCTGGAATAAACTTTTAATACACGAAAATAGGTTTGTATGGTAATTCGTGGTCCAATTTTCTTGAAATCTGTCAGAAGTTATTTATGCCAAAAGAAATGTAAGAATCTTCATATCTGTGTGTTTAATTAGCTTAAAATTCAATTCGAGAGAATTGAAATATTGGACCGGTCATTAATTTCAATGGAATTACTGTGCCAAATTTCATCGAAACATTGCAGTTCTGATTCAAATGGTTCTTTTGATATATTGAGCTCATTTAATTTTAGCTCAATTTTGATCCAAAAAATATGCTAAATTAAAAAAATGCAATTTTTATTTTCGCTGTAATTAAGTGATTTTTTCAAGTGTCATTTAATTTATGTATAAATTAGACAAAAGAACTTTTAATATATATTATTCTCGTTTTTTACTTTAAAATACCCAAAATTCTAACTCGAATAAAACTCGCTTCAAAAATGGACTTTGACAAATTAACCACACTCTTATTATAAAGGGTTCGGACCAGAATGTGAGTTTGAGTCAATCGGATCGCTAAAATTTTTAAATTTTGACCCATTGAACTGGGTCCAAAATATTTCAAATTCTCAAAAAAAAAAAAAAAAAAAAAAAACGATTTTTTTGTGTTTTTTTTTTTTCAATATTTGATCTCGAATAAAATCTATCTGAAATAAGATATTATAACAAAATTTCAGTATATTGTTGACAAAAATACAGGTTTTATTTCACATATTTTTATAGAGAATTTCAAGAATTATCAGCATGTAAAATGTATTTTAATATTTAAATAAAATTAAGGGAATTTTTTAATTGTATAACTACAGAGATCCACCTGCTATCTCTTAAGACCACTAAGAACTTGATCTTTTCCACATCAAATAGAAAATACCTCTCGAATATCCCTGTGAAATTCTAATGAAAAATATTCAGCCATTTTGAACCACTGTGTATCGGTAACGATCAATAGTTCAAACACTTATGTATTTAACTGTTATATTATTTATTTTTTACTTTTATTTCCATTTCCAGTTTTTTCTCATTTTGAAAATAGTGAAAAAATCATCTATTTTAATTTTTAATTTATATTTATAAATATTTACATTTCTAATAACGAATGTGTACTTTTTCGTTATTTTTTGTATAATTTTCTCATTTACTATGTATACGACCTTGGTAAAATATATATCTTTTTTTGCGTTCAGGTGAAACATAAAATTGCAATTATTTCTATGAAATGGAAAAAAACTCATTAACTCACCTTTAAAATATGTAAATTAGAAGTACAATTTTTGTTTAAAGTTTAAAGATTTGTTTTTCCTTGAAATGCAAAAAAAGAACAAGAAAAATATTATTTGTTGGGAATTTACTGATAAAATGTTCTTATAAGAAGAACAAGAGAATGACTCACTTATTTAAAAAAATGGAAGATCTAATGTTTACCAAAAAGATTATAAGAAATAATACCGAAAAATCGTATCTTTTAACTTATTGGAAAGCAGTTTTTGAGATATAATTATCTTTAAAAAAATATGTACATCTGTAAAAGGGTGTGCACTAAAGAGTTGTTAAAAAATCCCATCTATGGTATGGTAAACACTGTAGAATAGTAATTTTATTTAAAAATAATTATGTGTTAGGATTGAGATCGAAAAATTCTTAACACAGGTTTTTCATTAAAATTTTAATCCAAGCTTGATTTTTTTGGATCAAAATGTCAGCAAACATGTCAGTTATTTTTTGATTTTGATTGTTCTTTTTTTGCATTTGATTACAATGAAGACCAGAAAAAATGAGTACTAAAATTATTAAAAATCTTCTAACAAAACCCAGGCTTTGTCTTACAAAAAGTTAGTTAAGGAATTAAAAGTCCTGTCGTCAAACTGTTTCCAATGTTATTAAAACAGTACTAGGGAAAACTTTTCGTTGCTATGAAAACCCTGGTACAGGTAAAGGAATGCTTGGAAAATTGCAACGAGAAAAAATATATAAAGCATTTTCCAACCGTTCCTTCTACACTATGGTAAACAGCCGCTTGGAGGTAAATTAACAAAAATGTTTTTTACCAAGAGAGGCAAATTCCTCTCAAGCATACGTAGTTGGAGAACCGATTTTTAGGTTCTTTAAATAATTTAATCGGAATTAAAAGTTCTTTCATAAAAGACTTCATAATGTGTAATTTTGGAATCCCATCCTGGAAAAACCCTTGTACTTCTGCTTTTGGGCAAGAAGCAAACAAGATATATATTTTAAACAAAATGTTATGGAAAAGCTAAAACATTTAGACTGTTAGCAAATTATCGAATCTTATAATATAATCAGATTTTTCAGTCGCCTCTTAAATAAAATATTAATTAATTAAATATATAAATATAAAATTAAATAAATATAATATAATATAATATAATATAATATAATATATATAATATAATATCAATATAATATAATATAATATTATAATTAAATATATAAATATATAATAATATATATAATTATATAATTAATATAATATAATATAATATATATATATATATAATATAATATATTATAATATATATAATATAAATAATATAATAAATATTCATTATAAATATATAAATACTAATATAATATAAATAAAAATATAAATAAATATAAATATATTAATAAATATAATTAATATAATAAATCAAATAAGTTTTCTTATATTAAATCTATATTAACTTCCCACTCCATATTTAATACTTTCTTCTTCTTTCAATTTCAGGTGAAAAATGTCATCGACTACGCGTTATTATTCCTCCGAATTGGGTATACGTGGAGAAAATCTTATTGGTGTCATGACAACCCAAGACAACATTAATACTCTAGCCACCGCCATAAAATCGTACAACCGCCCATTTAGTGAATAAAATAAAATTCTTTATTAATGCCGACAATGTGAAAACCAATTACAAGCTAAAGAACATTGTAGGTTTTACAGATACACGAGAAAATCTGCGACCATTCCATGTCATCAAATATATTGCAGATAATTATCTCGATGATTATGATTATTTTCTAATCATACAAGACAACGTTTATGTGGATGCACGAAAATTAAAATCGATGTTATACCACATGAGCATAACATTCGATTTATATATGGGAGCTACAGCTGAGAGCAGTTACGGCAGTTATGGTGTTAATAATAATGTTGGTGGTGATGGTATACACGCTGCTGCTTTGGCGGGAAATTTAAATGGCCATCAAGGGGATAATGATGCTGCAGGTGGTGGTGGCGGTGATGGTGGTGCTCTAAATGATGAGTTTCGTATGTTAAGTGATCGTAATTATTGTGATTTAAATGCTGGAATTCTATTGAGTAGCAGTGTCATACGCAAAATGCGAAATAATTTAGACTGGTGTGTCCGTAATGGCATAACAAATGTTCATAGTATTAATATTGGTCGTTGTGTTAAATATTCTAGTAACTTACCCGGTTGCCAGGAAAATTTTCAGGTGAGTTTCTATTTTATTTTTAAATATGAAAAAGAGATTGTTCGAATTTAAAATAAAATATAATTAACAAGTCGTTAACATTTAAATCGTATGATTCTGTTTGTGTTTAAAAATTAATTAAACGTGTGTTTTTTAGTTGCTATTTTTTTTGTTTTTAATATAGAATCACAAATTATTTTTAACCGCAACTGAAAAAATAAATATTATGGTTTAAACAAATTTATTTATAAATATTGAGAAGTGTTTTTTTGTGTTTTGTATCTTTAAGTTTATAAAATTTAAATTCATTGAACCATCATTAAACACTAAAGGTATTTTTTCTTCATAAAATATTTTGATAATTTTTCTAACACTTCTTTTAGTGTGATGTTTTTTGAAATATAAGGTATGGGAAAAAGTAATTTCCAAAATAATGAATTAGTTTATTTACTGTAAACATTTCATTCAATCTAATTATTTACTGCTTCACATACACAAAGGCAATGTGGGTGGGTGCGCACCTTTGCTGTAGACCAGTGTTGCCAGACAAATTCACAAATTCACACTTCTACCACGATCGATTTAGAAATAATTGTGGAAACATATTGAAAATCCTACTTGTAAGAGGATACCACTCCCCGTGCCCTATCTGAAAATTACGTTGATTATAATGTTTTGTCATTGCTTCATTCAAACGACAAAATGAATAAAATTTTCAAAGATCTGCGATATTAAAAGTTTTGTTCGTTAGGGAGATACCACGCCCCCGTAGTCTACATTATATATTATATTATTTGGTAGTCTACAATAAAAAGTGTGATTTTTTAATGTGTAACGTTTCTCACGAAAAGTGTGCCGTTAAGTCATAATCATTGGTAAAATTTTTCAGCTTTAGGAGTTTGTCCCAGATATCGGACAGTAACTTTTTCAGATAGTTGTAAGTTCCAATAAGTTTCGTCGAAAATCTTAAAAATTGTGTACTGCGGAAGGTATAAACCGTTCGAATGGACAGACAGATGAACATCATTAAATTGACTCAGAAATTGGTACTTAGTTGATCGGAATACTTAAACCTCCAAATAACAGAGATATTTGCTTTTGCTCCCCATAAATATTTCAATATGTTTTTTCGTCTATATTTTCGATACTAAACTGATTAAAATTTATTGTTTATTTAATATTTGTATTAACTTTGTTTTAATAATCATTCTATTTAAATATTCATGTGGAACAAAGTGCTGAAAGAGAAATTTATTCATATTTAAATTGTGCAAAAAAAAAAGAAATTTATTTTATTATTTTAAAGAGGGAATTCTGTGAGAAAATTCCCAAAACCTAGAATTTAAGTGAAAACTTTTTCTAAACAGAGAATTAAGAGAAAATTTTCTTTAAACAGAAAATATTTTTTTATATTTTTATTTTAAAATAGAATTTAGCGAAAATTTCTCTAAAAGCAGAAGTTAGCGAATTTTTTTTCTAATCAGGAAATTTTCCCGAAATTTTTCTCTAAGAAGGAAATTTAGCGAAAATTTTTCAATATACAAGAAAATTAACCGAAAATGTATAAAAAGAAAATTTGGTGAAAAATTTATAAAAAGAAAATTTTAGTGAAAATTTTCTCTAAAATGAGACTTTACCGAAAATTGTCTCTGAGAGGATAATTTTTTATTAGAAGAGAATTTAGCGAAATTCTTAAAAGAGAATTAAGCGAAAATTATCTTTGAGCACAAATGAAGCAGAAATGTTTCCTTAAACGAGAGTTAATTGAAAATTTCTCTAAAAAAATAATTTAGTAAAAACTTCTCTAAAAAGACAATTAAAAAAAGAATTTTTAAAAAATTTTTTTAACGGAATTTAGAGAAAACTTTGTAAAAATTTCTTTTAAAATGAGAATTTAGAAAAAAATTCATTTTAGGAAGAATCAAGTAAAAATTTTCTCTAAAAGAGAATTTATCGAAAATTGCCTTTTAAAAGAAAATTAAGCAAAAAAAGAGAACTAAGCGAAAATTTTCTCTAAAAGTGAATTTAGAGAACATTTTATATAAAAAGAGAATTTAAAAATTTTTATAAAAAAATATAAGCAAAAGTCTCACTTTAAAATAGAATTTAACGAAAAATATTCTCTAAAATTGGGACGCAAAAATTTCCCTAAGAAGAAACATATTTTTAAATGTTCGCTTAAAATAAAAAAAAATTCCTTTGAGCATTGCGATTTTTTAATAGAATTTAGCGAACATGTTCCATGTTATTTGAAATATGGAAATTAAGCATAATTATTATGCATCACATCATTTCCTCAAATTCCGCCAAAAAAGACCCAAAAAGGATGTCAAATAAATTAAAATAATTATGTGCCATACAAAGTTGCAATATAGAATTATGCAAGTCAAAACCAAATTCAATGACACTCATCAGACATTTAAAATGCATAATTTGTTTGACAAACACTTTGCAAATATGTTTGCAAAAACTGTGAAATATGTCAAACTTATTTATTAAAATTTGAAAAGGAAATGCTGTTAATAAAACTCTCTCTCCCTTATTAAATTCGCTGAAAACAAATAAGTTTGAATTAAATATTTTGAAAAAAAAGAAAAACAATTTACATAATTTATGTTTGCTGTATAAAGTTATATGGAATTTCTTTGTTATATTTTAACAAACATTTTTAATAGCCTGAAGAAAAAACTCAATTAAATAATTAATTAAAAATATTTTTTTTTAAAATTATGAAATTGTAGAGTTTTCATTCTATTTCTTTGTATCTTAATTGACTTTGATTAGTGAAAGAACTTTAATTTGTGAATATATCTGTGTTGGGAGATATTATTATTTAATATAAAATGTTCTTAAAATATATATATTTTTTTTAAATTTAAGAATATTTTCACATTATGCAATTAATTAATAGAGAGTTTTTTATATTTTCTGCATGGTTGAGTTCTTTTTAATTCAATTGCAAAATATTTATTATGACTTTTTTAAAATTTTCATTCATTTCAATTAAAATAAAACTGAAGTTCAATTAAGAGTATTCTCAACATTTTAATTAAAATAATTAAGTTTAAGTTATAAAATAAAATTATAAATGTGCATAAATTTTATTAAGAAAATTATTAAATCTCTTTGAAAGTTGTGTTACCAGAAACAGTTGGGAGGAGGAAAATATTAAAAAGTTTTAAATAAAAAACTCTCATATTTTTTGGGTTGAAACCTTGTTTTTGCTCCATCAAACTCTTTATATTTTATACCCTCCACCACTACAAGTAGTGAAGGTATTTGTCATTCCGCATTTAAAGCTAAAAAGGAATTATCTCAGACCCCGATATGTATCAAATTTATCTGTGTCCGTCTGTCCTTCTTATGTTGGCAAGCTCTCATCCACAATAACAGCTCTATGAAATTTGGCCTGATTATTTGTTATAATCGTGTTATAATCACGTCTGTGAGTGAATATGTGAGTAAGAAGTTGTGAAAGATTACGTACTTACTTCACACACATTTGTGAGGGAGGGTTTTGAAGATTTGGCATAGCCGAATATAGCATTTTTAGGTGTTGTAAAAATAGGCGGTTGGTGTATTATCCGTTTGTGCAGAAGTTTATAACGTAAAAAAATATTGCTACCACATTTTATGTATATGATTTTCGTAAGTCCGTCTGGCCGACTTAATGATAGTTAAATTTTTAGAGACATCTTGATGAAACATGGCAAATCTGTAAGGGCCAAACCCCTTATAAAGTCTCACAATGTGACTAAATCCATTTTTTTTAAAAAGTTCTGATATTAATGCGTTTAATATTTTTTAAATCGCCAAAAAATTCATTCATGACTTGAGACTTAGATAGTCCTTGTAAATCTCTCACAAGTGTATCTCTTATAGTTTCAGAGATATTCAAGTCAAAATAAAATTTTAAGTAATTTTTATCATTATTTTTGTTTAGTTCTTATTTTTAAATTTAATTTAATATAATATTTTTATAATATAATATAATATTTTTTGTAATGTGCAATAGATTTCGTATAAAATATTAAAAAATATTAATGAAGTAACCATCAAAATCCATTAACGAGTTATATTAATCAGAAATTGCAATATTGAAAACATTGATTTTTTTGTAATCTTTTCAAAAAGGTGGCAGAATTTATTTACTTATAAAACCATTTTTTCTGAACTTTATATATTTCTAATTGCTTTTGGATTAACTTGGGAATACGATCTTTTGGTATGCCCTTTCCAAAATTGATCTATTAAAAAAAATTAAATTATTTTGTTCAGTTCTCAAATCGCAAATCATTTCTTCATTTTCCTTAATAAATAACTACATATGTATTTGAAAGCTCCCATAGATGATCAACTTTGAAAAATGAGTCCACTGTCAAATATAGAGGAAATTTGTTTTTGTCTGCTTGACTTCCTGTTATTTTCTTATTTATCTGCAACTTAAACAATTTGAAAGTTTTAAAATGTCCCTCTTAAGTTATTTATAATTTAAATTTGAAATAAATATTTGTTAAGACTTTAGTTTAAATCCAAAAAAAGGCAAACTTCATTCCTCGATTATAATATTAAGTGTTTATAAAATGGGATATAATTTGAATAATTTTTAGGTCATTGAACACTAAGAACCACAAAATAATATTCAGGGTCACTTTAGTTAGTTTTTTGTTATAGTTTTTTTTACTTTTTAGTAGCAATGAACTTCAATGTGTGTTAATTATAACAAAAAAACTAAAAAAAAATTATTTTAAATAAAAAAATTGTATTAATTACAATATTGAATAGAGAAATAAAAAAGAAAAACCAAATATGTAATAAAATCCAATAGTTGGAAAACCTAAAAATAAACAAACACACGCAACTTAATTAACACTTACATAAAAAATAATTGTATTAAAAAAAACAAATTACATTGTATTTGTAATAAATTCTATATAAGAATTTCTTATAATAAAACAAGTAAGAGCGCTATGGTCGGCTATGCTGAATCTGTAATACCACAGATATTACATATACTTATATATACTTATATATTATATTATATTATATTATATTATATTATATTATATTATATTATATTATATTATATTATATTATATTATATTATATTATATTATATTATATTATATTATATTATATTATATTATATTATATTATATTATATTATATTATATTATATTATATTATATTATATTATATTATATTATATTATATTATATTATATTATATTATATTATATTATATTATATTATATTATATTATATTATATTATATTATATTATATTATATTATATTATATTATATTATATTATATTATATTATATTATATTATATTATATTATATTATATTATATTATATATAACATAATAAAATTAGAAAAATCTTATCAGTTATCGGTCTATATCTTTTGATATACTGAATCACTTTTGCTGAATCACTATAACAAATACTCAGACCAAACTTCATTAAGATCTGTCCATTATTGTGAATGTGAGCGTGTTATCAACAGACAGACAGACAGTCGGACATATAGACGGACAAAGCTTAATCGACAAAGAATTTGATGATTCCTTTTTTTGCGTTACAAACTGAATGACAAAGTTAATATACCGTTTTCACCACTTGTGCTGGTGGAGGGTATAAAAATAAACAAATTAGATAAAACTAATCGTTTGTGAAAATGTTGATATACATTATTTTTAAAATTCTTCTATAGAACTACTTCTAACCACCACCTTTTTACATTTTCGATATCTTTATACACATTTTTTCAAGAGTAATAATAAGTAATTGATCCGTTTTATCACAAAAACTATGTTATTGTTTTAAAACGATTCCATAATTTTTTTATTGCTCTGGCATCATTCCGAGTCGGACAGAAAATATGAAACGATATGTTTACGTAAATTTTCAGAAATTTAATTTAAACTTAATATATTTGACGCACACATATAACTTACCATATTTTTCCTTAAAGGCAGAAGCAAAGATAATGATAGATCCTAGATTGGTCTAGCGATATTATATGCCCCAAACCGAGCATATTATTGTGTATGTTTAATATTCGGTTTATTGGATTACAGAAAGTGGTAAATTGTTGTCCCATTTCGGCCAAGGATTTTTTAAAGTCTCCCTTAAGGGCAAAGAAAATTTTAAATCGTAAGTGGTAGTATTGTTCAGTATTTCTGAATAAAATTTACTCAATAATTTATCAAATATTTCATTTAAATTGTTGATAATTTCCAATAAAAAATCTTAGAATTTATTTAAAATTTTTGTTTACTTTTAGTTTTGATTTACTGACTCTTTGAAGAAAACTACATAAAAAATATTAATTAATTTTCTTGTTCTTATTATTAATTAAATTTTTTGGTCAATGTTAAAATAAAATGTTTGTTTATATAGTTTTTTTTTTAATTAATTCAACTGAATGTTGTGAGTATGTAAATAGCAAAGAAAAAATATCATGATCGACAACAGACTTTTAATTCGTGTGTTTTAATAAAATCAGGTGAGTGGATGATGAGTAAAACAACTGACCCATCCAACGATCAGCACAATAAACTTTAATTTTCTTTTATAAGAAATGCTGACGCAATTGGTTTTTTTCGCATTTTATTCTGAAATCAATGATTTGTGAAAGAAACATGTAAAAATGTTGTATTTGAATAAGACGAATCGTAAATACCCTGCTTAGGAAATAATTATTTGAATCGAAATATTTTTTAATGTATTTTAGAAAAAATAGTAAATACCCTCCTTCTAAACCTTTTATTTCCTCAAGTTTCAAGTGAGAGTCTATAACATTTACTTTTCTAAATTTTCCTAAATTTGCAATATTTCACATGACACTGTAAACTAGAATGGTGAAGTGATTGGAATATTGCAGTCACTGTCACTGTTTTAAAGTACAGTGGTTGTAAAATCACTTTCACTGGGAACGAAGTTATTTAAAAATCACGGTATCGCTCATCTCTACTGTAAACACTAGATGGATATAGCAATTGTGATGTTCCATATGAAATGGCAAACTTAATATACTTTCATTCACCACTTGTGGTATACGAGAAGAAAGAAAATATTTATATATTATATTATTAAAATGCTGAATCATAGTTAAAACCAAAAAAATTTTAAATTAAATGTTTTTTATATCAAATCATAAAGTTTTATAAAACTCTTATTTTTTTTAATCTGCCTGCCATGTGCAAACAAAATCTGCAAAAAAATATATAATGAGTGTAGTTTATATGTGTGTTTTGTGGCAGAAATAAAAATTTAACTTAAATTTTATTTGTAATCGGTAGGAGAAAAGTTAATTTCCTTAGAATATTAGATACAAAACAAACAAAGAACTTCGTCGTTCTGAAAGAATTCGCAAGTATATATATTATTCCATCAAATTAAAATCTGAACCGATTTATGTATGTCTGCCAGATTATATGTCGTTGACACGCATACTTCTCTGTTGATGTTCGTAGTTCATTATTGCTGTGTGTTTTTTAAAACCAGCAAAATTGTATTAGCAAGAAAATTATAGACCGATATCTAAGACATAAAAATCCCAAGAAAGAACTTTTTAATTGTACATTTTTTTGGTTTTAACATGTTGCTAGTCTGAATTTTTCCACACATAGGATAGAAGCTTTCTTCAAAATCCCAATATCATGTTTGCTTTCCTTTTTCCGGGACCTCTTATTTGTTCAAGAAACTGAATTCTAAATTCAGTTCAGATTATAGATTATTATCTTTTAAAATCAAATATTAACTTGATGACCACAGATTATGAAATTGATTCATTAGAGTTATCGTTTTAGTAATGAAAGTTACAAGTAATTACTTTATAATTATCGAATATTAACCGATTATTTTTGAGCACCAAATAATGATTTCTCGAATAAACCGAATAAAACATAACCCCGAATAATTGAATTCTCTATTTCTTTATTAAGGACAATTTCTTGTCTGACTTCATAATAAATAAAGTCACTAATTTTTGTTATTAAATTTTTTGCTGAAATTTAAAAGGATGATTTCATTAACACTACATGATCTCATTATTTCTTTGTTATATTTTGACAATTTTAAAAAAGTTCCTTAATTATGACTTAATATTAGATTTCAATATTATTTTTTATTTTCTAACAAAACGCACATATTTGCT